>WOVY01005151.1:0-430635 GCA_013436015.1 Rhipicephalus annulatus | reverse complement strand
ATGCTTCTCGCCGTATGAATGTTCGTCAAAATGGTCCGTTCCTTGATACCGCACGTCTGGTGTGGTCCAACAATATCTTTCACTGCTGTTTGCAGTCTTTTAGCCAACACTTTCATGAATATCTTATAGTCGACGTTCGCTAAGCTGATAGGGCGATATGCTGTTACCCGCTTTAATATGTCGCGATCATCTGTTTTCGGGATAAGAACTTTGTGTGCGGACAGGAATGAAGGTGGTAGTCATTTGCGCTCATATGCATCGTCTAAAATGGCAGCCAGTATAGGGGCTACCTTGTACTTGAACGCCTTATAAACATCGGCTCCAAGCCCGTCTGGCCCGGGATATTTCCCACGTTTCAAATCGTCTATCGCCACCGCAATCTCATCGGCCGTAATACGGCGCTCTAACATTTCTTTGAGCTATCGTCAATCTTTGGTATTAAGGGCATGAATTCGGTCTCGAAACCTTCCGCGTCCACCGGGCAACGCGGGAACAGCTTTCTGTAGAACGCTGTGAACACGTGTTCGATGCAACTCTGTTCAGATAAGATAACACCGTCTTGTTCTACTTCGTGAATCTCGTTCCGGCGGGCCCACTTTTTTTTCTTTGCGAGGGCTCTTATAGTTGGCGCCTCGCCTGTTATCGTTGCTTCTGCTCTACCTCGCACCAACGCCCCCCGATAGCGTTCAATATCAGCCTGCTGAAGTTTTTGCTTCAGTGTGTTAATGTCGTCTTTGAACGTCCCAGGCGACAGGCTTTCTTCATAAGTTAGCAGTTGCAAGCTTTGCCGCAGGTTTTCCTCGTACTTATTCTTTTCGTGCTTTAAAGCGCTGGCTCATTCAAGTGCCCTCAATTTAGCTGTTTGCTTAAATGTTTCCCATTTCTCACATATTGTTGTGCTTGTCTGGTTCTTTATCTCTTCGAGCAGGGCTAACACTTTCTCACAAAAAACATCATCCTCCAAAATTTTAGCATTAAGTTTCTATAATTCCCACGCAAACTTATTTCGGTTTTTCGCTTGTTATTAACATCGAACATGACTAGACAGTGGTCACTGAATGACACCAACTGCACACGATATTCTTGCGCAAGTGCTATCAATTCAGCCGGAATGTACACTCTGTCCAGTCGGGCGTGGCTGGCTGCATGGAAACGCGTGAAGCGCACAATGCGGTCGCATTCCAAGCAGTCTGCCGCGTCCTCAAGGCCGTATTCATCAATTAATTCGCGAAGCTCAGCCGTGCTGGCGTCTCTATACGCTGTACCACTTGATTTATCACGCGCTGCCAGTACACAATTAAAGTCCCCCATCAGTACCAGGTTCCTTTCGACGTTGCAGTAATTTCTGACACTCTCGAAGAAATGTCTTCGTTCGTCGAGCAAATTAGAAGCATAAAGGCATATCACTCGCCATTCAACTGAACCATAACAAAAATCACACAAAACCATGCGCCCCGCCAAGTCTGACCTCACGCCCCTCACTTCAAGGCCCGAGTGTTGGCGCACAAAAAGAACGCACCCCGCGGATTGCCCAATGGCGTGACTCACACCCGCGTAGTACATTGACATGAAAGGTAGCACCATACTTTGGTCTCATCATCACTTCCAATTTTGGTTTCTTGTATGGCAATGATGTCTAAATCGTGTTCGATCACCAGTCTATACAACTGTCGTTGTTTTCTCCTCACCGCAAGCCCTCGAACATTTATTGTAGCAAATCGCAAGGATTTATCTGGCAGCGCCATTGGAATAATTTATAATAGAGACTCAGAGTAGGGGCTTATGCTCCTGTCTACACATGACCTTGGGGCCCGCAACATAGGTCGGGGCCTACACAGCTTACTGCTACGTGACCGGTGGCGGTGGAGGCGGCATCATCATCGCCGTCAGCCTCGGATCCTGTGGGATGTTCAGCCGTGGCCGCACGGTCGGTCGACGTACAGGGGTTGCCTTTGCTGGAGGTTCACCGCGACTGCTTGGGTCGGTAGATTCGCTCTCTCCCTCGGCGCCTTCGTGTGATCGCTTATTCGTCGTGGTGCCCTCCTTGGAAATGTCCATTTCATCCACTACTTCCCTGTTGACCTCCTCTGTCACGTTGCTTTTGTCCTCCTGCGTCCGCAGTGCTTCTGAGGAATCATTTTTCACCAACAATGTATCTTCGGCTTTGAGGCTCGTAGACTTTACGTGAGCACTCTCACCTGAAATTTGCTCAGCTGGCACGCTGTCCATCGTGACACTTTCTGCCTCCACTCTCGCTGCTGCCTCGGAATCTGCTTCGTCCATTAGGAGCTCCGAAGTGTCGTCGCTTCCCACGGGCCCTGCAACACTGGCGTAGGTACGCACGCATTCCGACTCGTTGTGCCCAAAGAGATGACACAACGTGCACCGTGGTACCTTACAGTCCCGACGAATATGTCCAGTGCACTGGCAACGAAGGCATAGCGGTTCCCTTCCCGGCACCACCACAAGAACCAGCTCACCAGCAATCCTTATTTGATGGGGTAAATCTTCTGGCTTGACTCCCACCTTAAGTGTCATCGTCACATTTCGCGTCGTTGACGCTTTGTCAGCCACACCACTAACCTTCCACCGTTCCTTGATAATGTCCGTCGCTCTGCCAGAGTTCAGGAAGGCTGCTCGCACGTCGTCGTCCGGTACGGTAGGCAGGAGCCAGTGCAGCTTCAACCGAAGCTCCTGGTTTGATGGATTGAGGAGGAGGCAACGCTGGCCCTTCACTTTCACTTCCGCTTTTTCCAGCAGCCTCTTCGCACCTTCGGCACATTTGAACGTGACGGCCCAAATGTGACTAATTTGATACGCCCCCAAGGCCGTAACCTCGGAGAGCAGTTTCAAATCACTCGGCGTATCCCTGAAGTCTTCTACACGGTAGGGCCGTGCCCTCACATCCGCATGCACAAAAACAGTATTCAAAACCAGACGTCCTAAAGGCAGGCTAGGCAGAACAACGCGATACTCGTTATCCGAGGCAGCCATCACCCTGTTCCCGCGGCCAGAAACGACCGCTGATACCGCTCCGACGGAGCCCATTCCAAACGCATCCGCTCGCTATCGCGGCCGGAAGTGGAATTGACTGAGCTACCACAGCGGCCTTCCCTCCATCCACTTTTTTGGGTTTATATGTGAATTTAGAAGTAGGACTGACAGTCAACGGCATCTATAAGCCAAAGAACGAGTGTGAAAACACTCTTATTCGCATGTTTTGACGCCACGTGGCACGTGAACTTATTATGAGCGGGCAGCTGCTTAATTGTCCCTCTTATACAACCTAAACACACCAAGTCTGCAAGTACGAGACCCTCATTCAAATGAAATAAGGGAAAGAAGTGTGTACCTAAGGGCTCGTTTACCGTGTTTCAACACAATAATAATGAGAATAACAGACAGTAATGCCAAAGAATATACAGGGGAAGCTATTAGAAATAATTGAATGTAAATATGAAAGAAAAGTGGATGAAAAAATAACCAGCCGTGAGCAGGAATCGAACCTACGACCTTCGAATAACGCGTTCGATGCTCTAACCACTGAGCTACCACAGCGGCCTTCCCTCCATCCACTTTTTTGGGTTTATATCTGAATTTAGAAGTAGGAGTGACAGTCAGCGCCATCTATAAGCCAAAGGACGAGTGTGAAATCACTCTTATTCGCATGTTTTGGCGCCACGTGGCAGGTGAACTTACTATGAGCGGGCAGCTGATTAATTGTCCCTCTTATACAACCTAAACACACCAAGTCTGCAAGTACGAGACCCTCGTTCAAATGAAATAAGGGAAAGAAGTGTGCACCTAAGGGCTCGTTTTCCGTCTTTTAACACAATAATAATGAGATCTAACAGACAGTAATGCCAAAGAATGTGCAGGGGAAGTTATTAGAACTAATGGAATGTAAATGAGAAAGAAAAGTGGATGAAAAAATAACCAGCCGTGAGCAGGAATAGAACCTACGACCTTCGAATAACGCGTTCGATGCTCTAACTACTGAGCTACCACAGCGGCCTTCTCTCCATCCACTTTTTTGGGTTTATATGTGAATTTAGAAGTGGGAGTGACAGTCAGCTCCATCTATAAGCCAAAGAACGAGTGTGAAACCACTCTTATTCGCATGTTTTGGCGCCACGTGGCACGTGAACTTATTATGAGCGGGCAGCCGATTAATTGTCCCAATTATACAACCTAAACACACCAAGTCTGCAAGTACGAGACCCTCGTTCAAATGAAGTAAGAGAAAAAAGTGTGTACCTAAGGGCTCGTTTTCCGTGTTTCAACACAATAATAATGAGATCTAACAGACAGTAATACCAAAGAATGTACCGGGGAAGGCATTAGAACTAATGGAAAGTAAATAAGAAAGAAAAGTGGATGAAAAATAAGCAGCCGTGAGCAGGAATCAAACCTACGACCTTCGAATAACGCGTTCAATGCTCTAACCACTGAGCTACCAGTGACTGTCACTCCTACTTCTAAATTCACATATAAACCCAAAAAGGTGGATGGAGGGAAGGCCGCTGAGATATGTGGGATGCACTATCCACTGCCGGCTTCCGGTTGACAAGAGTAGATGGCGCTTAGCCTCTCTGCTGTTAGCCCCAGATTATTTGGAATTCGCGCGCGCAGTCGTCTGCTTATCTTCGTCCTGCTAAACCAAGGTCGTTTGTTCTGCTTTTGGCTACTACACCTCAAACGAGAAGGGCAAACGCGTGTATCGTTTCTAGTCGAATAAACAAAGAAAAAATAATGTGCGCGTCGACTGTAGAGAGAGCCCAGCGACAGGTAGCCTTTGGGTATCGACCGTTGGAGCCAGAGTGTGCGAAGACCATTCCATTACAGGTACGTGTGTTCTGCACTAATAAAAAAACTTTGTAAATGTTCTTCAGGTCTTGGTCAGTGGGGATAGAAATGGGGAAGAGGAGGGCGAAGTTTCATGTTTCCAATATGGAGATGAAGAAAAGGGGGAGCGCTGACTGTAGTGTCCATCGCTCTCTCGCCCACTTTCGCCTGGATAATTTTGGGTAAGATTTAGCGTAGACGCTGGGAAAGCGCAAAAATGGTGGCGGAAACTTCCCCAGTCGTCACTTTGGATGTCCACGTTCCATTTTTTGACACGATAGACATGCTTTCTGGGGCAAGGTGCAGATGTGGTGTAGGGTTTCGGCGCCTCCACGAGAGTGAGACAACGTGTTTGGCATGCCGTCAGCTGGGTATTTTCTATTAAACTCCCAGCCCTGCAGTGTGAGCTCCTTAATAATTGAGAGGCACGCTGGTGCTGCTAGGTAAGATGACCACCACGTTGTAGATGTACAAATAAGGTGGCGTGAATGAATATAAAAGAAAAATTAGGGGTTGTGGTGACTACATCTTTTTTATTTCTTTTGGCCTGAACTACTGCCAAGGCGCTCTATAGAAAGAAAAAAAAGAATAAAATAGAAACTGACGGCACTCAAGATTATGAGAGAGAAGGAAAATTTCGATGGAAATCAAGAGCGTTCTTCTTCCATGAAGTCGAACATTGTCGATACATTTATTCGGGAAACTTTATTGTGACCTCTTGGGAAAGGTTCCTGATGCGAAAGGTTTAAGAGAAGGACCTGCCTTTCAGTCTGCGCGCACTGTTATTACCGGGTCTCTACGGCATCCCAACGCTGCTATAAATTGTTAGGACAAAGGACCTGACAGCATACCACCTCTGCTGCCAGTCCTCGTGGCTCGTGTCCAGCGGATCTCATTATGGTTAGCTGTCCACTGCCACAAGACCCGTTGACCCATCTTGCAGGAAAAAAGGCGCATTCTTCGGAAATTTTTGCAGAAGTTTACTTACATAGGCTACACAGAAGAGAGCTACATCCTGACAAACTAATATCCGAAAAGTTCTACATCAAAAAAGTGCCGGTAAATAAAGCAGCGCGCGAGTGCTGAACATAACAAGTCTAGTTTCCCCAGATCTGTGGATCAAGAAAATTGTACCAAATCGCAATGTTCAAACCGAAGATTTACAAGACTATTGACGCAGCCGCATGCACGCATCCACGCTGCGTTTTTAACTAGAGGCTGGAGCCACCACACAACCACAATGGAGCCCCCTTGAGCGTACGCGTCAGCAATTCCACCACGGGTTCACTTGAGTGTACACTACCACTAAAGTGATCTGTCTCATGCTCGGGCCGACGGAACAACGGTACCACTGTGACGGTACTGTTCCTTCGCGCAAAGTTATTATGACCATTATCTATTGTGGTCGATTATGATGCCGCATTGAATGGCGCCTAAATTTCCGTCTTGAAATGACGATTTCCGGGCAAGAACGGCTTTCTGCAGGCTAGCAGTCCCACACCGACTCGTTCGCAGTACCGAAAAGGCTGCTCTTTTCTCGGCCCTTGCGCTGTACATAACAACGTGAAGATTCAGGCGAGTTATCAGAGCTACGTGGACACTTTCATGGAGCCCATCATAGACCATGCCATTTAGCTCTAGTTTTTTATTGCCAATGTACGTGCTTGCTTTTCAACGAGAACCATTGGTTCACCTATTTCACGTAATGACCGTGATGCGAGGCCACATGATTAGTAGCGGTCTTGCGTAACACGTGTTTCAGAGCCCCTTCCCTGGAGATGCAATTGGCATGTTTCCCTCTCCAATATCGCATGTGTGACGAATTTATGCCGTCATGCTCCTTTTTTGGGGCTTGAAGCAATGTGCCATCGCACCACAGCGCAATACACTCAGTAGCATTGCATTAACGCTTTCCCAGTACTTGCTTACTTAGAACTGGTAATGGTGACGCGATATTTAGAAAAAACTGTACATTTTTGAGAGCCAGCTTGAAATCTCATATTGGAAACATGAGAAATGAAAGACACGGCAACACCGTACCGTACATAATGGAACCCAGGGATATATTTTATATGCTTTCTGTTGTGAGGCACAACATGCGGGGTTTTCTCTATTATGTCCACAAAGTGCAGAAGAAGTTAGGCGACGAGTGAGAGCACGAAAGGGCAAGACGATGGGGTTGAGAGGAGCTGGTGCTTTACTCGTCGTCATGGCAACTGGTGTCGCTGACTGCCTCTTCCACGAATAAATTCACATATATGTTCAATAAAGTGGCTGGAATGATAGCCGCCGTGGTACCTCAGTGGTAGGCCATCGAACACGTTATTCGAAGGCCAAAGGTCCACTTACTGCCCATGGCCAGTTATGTTTTCACCCGCTTTTCTTTCTTCACATTAACATTATTATTTGGTGTAATAACATTTTCTATACCTGCTTTGACGCAATTTTTAGTACTTGTCATTATTGTGTCAAGACATGGAACAAAAGTTCAAAAGTATACGATTTTTTCCTTTTTTCATTAGGGTTTCATACTGGCAGGCCTGGTGCCTGTATGTTGTGTACATAAGACTATTGGTCTGCGGCAAGCTAGTAATAAGTTCACGTGCTACCTGACGCCAAATAGGCTCATAAGAATTATGCCATACTTGCCGCCAAGGCTACTGGTGGCACTGACTGACACTCTCACGTTTAAATTAACGTATATACCGAATAAAGTGGCTAGGGGGTAGCCATCGTGGTAGCTCAGAGGTAGTGAATCGAAAGCTTTATTTGAAGGTCCCAAATTCGGTCCGACCAACGGCAAGGTAAATTTACAGCCGCTTTTCTTTCTCTACGTTAACATTAAAATTAGGTCTCATAGTTTCCTGTCACAGACAGTGGGGTTGGGCATGTTCGTATAACATCATAAAGGGTGCTTACCAGCACAAACGACAGGGCAGGAGGGGACAGGAGAAGAGATGAGACAGAGCGCTCTATCTCGTCTCTTGTCCTGTCTCTCCTGCCCTGTCGTTTGCGCTGGTAAGCACCCTTTATGAGTTTCCTGTAAATTTTCCTTCGCGCTATTGTCTGTTAGATCTCTTTTAATTGTGTCAAAACCCACAAAAACAAGCCCTTAACTCTTCAATAAACAATTTTTTCCCATATATTTATATATATATATATATATATATATATATATATATATATATATATATATATGGGAAATAAGTGTATACCTAAGGGCTCGTTTTTCCGTGTTTTAACACAGTAATATTGAGATCTAACAGACAGTAATGCCAAGGAATGTACAGGGGAAGTTATTAGGACCAATGGAATGTAAATAAGAAGAAAGAAAAGAGGATGAAAAAATAACCAGCCGTGAAGAGGAATCGAACCTACGACCTTCGAATAACGCGTTAGAGCATCGATAGAGCATCGCACGCGTTATTCCAAGGTTGTAGGTTTGATTGCTGCTCACAGCCGTAGTGTAGTTTTTCAGTTTATTTGGTTTCACACTATTTTATGACTCTGTTTTTTTTTTGTTGATAAACTGCTCGCTTTCTGGCCCCAAGGTCTTATTCAGTGAGATTCCACGCTCGCATATTGCAGCTATTAAATATTTAGGACTCGTTCGTGCAATCTCAATGAGTAACGCCGTTGCTCTTTCTTTGTTGTCATCTTATTTTAATTGCTAGATTGAAGAACCCATTGTGTTTCATTAACGCTCTTGAGTTCTTTAAGCACACGTAGACTATCGCTTTCCTAGTTTCGAGGAAACACGCTTCAAACATTGACAATGAAAGCGCCATGTCGATTTATTGCACTTGCAGGAGCCGTTTTGAAGACGGTGAGGCAAAATTACTAATGAATTAAAATGTTGTTCTAAATGTTCTTGTGAAAGTTCCAATAATGGTAGCGTCACTTACAGTAATCTTACAGCAGAGATGTGCTCGCAACTGCTATATGTGTTGTGAAATCCGAAGACTACTTTAATGGAAAACCATACTCAAAGGGCTAATATGCCTGGAGATGAGGAGCACAGCGTCTATACGTCCATTATTTTGTGGCGTAGATCTTAGAGCCACCCCTCGTGCCACGCTCCATCTTTCGCCCTTTCATTTCTCTCCTGCACCCTATGTTCACTATTTTTAACCCTCCCGGCCCACAAGTTGCCGCTGGCGCATTTCCAGGAAACACAAAAATTGAATAGTCCGCTTAACAATTTGCCTTCTGCTAGCTTTAGGCGACATGCACGAAATATCCCGTCATATCCCGTAATGCTTTCCAGAACGCGTGCGAGTTTTCAACACAACTTGAGCAGAGCATCGTCGCGCAATGTCACTATATTGCCTTCCACAATACTGGCAATTCCGCATCACTGGCCTGTTATGAGCGCTTCTAAGGAGTTTTAAATATTCCTTATACCAGCGGTGCCAGAAGTATTTCTGTAGCTTTCCTCCCTGTATCCAAGTTTTAAAAAGTTTCGTATGGCAGCCGGGCACCACGTCTGTAGTTTGGAAGTCTTGGAGCACCGTCAATCGCTTTCCATGTAACAAATGGGCAGGTGCTAAGACTTTTATTCCTCTGGTACAGAATACGAGTATGTCAGTGGTCTGCTATTTATGATCGGTTCGATTTCTGCTAGGAACGTGCTCATTTGACCATAATCTAGAACAGACCTTCCTAGAGCATTTCTTAAGCTGTCTTGGACAGAACTCACCATTAGCTCCCAAAATCCACCCCACCAAGGCGCACAATCAGCAGAGGATTTCCACGTGATTATATGAGCAGACAGATAATCGCCGACTTCACTTCCCCTAAAACTGTCACACACATTGCGAAGTTCCCGAGAAGCATGTTTAAAACACAGAGCATTGTCAGATTAAATCACTGAAGGGAATCTACAACGCGCAGTGAAACACCGAACGGCTTCCAAGAAACGGCCTTCTCTGAAGATTAAAACAAGCTCTAGATGAACAGCGCGTATTACCGGGCACATGAATAGCAGGAAGTATGATTTCTGTGTTGTTTCAGTTTTCAGGTACACTGTTCCAACGAAATCTACACCAGTAACGTCTAACGGTTTAGACACATTCACTTGGTCTGCAGGTAGCACTACCAAAAAAACTTTTGTAGGTTTTCACCCTTAATAACACGCACCAGGTACACCACCCGATCACTCTTTTCACACACTGCTTCACCTTCGTCACCTAGATGCGCTGTGGGAGTTGGGCTATGGTTGTTGCGACTCCTGCTCCAAGAAGCCTTAAGTATAAAGCGGCGGCCATGATCCTCCATGAAACCGGGTCGCGTATCAGCACCAATGTGAATTCCGAAAGTTCTTTCATGAAAAACCAGGTTCAAAGGACTAATATGCCTGGAGATGAAGAGCAGAGCGTTTCGACGTCACTTTACTGCGGCGTAGATCCAAGAGCCACCCCTCATTCCACGCTCCGACCTCCGTCCTTCTCTCCCTCTCCTGCACCCTTTGTCCACTGTTTTTAACATTCGTCACAAGAGAAATGCAGTGTAGAACACCCTTTAATTGTGCTGTAATGATAAGGTGAACGCTTCTTAGGGAAACAACTAAAGCACCATGAATGTGACTAACAAGACAATAAAGTTGTTTGAGTGCTTAGCTGCGCTCCTACCTCCGCGACGCAGGGTACCTAAAGCTCATGCGATGATGACTCTGTGTCGCATTAACCATAGGTGACCAGTAAAAGAGAGATGGGGTTGTGAGATGCATCGTCTGCTGTTGGCTTCCGGTTGGACGTCAGTAGATAGCCCTGAACCACTCCGCCGTTCGCTTCAGATCATTCAGGATTTGCGCACACGGACGCCCATTTATCTTCATCCTGCCAAACCATGGTCGGTTATTCACCCGTTGGCTTCTCAAACTCGATCGTGAAGGGCAAACGCATTTGTCGATTCTCTTGGAATGATGAAAGAAAAACTATCTGCCTCACTGCTGTGAAGTCAGCCCAGTGACAACAGGCCTTGGGGTAACAAACGTTGGAGCCAGAGTCTGCGAAGACCATTTCATCACAGGTACGTGTGTACTCCGCACTAATGAGAAACTTACTTTTAAACGTCCTTCAGCTCTTGGTGAGGGGGATAGAAATGAAGAAGAGGATGGCGGAGTGTTATGCTTTTATAAGGACATGAAACACAGGAGCTAATGACCTCAGGCAACTTGCCCAACATCTCCTTTATTTCTTTCATTGCCAATGTACATGCGTGCTTTTCTACGCCAGCTATTCGTCCACATTTATAACGAAACAATCGTGATGCGACGCCAAATGATGTGTAGTGGTCTCGTGTAACGCGTGTTTAAGGGCCTTTTCCCTGGAGGCGCAGTTGGCTTTTTTCCGTCATGCTCTTTTGTTGGGGCTTGAAGCAATGGTGCCACCGCATCACAGCGCAACACATTCAGTAGCATTGCAGTGACGCTTCCCCAATGCTTGCTGACATAAAGCTGAACACGATAACACTCCTTCTGAAAAAAAAACTGTATGCTATACTGAGCCAGCTTGAGAGCACGAAGAGTGAAAAACACCGCGACACAATTCATTACACAATCGAACCCAAAAATTTACTTAATATGCTTTCTCTTTTGAGGCACAACATGCGGGGCTTTTCTTTGTGTCCAGAAAGTGCACACGAAGTTAGGCGACGGGTCAGAGCACAATAGGGCAAGAGGATGGGTTGGCCAGCAGCTGGTGCAATTGGCTAACATTGACGAAATAGAGGTCGTGTTACCCTAACAGTCAATTTCATATTCTACACAAACACACATACACAAACGCATATATATATATATATTTATATTTATATATATATATATATATATATATATTCATATATATCTTTTAAACACGCCACACACGCCGTCATGGCTTATAACAGCACTGACTCACACTCCCACAGTTAAACTGCCATATATTAATACACCGAATGGTGTCTGGGGGGATAGCCATCGTGGTAGATCAGTGGTAGAGATTCGGACGTGTTATTCATAGGTCGCAGGTTCAGTTCCTGCTCACAGCAAGTTTTGTTTTCACCCACTCTTCTTTCTTCAAATTAACATGACAGCTCGGGGTAATAGGTTTCTCTATACTGGCAGACTTAGTGTCTCTAGGTTGTATACAAAGGACTCTTGATGAACTGCCACCTAGTAATAACTGCACGTGCTACGTGTCGCTGAACACGCTCATAAAGTGAGTGCCACACTCTCCGCCATGGTTACTGGTAGCGCTGACTGACACTCTCAACTTTAAATTCACATATATACCTGAATAAAGTGGCTAGAGGATAGCCGTCGTGGTATCATAGTGGTAGAGCACCGGATGCGTTATTTGAAGGTCGCAACTTTGGTTCCTGCTCACGGCAAGTCATCTTTGCTCGCACTTTTCTTTCTTTACATTGACAATACGATTTGGTCTAATAGCCTAGCGTATACTTTCCTTGGCTCTATTCTCTGCTGGATCTTTTTAAAATTATGTCAAAACATGGAAAACGAGTCCTTATGTATACATTTAGTTCCTTACTATAATATATATATATATATATATATATATATATATAAGAGAAAAAAGTTTATACCTAAAGGCTCGTTTTCCGGTGTTATAACACAATATTAATGAGATCTAACAGACAGTAATGCGAAGCAATATACAGGGGAAGTTATTAGAACCAATGGATTGTAAATAGGAAGAAAGAAAAGTGGATGAAAAATAACCAGCCGTGAGCAGGAATAGAACCTACGACCTTCGAATAACGCGTTCGATGCTCTAACAACTGAGCTACCACTGCGGCCTTCCCTCCATCTACTTTTCTGGGTTTATATGTGAATTTAGAAGTAGGAGTGAGAGTCATTGCCATCTATAAGCCAAACGATGAATGTGAAAACACTCATGCGCATGTTTGGCGTCACGTGGCACGTGAAATTATTAAGAGCGGGCAGCTGAATATTTGTGCCTCTTATACAATCTAAACACACCAAGTCTGCCAGTACGAGACCCTCGTTCAATGAAATAAGGGAAAGAAGTGTATACCTAGGGGCTCGTTTTTTCGTGATTTAACACAATAACAATGGCATCTAACAGACAGTAATGCCACGGAATGTACAGCAGAAGTTATTAGAACCAATGGAATGTAAATACGAAGAAAGAAAAGTGGATGAAGATAACCAGCCGTGAGCAGCAATAGAACCTACGACCTACGAACAACGCGTTCGATGCTCTAACCACTGAGCTACCACAGCGGCCTTCCCTCCATCCACTTTTTTAGGTTTATATGCGAATTTAGAAGTAGGAGTGACAGTCAGCGCCATATATAAGCCAGACGATGAGTGTGAAAACACTGTTATGCGCATGCTTGGCGTCACGTAGCACGTGAACCGATTATGAGCGGGCAGCTGTATAATTGTCCCTCTTATACAACCTAGACACACCAAGTCTGCCAGTACAAGACCCTCGTTCAATGAAATATGCGAAAGAAGTGTATACCTAAGGGCTCGTTTTTCCTACTCCTACTTCTGAATTCTCATATAAACCCAAAAAAGTGGATGGAGGGAAGGCTGCTGTGGTAGCTCAGTGGTTACAGCATCGAACGCGTTATTCGAAGGTCGTAGGTTCTATTCCTGCTCACGGCTGGTTATTTTTCATCCACTTTTTTTTCTTCCTATTTACAATCCATTGGTTCTAATAACTTCCCCTGTACATTGCTTCGCATTACTGTCTGTTAGATCTCATTAATATTGTCACGGGGTCGTGACGTGGCCGAAGACAGGAGACTTCTTGTTGGAATTTAACTGTTTATTTGGGCGAACCTGTGCCCGGTAAACAGAAAGTCCAATTACAGCAGCAGTCTCGCACAGATAGCAGTCTCAGACTGATAGCGGCGAACGGAGCGTCGGCCTTCGATCAACAACTGACAAGCGGCGAAGCGCGTCGGCATTTATACTCCCGCCATCGAATGTTCTAGCGCTATCGCTGGCGGTGGCGTGCGTTCCAGAACAATCTGTACCATTCGCACAGTGGGCGTGATCTTATCGAAATGATCTACTACAGTCCGGAACCCTCTAGAAAACTGCAGGCGCGGTTTGCGCTGAGAATCGTGTGGTGTTTTGGGACGATAACAAAAACTTGGGAAATGGAACGTGGCATTGCCCCCCTCTGAAAAAGGCATCGTCTCGATGCTTTAACTAAAGATGAAGGTGCAATAATAATGCAAGAAAGTACAATGAATAAATTACGATTCAACAATAATGCAAAAAAACACTGGTTAAGTTTGTTAACGCGCATGAAACGGCTTGAGGCGCGCGACATGGACGACTTCAGGTCGCGATCGGCGTCGTTGAGAGTTCGTATTGCCGTCGGGGACAACCTCGTAATCAAGTGGGCCGAGACGTCGAACCACCCTGTACGGTCCGAAGTGCCGTCGCAGAAGCTTTTCACATAGTCCACGTCGGCGTATCGGCGTCCACACCCAAACACGTTCACCGGGCTGGTATTCCACGAAGCGTCGTCGAAGGTTGTAACGGTGGCTGTCGGTCGTCTGTTGATTCTTGATACGAAGCCGCGCAAGTTGTCGGGCTTCTTCGGCGCGATGAAGGTACTCGCTCAATTCGAGGTTTTCTTCGTCGGTGACGTTGGGTAACATGGCATCGAGCGTCGTTGCCGGGCTCCTTCCGTAGACCAATTTGTATGGAGATATCTGCGTCGTCTCCTGCACCGCCGTGTTGTATGCGAAGGTCACATACGGAAGAATGGCATCCCACGTCTTGTGTTCGACATCGACGTACATTGACGGCATGTCGGCGATCGTCTTGTTAAGCCGCTCGGTGAGGCCGTTGGTCTGTGGGTGGTACGCTGTCGTCCGGCGGTGGTTTGTTTGGCTGTATGCCAAGATCGCTTGAGTTAAGTCGGCAGTGAATGCCGTTCCTCTGTCGGTGATAAGGACCTCCGGGGCGCCGTGACGTAGGACGATATTTTTGACGAAGAACTTAGCTACCTCGGATGCACTGCCTTTTGGCAGGGCTTTTGTCTCGGCGTAGCGGGTGAGGTAGTCGGTGGCTACCACGATCCACTTGTTTCCGAAAGCCGACGTCGGGAACGGTCCCAATAGGTCCATACCAATCTGCTGAAAAGGTCGGCAAGGTGGATCAATTGGCTGCAGAAGTCCCGCTGGCCTTGTCGGCGGTGTCTTGCGTCGCTGACAGTCCCGGCATGTCCTCACATAACGAGTGACGTCGGTTGTAAGACGCGGCCAGTAGTACCTTTCTTGTATCCTCGCGAGCGTACGAGAAACACCGAGGTGCCCTGCCGTCGGATCGTCGTGCAGGGCCTGCAGGAGTTCTGGTCGCAGAGCTGAAGGCACCACAAGGAGATACTTAGCCCGAAGCGGTGAAAAGTTTTTCTTTTGTAGAAGACCGTTTTGTAGAAAAAACGACGCAAGTGCGCGCTTGAATACCTTCGGGACTTCGGCGGCCCTGCCTTCGAGGTATTCTTTTAGGGCCTTAAGTTCCGGGTCGGCCCGCTGTCGTTCAGCGAAGTCGTCGGTAGTTATCGTTCTCAAGAAGTAGTCGTCATCCGGGTCGTCGGGTAGCGGTTGGTCGACAGGCGCACGAGAGAGACAGTCGGCGTCGGAGTGTTTTTTGCCGGACTTGTAAATGACTGTAATGTCATATTCTTGAAGTCTCAGGCTCCATCGTGCGAGGCGACCTGAAGGGTCCTTCAAAGTGGCTAGCCAACACAAGGCGTGGTGGTCGCTCACAACTTTGAAGGGCCTGCCGTAGAGGTATGGGCGAAATTTCGACGTAGCCCAGATGATGGCGAGGCACTCCTTTTCTGTTGTGGAATAATTTGCTTCTGCTTTGGATAGCGATCGGCTGGCGTAACTAATAACCCTTTCAAGTCCGTCAGCCCTCTGCACAAGAACGGCGCCAAGACCTACCTGCTTGCGTCAGTATGTATTTCTGTCTCGGCGAATTCGTCGAAATGGGCAAGTAACGGAGGCGTCTGGAGGCGATGTTTAAGCTCCTGGAAAGCGTGTTCTTGTGGCGTTTCCCACTTGAACTCCACGTCGGCCTTGGTAAGGTTAGTGAGAGGATCGGCGATGTGGGCGAAGTTTTTCACGAACCGCCTATAATAGGCGCACAGGCCCAGAAATCGGCGCACGGCTTTCTTGTCAGTGGGCGGCGGGAATTCGGCGATGGCGGCTGTTTTCCGTGGATCAGGACGAACTCCAGACTTGCTGATAACGTGCCCCAGAAACAAGAACTCTTCATACGCAAATCTGCACTTTTCTGGCTTCAGTGTGAGTCCGGAAGTCTTGATGGCTTGAAGTACCGCTTCAAGGCGCCGAAGATGCTCGTCGAAACTCGAAGAAAACACGACGACGTCGTCCAAGTACACAAGGCAAGTCTGCCACTTCAATCCTGCCAGTACTGTATCCATAACGCGTTGAAAAGTTCCAGGCGCTGAGCAAAGGCCGAAGGGCATCACCTTAAACTCGAAGAGGCCGTCCGGTGTTACAAACGCCGTTTACTCTCGGTCTCTTTCGTCGACTTCGATTTGCCAATAGCCAGTCTTGACGTCCATTGACGAAAAGTACTTGGCGTTATGGAGCCGATCAAGTGCGTCGTCTATTCGTGGGAGAGGATACACGTCTTTTCTTGTGATTTTGTTCAGGCGGCGATAATCGACGCAGAAACGTAGGGTCCCATCCTTTTTCTTCACTAACACCACGGGGGATGCCCATGGGCTGTTGGACGGCTGGCTAATATCATCCCGCAGCATTTCATCAACTTGTCTCTTGATGGCCTCACGTTCTCGCGTCGAAACCCTGTACGGACTCTGACGGAGTGGTCTGGCATTTTCTTCGGTTATGATGCGATGTTTCGTGATTGGGGTCTGCCGAATTTTCGATGACGACGAAAAGCAATCTTCGTATTGCAGAAGCAGGGCCTTGAGCTGTTCTTGCTTATCGTTCGGAAGTCTGGGATTGACGTCGAAAGCTATGGGAGGGGCTTGGTTCCTCTGAGCAGGTCCCGCAGAATCGGCGAGGGCGAAAGCACTGGTGGCTTCGACAATTTCTTCGATGTATGCGACCGTTGTTCCTTTGTTAACATGTTTGTACTCATTGCTGAAATTTGTGAGCATAACCGTTGCTTTGCCTCCCCGCAACTCTGCAATTCCTCTTGCGACGCAAATATTTCGGGTGACCAACAGATGCTGACTGCCTTCAACGACGCCTTCGAAGTCAGGTGATTCAGGAGCGCCAACTGAAATAATGACGCTTGAGCGAGGCGGAATGGTGACTTGTTCTTCCAGCACATTCAAGGCATGGTGTCTAGACGGCGTGCGCGGCGGTAGTGCTTCTTCTGTGGATAACGTTATCGACTTTGTTTTTAGGTTGATGACAGCACCATGGAGGCATAAGAAGTCCATGCCAAGGATGACATCTCTCAAGCAACGCTGTAGGACTACGAAGTCTGTAGGATAAATACGGCCGTTAATGGTGACTCTCGCTGTGCAGATTCCTGCAGGCGTTACGAGATGACCTCCGGCTGTGCGGATTTCAGGGCCTTTCCAAGCTGTCCTAACTTTCTTTAACTTCGCGGCGAACGACCCACTGATGACAGAATAGTCGGCTCCAGTATCGACGAGAGCGGTCACACTGTGGCCGTCGATAAGAACGTCGAGGTCGCTAATTCGCCGTCTCGCATTACAGTTAGGGCGTGGCGTCGGGTCACGGCTGCGTCGACTTGTTCCGCTGCTTCCATGTTGCGTCGTCAGGCCACCTTCGGTAAGTGAGCTTTCGTCGTCAGGGCTTTGCCTGGTTGGCGTTGTGTTCGGAAAGCTCCGTCGCGGCGTCGTCGTCGTCGGAGGATCTTCGGTAGTTCGTCGCACAGCAACCGCACCTCCACCGGTTGCTGCCCTTAGTTTCCCGGATACGGGCTAGGAGACCGGCCCCGCGTTGGGCCAGAGTACTGTCGGTGGTGCGGTGACGTGCGGCGGCTGGGCGACGGCGAACGCGAAGGGCTTCGTGGTGTCCACCGAGTTCCTGTCAGGTAGTCGGCGATGTCACGTGGTCGTTCTCCTGGCTGTGGGCGCGGTGCATTGACGGCGAAGCCACGCAATCCCATCTATCGGTACTGGCAACGGCGGTATGTGTGTCCGGCCTCGCCGCAGTGGTAGCAGAGCGGGCGATGGTCAGGGGTGCGCCAGACGTCAGTCTTCCTCGGTGCACTGCGCTGGGCCGCTGGCGAACGGTATGACGTCGGTGGGGGTGGTGGCGGCGGTGGCGTCTGTCGACGGAAGTGCGATGGGGCGGCGTTTTGGCGTGGACGGGGAGTAGCGTTGTGGCGCAGTGCAGCGGCGTAGCTCATAGCTTCCGGCTCGGGCAGCGGTGCGTGGGGAATTTGAAGCGATTGCCGAACTTCTTCTCGCACAATGTCGGCGATCGAATCCACTTGAGGCTGCGCCGAAAGCAACAGCTTGCGCAGCTCTTCCCGCACGATCGCTCGGATCGTTTCACGCAGGTCTCCGGAGTTAATGGCTTGAGCAGTAGCGCAGTCTGCAGTCAGGCGACGATTATACTGTCTGGTGCGCATGTCCAGGGTCTTTTCAATAGTGGTCGCTTCGGCTTCAAATTCTTGGACGGTTTTCGGTGGGTTTCTCATCAGCCCCGCGAAGAGCTCCTGTTTAACCCCTCGCATGAGGAAACGAACTTTTTTCTCCTCAGGCATGTCTGGGTCAGCGTGACGGAATAGTCGGGTCATTTCTTCTGTGAAAATGGCGACATTTTCATTTGGTAGCTGAACCCGGGTCTCTAATAAAGCAGCGGCCTTCTCTTTTCGAGCGACGCTCGCGAACGTTTGCAGGAATGCGCCGCAGAAAACATCCCACGTTCGGAGCGTGGACTCCCGATTTTCGAGCCAGGTCCTTGCGGTGTCTTCTAAATAGAAGAACACACGACGCAGCTTTTCGTCATGGTCCCAGTGGTTGAGGGCGGCCACACGGTCGTATGTCTCTAGCCAGGACTCCGGGTCTTCGAACGATGACCCATGGAAAATTGGTGGTTCCCTGGGTTGATGCATGACCATCGTGGGCTGGGACGCTGCGGTTGTCCTTGTCGCTGCAGTCGCGGTCATGGCCTTGGTCTTCCGCGGCTTGTCGTGTAGAAGCCCGTACTCCGGTGGTAGCCCTTGCTGTCGGCGGCTTGTTCGCTGCTCCTGGTAGGCGTCGGTGTCTTCTCCGCGACGTGGGCTGGGTTCACGGCTTGACGGGGGCGTCCGGTACATGAACGAAGCAGCACCTCCACCAAATGTCACGGGGTCGTGACGTGGCCGAAGACAGGAGACTTCTTGTTGGAATTTAACTGTTTATTTGGGCGAACCTGTGCCCGGTAAACAGAAAGTCCAATTACAGCAGCAGTCTCGCACAGATAGCAGTCTCAGACTGATAGCGGCGAACGGAGCGTCGGCCTTCGATCAACAACTGACAAGCGGCGAAGCGCGTCGGTTTATACTCCCGCCGTCGAATGTTCTAGCGCTGTCGCTGGCGGCGGCGTGCGTTCCAGAACAATCTGTACCATTCGCACAGTGGGCGTGATCTTATCGAAATGATCTACTACAGTCCGGAACCCTCTAGAAAACTGCAGGCGCGGCTTGCGCTGAGAATCGTGTGGTGTTTTGGGACGATAACAAAAACTTGGGAAATCGAACGTGGCAATATTGTGTTATAACACCGGAAAACGAGCCTTTAGGTATAAACTTTTTTCTCTTATATATATATATATATATATATATATATTATAGTAAGGAACTAAATGTATACATAAGGACTCGTTTTCCATGTTTTGACATAATTTTAAAAAGATCCAGCAGAGAATAGAGCCAAGGAAAGTATACGCTAGGCTATTAGACCAAAAAGCGGAGAGACAGCTGCAGTGCTATGAAAGCTGAATTGGGTTGGGAATTGCTTTCTTTACGCAGGAAAAAACTGCGTTTGAAGTTTTTCTTTTCTGTTTTTCATGGGCGGACTGGGATTGACCGTCATAACTATTTCAGTGAACCCAGCTACATATCTAGTCGACATGACCACCGACGCAAAGTGAAAGAGTATCGAGCAAGAACGACCATGTTTTATAATTCCTTTTTTGTGATGACCATTAGAGATTGGAACCAGCTGCAAGACGAGCAAGTGTGCTGTATAAACGAAGAATTGTTTTATTCCAGTCTGTAACCCCCCTGCTGTAACGCCTTTTTGAGCAAAGCGGGGTACTCACTGAATAAAGAATAAAGAATAAAAATCGTATTGTCAATGTAAAGAAAGAAAAGTGCGAGCAAAGATGACTTGCCGTGAGCAGGAACCAAAGTTGCGACCTTCAAATAACGCATCCGGTGCTCTACCACTATGATACCACGACGGCTATCCTCTAGCCACTTTATTCAGGTATATATGTGAATTTAAAGTTGAGAGTGTCAGTCAGCGCCACCAGTAACCATGGCGGAGAGTGTGGCACTCACTTTATGAGCGTGTTCAGCGACACGTAGCACGTGCAGCTATTACTAGGTGGCAGTTCATCAAGAGTCCTTTGTATACAACCTACAGACACTAAGTCTGCCAGTATAGAGAAACCTATTACCCCGAGCTGTCATGTTAATTTGAAGAAAGAAGAGTGGGTGAAAACAAAACTTGCTGTGAGCAGGAACTGAACCTGCGACCTATGAATAACACGTCCGAATCTCTACCACTGATCTACCACGATGGCTATCCCCCCAGACACCATTCGGTGTATTAATATATGGCAGTTTAACTGTGGGAGGGTGAGTCAGTGCTGTTATTAGCCATGACGGCGTGTGTGGCGTGTTTAAAAGATATATATATATATATATATATATATATATATATATATATATGCGTTTGTGTATGTGTGTTTGTGTAGAATATGAAATTGACTGTTAGGGTAACACGACCTCCATTTCGTCAATGTTAGCCAATTGCACCAGCTGCTGGCCAACCCATCCTCTTGCCCTATCGTGCTCTGACCCGTCGCCTAACTTCGTGTGCGCTTTCTGGACACTAAGAAAAGCCCCGCATGTTGTGCCTCAAAAGAGAAAGCATATGAAGTAAATTTTTGGTTCGATTGTGTAATGAATTGTGTCGCGGTGTTTTTCACTCTTCGTGCTCTCAAGCTGGCTCAGTATAGCATACAGTTTTTTTTTCAGAAGGAGTGTTATCGTTGTCAGCTTTATGTCAGCAAGCATTGGGGAAGCGTCACTGCAATGCTACTGAATGTGTTGCGCTGTGATGCGGTGGCACCATTGCTTCAAGCCCCAACAAAAGAGCATGACGGAAAAAAGCCAACTTCGCCTCCAGGGAAAAGGCCCTTAAACACGCGTTACACGAGACCACTACACTTCATTTGGCGTCGCATCACGATTGTTTCGTTATAAATGTGGACGAATAGCTGGCGTAGAAAAGCACGCATGTACATTGGCAATGAAAGAAATAAAGGAGATGTTGGGCAAGTTGCCTGAGGTCATTAGCTCCTGTGTTTCATGTCCTCATAAAAGCATAACACTCCGCCGTCCTCTTCTCCATTTCTATTCCCCTCACCAAGAGCTGAAGGACGTTTAAAAGTAAGTTTCTCATTAGTGCGGAGTACACACGTACCTGTGATGAATGGTTTTCGCAGACTCTGGCTCCAACGTTTGTTACCCCAAGGCCTGTTGTCACTGGGCTGACTTCACAGCAGTGAGGCAGATAGTTTTTCTTTCTTCATTCCAAGAGAATCGACAAATGCGTTAGCCCTTCACGATCGAGTTTGAGAAGCCAACGGGTGAATAACCGACCATGGTTTGGCAGGATGAAGATAAATGGGCGTCCGTGTGCGCAAATCCTGAATGATCTGAAGCTAACGGCGGAGTGGTTCAGGGCTATCTACTGACGTCCAACCGGAAGCCAACAGCAGACGATGCATCTCACAACCCCATCGCTCTTTTACTGGTCACCTATGGTTAATGTGACACAGAGTCATCATCGCATGAGCTTTAGGTACCCTGCGTCGCGGAGGTAGGAGCGCAGCTAAGCACTCAAACAAATTTATTGTCTTGTTAGTTACATTCATGGTGCTTTAGTTGTTTCCCTAAGAAGCGTTCACCTTATCATTACAGCACAATTAAAGGGTGTTCTACACTGCATTTCTCTTGTGACGAATGTTAAAAACAGTGGACAAAGGGTGCAGGAGAGGGAGAGAAGGACGGAGGTTGGAGCGTGGAATGAGGGGTGGCTCTTGGATCTACGCCGCAGTAAAGTGACGTCGAAACGCTCTGCTCTTCATCTCCAGGCATATTAGTCCTTTGAACCTGGTTTTTCACGAAAGAACTTTCGGAATTCACATTAGTGCTGAAAACTGGAAGCAATGGGAATATGTGGTCCTGCTCTGTTATTTATTCGCAGTTATCTCCTTAATCGAAACCAAACGGTCAGTATTTCCGGTACCTACTCCAAACAAACAACAACGAACATAGGAGTACCACAAGGGTCCATTCTGGGCCCACTTTTGTTTTTAATCTATATCAACGATCTACCTAATTTTATCATACACTGTAAATATTTGCTCTACGCTGATGATACGACGATTTTTAGTTCCGATAATAGCATAGACTGTTTAATAAATAAGCTGAGCACAGATCTTCGCAATATACTACACTGGTGTAAGCTAAACAAATTACAGTTCAATCCTCAAAAAACCCAATTTATTCTCTTTTCATCACATCAGCGATCGATAGTAACAGATCCCACAATTAGTATCCCAAATCATTCGATCCACGCTAGTAATGATTGTGTTTACTTGGGCGTCAAACTAGATAGAAACTTAAAATTCCACTCTCATATTTTAGATGTCAAGAAAAAGCTGTCTTATGGTATACGCATCCTCATTCGGTCTCGCCCTTTTTTTTCACGTTCCATTCTCTTGTCACTATACTACGCATTTATTCATTCTCACATCAACTACTGTATAACTACCTGGGGCACTACCTACAACACTCACCTCGCACCGTTACAGACTATTCAAAACAAAGCAATTAAAATGGTCACTTCTAGTTCACATTACACCAATTCAAAACAACTATTCTACAGCTACAACATCCTTACAGTGCGCGATATGGTTAAGTATAATCTAGTCATATGTTTATCCAAGCATATCAGTGAGCTATTTCCCATTTCCATCATCCCGTCCTCCTCACTTCTCAATACCAACAACACTAGATTTGCTTACCACAAAAACTTCATCTTACCGAAAGCCCGGACTAACTATGGCAAACAAACCGCTCATTTTAGCTCACTTTCCATATGGAATTCACTTCCATCCATCTTAAAAGTAATGAATCCACACTCGTTTGCAAAAGAATTAAAAAAGCTCTTTGTCAACCAATACAACACGTAGCACTTCATTCTCATAGCCCCTAAAGCATGCTCTCACACATGTATGTATGTGTGTATATATATGTGTGTATATATATGTGTATATATATGTGTGTATATATATGTGTGTATATGTGTGTGTATATATGTATGTGTGTATATATGTGTATATATATTTATATATTTTTTCTTTTTTCTTTTTACATATCGTGTTTACATGGTTCCGTTATATTATGAAATGTGCTTGATCACCTATATCATTCTGATTATTGGAATTTTTCCCTTCCTGTCGAAGCTATGTTTTATTTGTTTTTATGTTCATCATGCACAGGAGGTCCCAATTCAGTCTCCGACTATGGGACCTCCTTCTGTATACTGTCTGTAATGACTTTACTTCATAGTAACAATAAAATTTGATTCTGATTCTGACGCGACCCGGTTTCATGGAGGATCATTGCCGCCGCTTTATACTTGAGGCTTCTGGGCGCAGGAGTCGCAACAACCATAGCCCAACTCCCACAGCGCATCTAGGTGACGAAGGTGAAGCAGTGTGTGAAAAGAGTGATCGGGTGGTGTACCTGGTGCGTGTTATTAAGGGTGAAAACCTACAACAGTTTTTTTGGTAGTGCTACCTGCAGACCAAGTGAATGTGTCTAAACCGTTAGACGTTACTGGTGTAGATTTCGTTGGAACAGTGTACCTGAAAACTGAAACAACACAGAAATCATACTTCCTGCTATTCATGTGCGCGGTAATACGCGCTGTTCATCTAGAGCTTGTTTTAATCTTCAGAGAAGGCAGTTTCTTGGAAGCCGTTCGGTGTTTCACTGCGCGTTGTAGATTCCCTTCAGTGATTTAATCTGACAATGCTCTGTGTTCTAAACATGCTTCTCGGGAACTTCGCGATGTGTGTGACACTTTTAGGGGAAGTGAAGTCGGCGATTATCTGTCTGCTCATATAATCACGTGGAAATCTTCTGCTGATTGTGCGCCTTGGTGGGGTGGATTTTGGGAGCTAATGGTGAGTTCTGTCCAGGACAGCTTAAGAAATGCTCTAGGAAGGTCTGTTCTAGATTACGGTCAAATGAGCACGTTCCTAGCAGAAATCGAACCGATCATAAATAGCAGACCACTGACATACTCGTATTCTGTACCAGAGGAATAAAAGTCTTAGCGCCTGCCCATTTTTTACATGGAAAGCGATTGACGGTGCTCCAAGACTTCCAAACTACAGACGTGGTGCCCGGCTCCCATACGAAACTTTTTAAAACTTGGATACAGGGAGGAAAGCTACAGAAATAATTCTGGCACCGCTGGTATAAGGAATATTTAAAACTCCTTAGAAGCGCTCATAACAGGCCAGTGATGCGGAATTGCCAGTATTGCGGAAGGCAATATAGTGACATTGCGCGACGATGCTCTGCTCAAGTTGTGTTGAAAACTTGCACGCGTTCTGGAAAGCATTACGGGATATGACGGGATATTTCGTGCATGTCGCCTAAAGCAAGCAGAAGGCAAATTCTTAAGCGGACTATTCAATTTTTGTGTTTCCTGGAAATGCGCCAGCGGCAACTTGTGGGCCGGGAGCGTTAAAAATAGTGAACATAGCGTGCAGGAGAGAAATGAAAGGGCGAAAGATAGAGCGTGGCACGAGGGGTGGCTCTAAGATCTACGCCACAAAATAATGGACGTATAGACGCTGTGCTCCTCATCTCCAGGCATATTAGCCCTTTGAGTATGGTTTTTCATTAAAGTAGTCTTCGGATTTCACAACACATATAGCAGTTGCGAGCACATCTCTGCTGTAAGATTACTGTAAGTGACGCTACCATTATTGGAACTTTCACAAGAACATTTAGAACAACATTTTAATTCATTAGTAATTTAGCCTCACCGTCTTCAAAACGGCTCCTGCAAGTGCAATGAATCGACATGGCGCTTTCATTGTCGATGTTTGAAGCGTGTTTCCTCGAAACTAGGAAAGCGATAGTCTACGTGTGCTTAAAGAACTCAAGAGCGTTATTGAAACACAATCGGTTCTTCAATCTAGCAATTAAAATAAGATGACAACAAAGAAGAGCAACGGCGTTACTCATTGAGCTTGCACGAACGAGTCCTAAATATAATAGCTGCAATATGCGAGCGTGGAATCTCACTGAATAAGACCTTGGGGCCAGAAGGCGAGCAGTTTATCAACAAAAAAAACAGAGTCATAAAATAGTGTGAAACCAAATAAACTGAAAAACTACACTACAGCTGTGAGCAGCAATCGAACCTACAACCTTGGAATAACGCGTGCGATGCTCTATCGATGCTCTAACGCGTTATTCGAAGGTCCTAGGTTCGATTCCTCTTCACGGCTGGTTATTTTTTCATCCTCTTTTCTTTCTTCTTATTTACATTCCATTGGTCCTAATAACTTCCCCTGTACATTCCTTGGCATTACTGTCTGTTAGATCTCAATATTACTGTGTTAAAACACGGAAAAACGAGCTCTTAGGTATACACTTCTTTCCCATATATATATATATATATATATATATATATATATATTTATGGGAAAAAATTGTTTATTGAAAGTTAAGGGCTTGTTTTTGTGGGTTTTGACACAATTTAAAGAGATCTAACAGACAATAGCGCGAAGGAAAATTTACAGGAAACTCATAAAGGGTGCTTACCAGCGCAAACGACAGGGCAGGAGGGACAGGACAAGAGACGAGATAGAGCGCTCTGTCTTATCTCTTCTCCTGTCCCCTCCTGCCCTGTCGTTTGTGCTGGTAAGCACCCTTTATGATGTTATATAAACATGCCCAACCCCACTGTCTGTGACAGGAAACTATGAGACCTAATTGTAATGTTAATGTAGAGAAAGAAAAGCGGCTGTAAATTTACCTTGCCGTTGGACGGAACCGAATTTGGGACCTTCAAATAAAGCTTTCGATTCACTACGTCTGAGCTACAACGATGGCTACCCCCTAGACACTTTATTCGGTATATACGTTAATTTAAACGTGAGAGTGTCAGTCAGTGCCACCAGTAGCCTTGGCGGCAAGTATGGCATAATTCTTATGAGCCTATTTGGCGTCAGGTAGCACGTGAACTTATTACTAGCTTGCCGCAGAGCAATAGTCTTATGTACACAACATACAGGCACCAGGCCTGCCAGTATGAAACCCTAATGAAAAAAGGAAAAAATCGTATACTTTAGAACTTTTGTTCCATGTCTTGACACAATAATGACAAGTACTAAAATTGCGTCAAAGCAGGTATAGAAAATGTTATTACACCAAATAAAAATGTTAATGTGAAGAAAAAAAAAGCGGGTGAAAACATAACTGGCCATGGGCAGTAAGTGGGCCTTTGGCCTTCGAATAACGCGTTCGATGGCCTACCCCTGAGGTACCACGGCGGCTATCATTCCAGCCACTTTATTGAACATATATGTGAATTTATTCGTGGGAGAGGCAGTCAGCGACACCAGTTGCCATGAGGACGAGTAAAGCACCAGCTCCTCTCAACCCCATCGTCTTGCCCTTTCGTGCTCTCACTCGTCGCCTAAATTCTTCTGCACTTTGTGGACATAATACCGAAAACCCCGCATGTTGTGCCTCACAACAGAAAGCATATAAAATATATCCCTGGGTTCCATTACGTACGGTACGGTGTTGCCGTGTCTTTCATTTCTCATGTTTCCAATATGAGATTTCAAGCTGGCTCTCAAAAGTGTACAGTTTTTTTTAAATATCGCGTCACCATTACCAGTTCTAAGTAAGCAAGTACTAGGAAAGCGTTAATGCAGTGCTACTGAGTGTATTGCGCTGTGGTGCGATGGCACATTGCTTCAAGCCCCAAAAAAGGAGCATGACGGCATAAATTCGTCACACATGCGATATTGGAGAGGGAAACATTCCAATTGCATCTCCAGGGAAGGGGCTCTGAAACACGTGTTACGCAAGACCGCTACTAATCATGTGGCCTCGCATCACGGTCATTACGTGAAATAGGTGAACCAATGGTTCTCGTTGAAAAGCAAGCACGTACATTGGCAATAAAAAACTAGAGCTAAATGGCATGGTCTATGATGGGCTCCATGAAAGTGTCCACGTAGCTCTGATAACTCGCCTGAATCTTCACGCTGTTATGTACAGCGCAAGGGCCGAGAAAAGAGCAGCCTTTTCGGTACTGCGAACGAGTCGGTGTGGGACTGCTAGCCTGCAGAAAGCCGTTCTTGCCCGGGAATCGTCATTTCAAGACGGAAATTTAGGCGCCATTCAATGCGGCATCATAATCGACCACAATAGATAATGGTCATAATAACTTTGCGCGAAGGAACAGTACCGTCACAGTGGTACCGTTGATCCGTCGGCCCGAGCATGAGACAGATCACTTTAGTGGTAGTGTACACTCAAGTGAACCCGTGGTGGAATTGCTGACGCGTACGCTCAAGGGGGCTCCATTGTGGTTGTGTGGTGGCTCCAGCCTCTAGTTAAAAACGCAGCGTGGATGCGTGCATGCGGCTGCGTCAATAGTCTTGTAAATCTTTGGTTTGAACATTGCGATTTGGTACAATTTCCTTGATCCACAGATCTGGGGAAACTAGACTTGTTATATTCAGCACTCGCGCGCTGCTTCATTTACTGGCACTTTTTTGATGTAGAACTTTTCGGATATTAGTTTGTCAGGATGTAGCTCTCTTCTGTGTAGCCTATGTAAGTAAACTTCTGCAAAAATTTCCGAAGAATGCGCCTTTTTTCCTGCAAGATGGACTAAACGGGTCTTGTGGCAGTGGACAGCTAACCTTAATGAGATCCGCTGGACGCGAGCCACGAGGACTGGCAGCAGAGGTGGTATGCTGTCAGGTCCTTTGTCCTAACAATTTATAGCAGCGTTGGGATGCCGTAGAGACCCGGTAATAACAGTGCGCGCAGACTGAAAGGCAGGTCCTTCTCTTAAACCTTTCTCATCAGGAACCTTTCCCAAGAGGTCAAAATAAAGTTTCCCGAATAAATGTATCGACAATGTTGGACTTCATGGAAGAAGGACGCTCTTGATTTCCATCGAAATTTTCCTTCACTCTCATAATCTTGAGTGCCGTCAGTTTCTATTTTATTCTTTTTTTTTCTTTCTATAGAGCGCCTTGGCAGTAGTTCAGGCCAAAAGAAATAAAAAAATGTAGTCACCACAACCCCTAATTTTTCTTTTATATTCATTCACGCCACCTTATTTGTACATCTACAACGTGGTGGTCATCTTATCTAGCAGCACCAGCGTGCCTCTCAATTATTAAGGAGCTCACACTGCAGGGCTGGGAGTTTAATAGAAAATACCCAGCTGACGGCATCCCAAACACGTTGTCTCACTCTCGTGGAGGCGCCGAAACCCTACACCACATCTGCACCTTGCCCCAGAAAGCATGTCTATCGTGTCAAAAAACGGAACGTGGACATCCAAAGTGACGACTGGGGAAGTTTCCGCCACCATTTTTGCGCTTTTCCAGCGTCTACGCTAAATCTTACCCAAAATAATCCAGGCGAAAGTGGGCGAGAGAGCGATGGACACTACAGTCAGCGCTCCCCCTTTTCTTCATCTCCATATTGGAAACATGAAACTTCGCCCTCCTCTTCCCCATTTCTATCCCCACTGACCAAGAGCTGAAGAACATTTACAAAGTTTTCTATTAGTGCAGAACACACGTACCTGTAATGGAATGGTCTTCGCACACTCTGGCTCCAACGGTCGATACCCAAAGGCTACCTGTCGCTGGGCTCTCTCTACAGTCGCCGCGCACTTTATTTTTTCTTTGTTTATTCGACTAGAAACGATACACGCGTTTGCCCTTCTCGTTTGAGGTGTAGTAGCCAACAGCAGAACAAACGACCTTGGTTTAGCAGGACGAAGATAAGCAGGCGACTGCGCGCGCGAATTCCAAATAATCCGGGGCTAACGGCAGAGAGGCTAAGCGCCATCTACTCTTGTCAACCGGAAGCCGGCAGCGGATAGTGCATCCCACATATCTCGCTCTTTTACTGGTCACCTGTGGTACATGTGACACAGAGAAGTCCTTGAATCAGTTTTAGCTATTTGCGCTACTGGAGTTTTAGCTATTTGCACTGTTGAAGCATTCGCACAACTATATTGTTCTTTTAGTCACATTCATGGTATTTTAGTTATTTCGCCAAGAGCCATTCACCTTTACATTACAGAACCAGTAGAGTGTGTTTCACACTGCATTTTTCAATTGACGAAAATAGCAGCGGTTGACCACGCAGGCCTCTGCTGTAAGATTACTATAGGCGAGGCTACCAATATTAGAATTTTCAAAAGAATATTTAGGGTAACATTTGATATCAGAAGTAAAATATTCTAACCACCCAAGAAACGGCTCCCAAAGGGGCAGTGAAGTGGCATGATGCTTTTATCGTCTATGTTAGATGCATGTTTCCTAAAAATTAAGGAAGCAATAATCTACGTGTGCTCAGAGAACGCACCAGCCTTGATGAAACACCATGGCTGTTGATATATGGCGAATAAATTATGCTGACGACAAAGAAAGAGCAACGGTGTTTCTCATTAAAGAAGCACCTACGAGTCTGTAGTGTAATAGCTGCAACATACGAGCCTGGAATCTCACCGCATAAAAACTTGTGGACAGAAGGCGAGCATTTCATCAACAAAAACGTTGAGTAATAGAATAGTGTGATTTAAAAAAACGAAAAAGCTACACACACCCTCACATACATATATATATATATATATATATATATAAATGTGTGTATATATATATATATATATATATATATATATATATATATATTATTGCCGCGACAGGTTGGCCACGTTCAAGTAGCCCGCGGCAATCATCGTGGCGAGAGCACAAGCAAAACCCGGCAGGCATGCGCCACGCGTTCATGCGCTCCGGCACCGAGGAAGAGGAAGATAGTTGGCTCTGTGCCACTCGGCTTCTCGGACTTGGCGACCATAGTCTTTAGAACAGTGGGCACAAGTTCGCCCTAATAAATACGCTTGTTTTTTTTAACCTGTCTGCCTCAGCATCGCTACATTTCTGGTGGAGTTGCTGGGTTATTAATCAAAGCCCCGCGAGCTCAAGACAGCGTGGCCCGGCGACCAGCGTATCAACCCCCTGAAAGTGACTCCTGTACACCAGAGGGCAAGTCGCCGTCTTCGATGTGACTCACCTGAGTTCGGTCCTCTTCGCTTCACACGAAGGGGAATTCAAACGATGGATGCCACCACTATGACTACCCAGGTAACACCGGCACAAGTGTTCATCAGCCAACCGCACCAGCCGCCAGTATTCCACGGCGACTCGTACAAGGATGTTGAAGATTGGTTGGACCTGTTTGAGAGAGTGGCGAGCTTGAATGAATGGGATGAAAGAGAGAAGCTCCGTCGCGTATACTTCGCCCTGGAAGACTTCGCAAAGACATGGTTTGAAAACCATGAAACCTCGTTGTCTACCTGGGAGGTATTTCGACGATAAGCGGTGGCTATGTTCGCGAACATAAACCGGAAAGAAAAGGCGGAGGCCGCTCTTCAATCGAGGAACCAGCTCACGAGCGAGAGTGCTGCTATGTACATTGAGGACATGGTCCGTCTGTTCAAGCTTGTGGATTACAATATGGCTGAGGATAAGAACGTTCGCCATCTAATGCTCGGAGTGAAGCAAGAGCTGTTCGCCGTTTTTGTCCACAACCCTCCAAGTACAGTTGCTGCAATTTACTAGGAAGCGACAGCCATCGAAAAAACACTGAAACAGCAGGCTCCGCAGTACAACCGGAATCTTAACGGCGCATCTGCACAGGTATTCTCCGGAGGCGTGCAAAAACGACGTTGAAGCCCTGCGAGAGCTCATTAGATCAGTGGACAAGTTATTAGAGAAGAACTGAGCAGACTGCAAATGCCCCAGACTCCAACTGCACTATCCGTTATGGACGTTCTTCGTGACGAACTGAGGCAGGTGATACGAGAGCCAGCGCGTGAGCGGAAGCCGGATCGACCTATCCGAACATACTCTGAGGTTGTCAGACAACCCATGGTACACAGCAATGCAGCAGTTGCGATGGCGACGACACCTCTCCCACCCGCGGCACGCAGCGCACCTCGTCCACGGGAACCAACAGCTACCTATCTGCCCCCAGGAGCACGTAGCACACATTCCTATGTGGAGCGTAGGCCCAGAAAAAGTGACAACTGGCGTGATCACAAGCGCAGGTCTCTGTGTTTTCATTGTGGGGAAGCGGGTCATCTGTACAGATTCTGTCCTTACCAACAAGCTGGATTAAGAGGCTTCCCGTCGTATGCCCCGAGCCCCCGAAACGGCGAACGACCAGCGGAGATTGAGGAGTACTTGTCCACGCGCCAGAACTCGCCAGCTCTACGCCAACGCCGGTCACGGTCACCATCGCCTATGCGCTACCAGTCATCCAGCCCACGTAGACCTTCAAGGCAGCCTGGTCATCGACCTCCAAGACCACTCCCGGAAAACTGAAGCAAGCGACCTGTGGAGGTGAGGCCACTGATAATGTCAGTTACGAAGATCCTTTAATATGGTTTGAGGTCGATGACGGTGTATTTCCGGTAGATGGGTGCAGCAACGAAAACGTTACTTCAGATTTGCGGTTGAGAATAGAAGGACGGGAGTTGAATGCCTTAGTCGACACAAGTGCTGATTCTTCAGTGATAAGTCACAAGATGGTGAAAAAGCTAAACAAAGTTGTGACACAGTGGAGTGGATCGCAGATACGCACGGCAGGTGGTAACATTATTACGCCCCTTGGCAGATGCACTGCAAAACTTGAAATACGGGGCTTTATTTACGTGGCCGATTTCATTGTGCTGCCAGAGTATTTGAAGGGAACTCATTATAGGAATGGGTTTTTTGCGAGCTAATGGCGCCGTAATCAATCTACGTAGCTCTAGCATGTCGTTTTCGACTGAACGAGCTATACCTGTGGAGGAATCTGAGGACCAACGCCTAACTGCTCTACGCGTTGTTCATGATGACGTAACTGTGCCGCCCCGCTGCAGTATAATGGTGCTCGTAGAAAATGACGCATTGTACAACCGCGAAGGCACAGCGGATACAAATGTAGGGCTGTTTTTTGAACAAAGGTGTCTGCGTAGCTAGGGGTCTTGTTCACTTGACGAAAGGCCGTGCAGATGTCTTACTCACAAATATCTCCGATGAACTTCAACACATCGCTCAAGGCACGGCTATTGCCTATTTACACGACTTCTGTATGGCAACTGAACTATGCAGCTTAACGACGTCAACAACTCGACCAGTGGCCCGCAACATCGACACATCCGTGACCGTCAATCAGAGCCTTCCGGACAGTCAAAAGAAACAGATTTCAGCCTTAGTAAATAAATTCTCTGATTGATTTTCAAGTGCCTCGAAGGTCCAGCGCACGTAAGTCACAAAACACAGAATTATAATGCAAGACGACACGAGGCCTATATGCCAGCATCCATATCGGGTCTCCCAGAAAGAACGGGAAATTTTCAAGAAGCAAGTGGAGGAGATGCTTTCAGATGATGTCATCCAGCCTTCGAATAGTCCATGGGCGTCCCCCGTAGTGCTCGTTCAGAAGATGATTGATTGATATGTGGGGTTTAACGTCCCAAAATCACCATATGATTATGAGAGACGCCGTAGTGAAGGACTCCGGAATTTTAGACCACCTGGGGTTCTTTAACTTGCACCCAAATCTGAGCACATGGGCCTACAACATTTCCGCCTCCATCGGAAATGCAGCCGCAGAAGCCGGGATTCGAACCCGCGACCTGCGGGTCAGCAGATGAGTACCTTAGCCACTAGACCACCACGGCGGGGCACGTTCAGAAGAAAGACAACACACTTAGATTCTGTGTCGACAACAGAAAACTGAACAGTGTAACTAAACAAGATGTCTGCCCCTTGCCACGTATCGACAATACACTAGATCGGTTGCGATCCGCAAAGTTTTTCTCCTCCTTAGATCTGAAAAGCGGATATTGGCAAATAGAGGTGGACGAGCGGGACCGCGAAAAAACGACATTCGTAACACCAAATGGCCTCTACGAATTTAAAGCGCTTCCATTCGGCCTCTGGTCCGCACCAGCAACGTTCCAGCGAATGATGGACACTGTCCTTGCCGGATTGAAATGGCAGTCATGCCTAGTGTATTTGGATGACGTGGTGGTATTCTCTGCAACGTTTGAAAAACATCTAGAGCGACTACGCACAGTATTGGAAGCCATCCGGTCAGCAAAATTGACAATCAAACCCGAAAAATGCCACTTCCGCTTCGAAGAGCTGTAATTCATTGGACATGTCATTAGTTCCAATGGTGTTCGTCCTGATCCCGAAAAGACTGCCACTGTTCAGAGGTTCCCTACACCCAGAAACAAAAAGTCAGTGTGCAGATTTTTGGGTTTATGTGCCTACTATAGGCGATTTGTTGATTCTCGAAGATTGCGGATCCTCTTACAAAACTGACCAAAAACGACGTGCCTTTCACACGGGAAAGCGAACAGCAGAAAGCTTTTGACCAAATAAGAAAACGACTACAGTGTTCACCAATACTTGCCCATTTTGATGAGACAGCCGACACTGAAGTCCATACCAATGCCAGCGATGTCGGCCTTGGCGCCATCCTTTTCCAGTGGCAAAATGGTCAAGAGAAAGTGTTAGCCTATGCCAACCGCAAACTATCAAAAGCTGAGGTTAACTACTCTGCAACTGAAAAAGAGTGCCTCGCAGTCCTCTGGGCAATAAACAAGTTTCGACCCTACCTGTATGGTAGACCGTTCAGAGCTGTCAGTGACCACCATGCTCTATGCTGGTCGACAAATCTCAAGGACTCGTCAGGTCGACTAGCAAGATGGAGCCTCAGGCTGCAGGAGTATGACATTACGGTAGTGTACAAATCTGGAAGGAAACACAGTGATTCCGACTGCCTGTCAGGCTCTCCCGTCGATTCAAGTGTGCCTGAAGAGTAAGAGTTCCCGTTTCTAGGCGTTGTCGACGCATTCGAAATAGCTCAACTACAACGAGATGACCCGGATTCGCTGGCGCTTATACAACACCTGCAGAGTCTCGACGTTCAAGTCTCTCGCATAATCTCCAGAGGGCACTCCGCGTTCTGCCTTCGAGGAAGTGTCCTTTACAGGAGGAACTTCGAACCTAATGGTGAAACGTTTTTACTAGTCGTGCCCACAGCCATGCGACAGGAAATTCTGCATGCATGCCACGACGAGCCAACATCTGGACATATGGATGTGAGCCGAACATTCGCCAGGATTCGCCTGAAATACTATTGGCCTAAGTTGCTCGCATCAGTGCAGCGCTACGTGAACACTTGTCGTCAATGTCAACGGCGCAAAACTCCACCCGTAAAACCAGCCGGCCTTCTCCAGCCAACAGACCCTCCAAATGCCCCATTCCATTAAGTCGGCATGGACTTCCTAGGACCTTTACCGACATCGTGGGCAGCCAAGAAATGGATAGTCGTAGCCACAGACTATCTGCCCCGTTCTGCTGAGACTGACTCTCTCTTCAGTGCGACAGCGGCCGAAGTCGCCATGTTCTTTGTGCAGAACATAGTGCCCAGACATGGTGCGCCCATCGTCGTAATTACGGATCGCGGCACCGCATTTACTGCAGACCTAATGCAATGCCTGATGCGCATGACAAATACAGATCACAGAAGAACAACGGCGTATCACCCTCAGTCAAATGGCTTAACCGAACGCCTCAACGGAACCCTGACTGACATGCTATCAATGTACGTCGATGTTGAGCATAAACAGTGGGATGAAATATAACCCTACGTAGCATTCGCATATAAAACAGCCGTCTAAGAAACAACACGCGTTGCCCCTTTCGAACTAGCATTCGGCCGAAGAGTGACCACCCCACTAGATGCCATGTTACTACTACAGAACGAAAGCAGCTATCCACCTGACTTAGATGACTTCTTGCAAAGCGCTGAAGAAGCACGGAAAATGGCAAGATACCGAATACGCCAACAACAGCACGTCGATTCTAGTCGGTACAACAAGCGACGCAGTGACGCACTCTATCACCCCGGTGATAAAGTGTGGATATGAATACCAGTGCGCGGCCGCGAACTCTCTGAAAACCTTCTTTGCCGATACTTCGGTCCTTATGAAGTACTCAACCGTATCAGCAACGTCACTTATGAAGTCAGAACCGCTGGACACGTAGGTTCAAGACGCCGCGATCCCACGGAAGTGGTACACGTAGTCCGCATGAAACCCTATCATGACAGATCGTCGAAAAACTAATGAGAGTGCGCATGTATCTTTTCACTGTCTTAAGCATCGGGACGATGCGTCTCAGGAGGGGGATAATGCCGCGAGAGGTTGGCCACGTTCATGTAGCCCGCCGCAATCATCCTGGCAAGAGCACAAGCAAGACCCGGCTGGCATGCGCCACGCATTCGTGCACTCCGGCAACGAGGAAGAGGAAGATAGTTGGATCTGTGCCACTCGACTACTCTGACTTGACGACCATAGTCTTTAGAATCGTGGGCACAAGTTCGCCCTAATAACTACGCTTGTTTTTAACCTGCCTGCCTCAGGATCACTACAATATATATATATATATATATATATATATATATATATATATATAATGGAAAAACGAGCCCTTAGGTATACACTTCTTTCCTTTATTTTATATATATATATATATATATATATATATATATATATATATATACCTTCACCAGAGATGGATTGGTCACCCTGGTGCAGTATCTGGCCACTACCACCCACCTGCAAACAATAATTACCTGAAGGTCCTCCGTCTCCAGCAGCTGCGAAGCAACCGACCACAACGGCGGTCAGTTCTGCAACGCAGCAGAGGGTGCTAAGAAGCTCTGGATCCGGACAGGCCACGATTGGAACCTAAACTTGGCAACGTTTAACATTAGAACCATGTCTAGTAGGGCAAGTCTAGCTGCACTATTCGAGAAGCTAGAGGTTGCTAAATGGAATGTAATATGGCTAAGTGAGATCAGGAGGATAAATGAGGCCTATAATAGCTACAGATTGGGCAGGTCCTTTGCTATCAAGCTTTGGCTGGTAGAAGGGAACTAGGAGCCGGGTTCTTAATTAAAAGGAACATAGCTGGCAACATAGAGGAATACTATAGCATTAAAGAAACGGTGGTAGGCATCGTAATTAAACTCAATAGGAGAAGCAAGACGAAGGTAGTATAGGGTTACGCGCCTACATCCAGCCATGATGACGCTTCAGTTGAAAGCTTCTATGAAGACGTGGAATTGTCATTGAGCAAAGTATAAACACAGTATACTATATTGATCGTAGACTTTAATGCAAAGGAAGGAAAGAAGCAGGCTGGAGACCAGGCAGTAGGAGAATATAGCATTGGTACTAGAAATGCCAGAGGATAGCTACTAGTAGAATATACAGAATTCCATAACCTATGGATTTTGAATTCCTTCTACCGAAAGCGAGGAAACCGTAACTGGACATAGAGGAGCCCTAATGGCGTAAATAAGAACGAAACAAACTTTATAATGAGTGCACACTCAGGCATTGTGCAGGATGTGGAAGTGGTTGGCAAGTTACGATGAAGTGACCATAGAATGGTACGGTCTCAAATTCGCCTAGACTTGAAGAAGGAACAACAGAAACTAATACGCAGGAAAAAAATATATCAGCACTGAGATGGAAAGTACAGGAATTCAGAGTCTCGCTTCATAACAGGTACTCGGCTCTTAGTGAGGAAACCAGCCTTCGCGTAGATGCAATGACTGATAAGCTGACGAGTATTATTACGAAATGTGCAGTGGAAGTTGAAGGCAGGGTACTTAGACAGGACAATGGTAATCTTACCGAGGAAACAAAGAATCTTATTCAGAAGCGTCAAATCATGAAAGTCTGAAGTACAACAGACAGAATAGAACTGGCAGAGCTTTCGTAGTTGATTAATAAGCGTAAGGCATTCGATTTAAGAAGGTATAACATGGAGAGAATCGAACACGCTCTTAAAAACGCTAGAAGCGTCAAAGCAGTGAACAGGAAACTGAGGACAGGGGAAATCGGATTAATGCACTAAGGGACAAAAAGGCCAAATAACTGCTAATATCAATAGGATAGTTAAAATAGCGGAGGAGTTTTACAGAGATCTGTACAGTAGCCGGGACAACCACGACTTTCATACTATAAGAACTAGAAGTAACCCAGATGACTTCACACCAGTAATGATAGAAGAAATCAGAAAAGCTAGGAAGCATGCAAAGAGGCAAAGCTGACGCTGAGGATTAGGTAACATCAGATCTGCTGAAAGATGGAGGACGGATTGTGTTAGAAAACTAGCTCCCCTGTTTACGAGGAGTCTCCTGACGGGAAGAGTACTAGAGTCTTGGAAGAATGGTAACATAATCCTAATACATAAGAAAGCAGATAATAAGGACTTGAAGAAAACAGGCCGATCAGCTTGGTCTCCTTAGTATACAAACTATTCACAAAAGTAATTGCTAACAAAGTTAAGAAAACATTGGAATTCAATCAACCAAAAGAACAAGCAGCACTTAGAACAGGCTACTCAACAATAGACCACATTCATACTATCAATTAGGCAATAGATAAATGCTCAGAATATAACCGAACACTATACATAGCCTTCATAGATTACGAGAAGCCGCTTGATTTTGTAGAAATACCAGCAGTCATGCAGCAATGCCGAATCAGGGCGTCGATGAAGCATATATAAACATCCTGGAAGAAATCTACAGGGGTTCAACTGCTACCATAGTGCTTCATAAAAAGAGTAACAGAATAACAATCAAGAAGGGTGTGAGGCAGGGAGATGCAATCTCCAAAATGCCATTTACTGCATGTTTACAGGAGCTTTTCAGAGGCCTAGAATGGGAACAGTTAGGGATAAGATTTAATGGAGAGGACCGTAGTAACCAGCGCTTCGCCAATGCCATTGCATTGCTGAGTAACTCAGGGGACGAATTGCAACTCATGATCACATGTCTACTTAGGGCAGGTAATAACCACGGAGCGGAACCACGAGATTGAAATAACTAGAAGAATAAGGATGGGGTGGAGCACATTTGGCAAGCACTCTCAATTTATGACATGTAGATTGCCACTATTCCTCAAGAGGAAGGTACATAACAGCTGTATCCTACCAATACTTAGCTACGGAGCAGAAACAAGGAGGCTTACAAAAAAATACAGTCTAAATTTAGGATGACATAGCGAGGAATGGAAAGAAAATTTGTAGGTGTAACTTTAAAAGACAAAAAGAGAGCAGAGTGGACTAGGGAAAAAACGGGGGTTAAAGATATCATAGTTGAAATCAAGAAGAGGAAATGGTCATGGGCCGAGCAAGTAGCGCGTAGACAGGATTACTGCTGGTCACTAAGAGTAACAAACTGGATTCCCAGAGAACGCAAGCGGGTTAGGGGGAGACAGAAGGTTAGGTGGGCAGAAGAGATTCAGAAGCTTTAGGGTATGAATTGGCACCAACAACCACAGGACAAGATAACTGGCGGAACATGAGAGAAGCCTGTGTCCTGCAGTAGACGAGGTCAGGCTGATGATGATGTACATGTAGCCCAACCGTGGTGGTCTAAAGACTAACATATTTGGCTGCTGACTAGAAGGTACGGGCTCTAATCCCACCTACGGCGGCTGCGTTTCTGATGGAAGCGGCAATGTTGTACGTCCGCGTGCTCAGAGTTGGCTGTACGCTATAAAGAACCCCAGGTGGTCGAAATTTCCGGAGCCCTCCAATATGGCGTCTTTCACTCATATGGTGATTTCGGGACATTCAACCCCTCAGCAACACACACACACACACACACACACACACACACACACACACACATACATATATATATATATATATATATACAAATATATATATAACGAAGAAATTGTATACATAAGGGCTCGTTTTTCGTGTTTCGACATAAACTTAAAGAGATTTAACAGACCATAGAGCCAAGGGAAGTGTACACCAAGCTATTAGACCGAATTGTAATGTTATTGTAAAGAAACAAAGTGGGTGCAAAGAAGACTTGCCGTGGGCAGGAACCAAACTTGCGACCTTCGAATAACGCTTCGCTGCTCTACCACTGAGCTACCACAGTGGCAGGCTATTCCCCCAAAAACAATTGGGTATATATATATATATATATATATATATATATATATATATATATATATATATATATAGTGCAACGAGGGCAGTGGGCATGGAGCTCGAATATAGAAAAGGAAGAAGACTTGCTGTGATCGCAGGCTTGCGTTCAGTTAGCCCTTGCATTGCTTTCGTTCACCGAGTCAACCCCTGCTGGTTCAACACCCCGTTTCAAGTGGTGGAGGTGTTGGAATACATCTGGTCCTCATCCTGGAACTTCGTAGCCGCACACTTCAAACACCTTCTGCGATGACTGATCCGTGGCCGTCTCAGGCCGCCACCCGAGGTCTCGCACCCATACCTGTCTTCTGCGCTGGTGCTCTCCGGCAGCGCGACCCCCACATATTTGGTGGCACAGAGGACCAAGATGTGGACAACTAGATTGCCGAGTATGAACTGGTAAGTGCGTACAATAAGTGGAACGCAGCCGAGAAGCTTACAAATGTGATTTTTTACCTGACCGACGTGTCGAAACTATGGTACAGGAATCATCAAAGTGATTTCAGTACCTGGTCGGAATTGGCAAAAACCCTCTCGGAAGTCTTTGGACGTCCTGCTGTCCGCCAACATCATGCTGAACAGCGCTTGCATGGCAGAGTACAGAGAACAGATGAGACTTTCACGAGCTACATCGAAGATGTGCTCTTCCTCCGCCAGCTCGTCAACCCGACTCTGGATGAGGCAGGCAAGATAAAAAAAATAAAGAAAGGAATCGACGATGATGCATTCCAAATGCTAGCTGCGAAGTATCCCCAGAAAGTCGCCAAATTGATTAGGCTCTGCCAAAGTTATGATGAGCTGCGTAGGCAACGTGCTTCCACACGTTGCGCTGCTCAAGACACCACGGACCTCTCATCCCTCGACTATGGCCATGACACTGCCCACCACTCTGCTTTAATGCCACTCATAAAGCAATTCATACGCGAGGAGGTCGCCCGGCAGCTATCTATAATCACCAGAACTACCGAGCCGATGGCACCATTATCGCCTTCGCTTCGCCAGGTCATTGAATCGCAAGTTGCCGAAGCATTGTCGCCAGCTCAAGCTCCACCATCTATTACCGCACCACTAACATATGCAGCCGCTGTTGCTCGGCCACGCGCTCCATCGTCTCCGGCTATCTACGAAGCGACTCGCCACGTTTATTCGTCGACGCCACCTGCCCGCCCGTTGACTGTCCCGTCTCCGGCTGTATACGAAACAACTCGGAACGTTTATATGAAGCCGCTGCCTGCACAACCACTTCCGGTACCTTATTCAGCTACAAGTGCCCCTACCATCAGCCAATGGCACACACCGGATAATCGGCCAATATGTTTTTTTATGTGGCATCCAAGGCCACATAGCTCGTCACTGCCGCCATCGCAGCTTCCCTTCTGATGACATTGCAGGGAACTCACACTACATGCCCACTCATCCGCGATGTCCCGTTCCTGCCAATCCACATCTAAACGTACGTACCGGTCGCCGCCCATCCGGCTCAAGCCGTTCGCCTTCTTTTCGTCGCATATCTATTTCTCCAATGTTACGTCGCAACAGCCCACCGCGAGGGGAAAACTGACGGGCGCAGTTCCGGAGGCAAGAACTGCGTTGGCAGCAAAAATTTCAAGACCTAACTGCTGTCCCCCGAACGAAATCAAACTCTATATTGATGGCATTAGGGTGCACGGACTTGTTGACACTGGAGCTGCCGTATCTGTATTTAGCGAGAAACCGTGCCGAAGCTTGAAGAAAGTGACCACGCAACTTACCGACCTATCTTTGCAGACAGCTACGTCCCATCATATTCAGCCTTCAGCTTTGTGCACTGCACGAGTCGTCATTCAAGGTGCGATGTACGTCGTCTAATTTGTAGTTTTATTCCGTTATTCGCATGACGTTATATTTGGATTGGACTTTCTTTCGTCAAATTCTGCTTTGGTCGACTGTGCTCGTTCCGAACTCGCATTATCTGTGCCGTGCTATGACCCCAACGATGGCGCTTGGTGTAGAGTGTTTGCTGCTTCTGACGTTGACATTGCGCCTTTCTCAGCTGTTGTTTTCACGGTGTTGTGTGCCTCCCCCCGAAATCGCCTGTGTTGTATATGCCATTGGTCCCATCTGCGTGCAGTCGAAATATCATGATTCCGTTTGCCGTCGCGTTTTTTCGCAACGGTCACGCTGCCAATTATGTGTGCAATCCCTCGGACAGCCCGTCATCCCTACTACGTGGAGAATGCCTGGGAAGCTAGGAACCTTACGAGTGCATTCTTCCGGCTACTATACCCGATTCTACGGTTTCGCTTCCAATTTGAGCTGTCACCCTTACCAACACAACTAATGATGTCCTTCGACGTATTCTCGGATGCCATCGACTCTGAGCTCGCACGAACTGAGCGCGAAGAGATTATAAATCTTCTACTCCGCTTTCGCTCTTCATTCGATCGTGACCAGTCAGGCTTAGACCGAACCTCTGCGGTCGTTCACCGTAACGACACCGGTCAACTAGCCACGCTAAGACAGCGTCCGTACCGTGTGTCATCTGCTGAACGCCGTGTCATCAATGAACAAGTCATCACAAACTTCATCAACGAACTTCAACAGTCCCTGTGCTTCACTGGTTGTTCTCGTCAAGAGAAAAGCCGAATCCATCCGGTTCTGCGTTGACTACCACCGACTCAACAAGATAACGCGCAAAGACGTATATTTTCTGCCGCGCATCGATCATGCTCTGGACTGCCTACAAGGTGCAGAGTTCTTCGCTTCGTTAGATTTACGCTCCGGCTACTGGCAAGTGCCCGTAGCATAGGGTGAACACCCGAAGACAGCCTTTGTAACACCGGGTGGACTATATGAATTCACCATTATGCCCTTTGGCCTCTGCAATGCGCCTGCCACTTTCGAAAGGATGATGGATACCATCCTGCGAGGTCTGAAATGGAGAACGTGCCTCTGTTATTTGGACGACATTGTGGTGTTTTCAAGCGACTTTGCGACCCATTTCAGCCGCCTCGAGCCGCCTCTTGCATGCCTTTCCACGGCGGGACTTCAAATTAACTTGAAGAAATGCCACTTCGCGCTCGCAAGCTTGGAATTCTCGGCCATGTAGTTTCCAAGCACGGCATTCTCCCGGACCCTACGAAACTTAATGCAGTCGCAGCGTTCCTAAAGCCAACCACCATCAAATAGCTTTGAAGCTTCATCGGCCTATGTTCTTACTTCCGGCGCTACGTCCGCAATTTCGCCTCCATTGTCACCCCCTTGACCGATCTTCTTGCCGGAAGTTCTGATTTGTCAGCGTGGTCGCAGGCGTGTGATGATTCATTTCAGGAACTCCGACGGCTTCTTACCACGCCTCCCATACTCCGACTTTTTGATCCATCTGCTCCAACGCAGCTTCATACAGATGCTAGTAGTGTCGGGCTAGGGGCCATACTGGCCCAACGCAAGGATGGATTTGACGAGTACGTCGTTGCCTATGCCAGCCGCACCCTCAGTAAAGCCGAGAAGAATTGCAGTGTAACTGAAAAACAGTGCCTTGCCATTATTTTGGCAATCGGAAAATTTTGGCCTTATTTATATGGACGTCCGTTTTATATTGTAACAGACCACCATGCGCTTTGCCGGTTATCTTCACTAAAAGATCCAAACGGTCGGCTCGCTCGTTGGGCATTGCGGTTACAGGAATTCGATATCCGTGTTATCTACTGTTCTGGACGTAAGCATTCCGACGCCGATGCCCTGTCACGTTCGCCATTGTCTTCAGAGCCTGTCGGCTTGCCTATCTCCAACAGCGCTGCCTTCGCCATCAGCATTTCGGACATGCCTTCCGAGAAACGCAAAGATGCCTGGATTTCTTCTCTTTTGGACTTGCTCTCAAACCAGACGCCCGCTCCAGTTTCCAGGACGCTTCGCCGTCAAGCAGGACACTTCGCTATTCGGGATAACCTGCTTTACCGCCGAAACTACAGCTCGATGGGTCGTAAGAGGTTGCTCGTCATTCCCCGACATCTGCGCTCTGACATCTGTGCCACGTTTCACGATGATCCGCAATGTGGCCACGCTGTTGTGTTAGAAACATACACTCGCTTGCAGCTGCGCTACTACTGGCGCGGTATGTACCGTTTCGTTCGCCGTTACGTAAGGTCTTGCTTTACGTGCCAGCGACGCCAAATACCCACTCAGCATGCCACAGGTTCCTTGCAGTCGTTGCCATGTCCAGCACGAGCTTTCGACTGTGTCGGAATCGACCTTTACGGTCCGCTTCCCTATACTTCGAGTAGCAAATGCTGGGTCATTCATGCTGGGTCATTCATGCTGGGTCATAATTCAACCGCTGGGTCATTCGCCGCGTTAGGTGGTCTATCGACCACCTAACGCTGTACGCTGAAACAGCTGCGTTACCTTCTGCTACAGCAAAAGACGTTGCATGTTTGATACTGCAAAACCTCGTTTTAATCCATGGAGCACCTCGAGAGTTACTAAGCGACCGTGACCGCGTTTTTCTCTGCGATGCCATCAAAGCGTTGTTGAGCGAGTGTCGCATCATACACCGCACTGCCACAACCTATCATCCGCAAACTGATGGGATGACAGAGCGTTTTATTCGAACACTTGGGGATATGCTGGCCAAGTACGCTTCATCCGACCAGTCAAATTGGGATGGCATACTGCCTTTTGTAACCTATGCTTACAACACTGCAACGCAAAGCACCACTGGATTTTCGCCTTTCTTTCTTCTTTATGGACGCGTGCCATCAACAACAATGGATACTACTCTTCCTTATCAACCGGACCCTTCAGAGATGACTAACGTTTCTCGAGCAGCAGCACACGCTGAAGAATGTCGGAAACTTGCTCGTGCGTTGACGTCACATGACCAGACGCGGCAAAAACATCGCCACGACGCGTCAACCAAGCCTATGAGCTTTGCTCCGAACTCACTGGTGTGGTTATGGATTCCTTCTACTCCTCCAGGACTCTCCCACAAGCTTTCGTCCAGGTACCATGGCCCTTATCGAGTTGTACGCCAAACATCCCCTGTAAACTACCTGGTCGAGCCGCTGGGTGCATCTCCGAACAAGCATCGTCGGAGACAAGAAATCGTACATATCTCTCGGCTCAAGCCATACTATGACCCTTCTGTGTACACCTGTCCATAGGTAGCCAGGATGGCTCCCTCATCACCCGGGGGTGATTGTACCGAGGGCAGTGGGCATGGAGCTCGAATATAGAAAAGCAAGAAGAGTTGCTGTGATCGCAGGCTTGCGTTCAGTTAGCCCTTGCGCTCAATAAAGCTTTTGTTCACCGAGTCAACTCCGGCTGGTTCGACACCCCGTGTCAATTTATATATATATATATATATATATATATATATATATATATATATATATATATATATATATATATATATATATATATATATATATATATATATGTATGTATTGACGCGTGTGTACTGGTGGACCAAAACAACGATACGGAGATTTGGCGGACACCAGGTAGTGGAGCTCTGGCTGAATGAAGATGAAGAAGGCGATCTTGCTGTTCAGCTGCTGAGAGTCGCTGTGTCAACGTTTATCTGCCTTCGGGTCGCGCTGTACCGCGACACTGGTGGGAGTGCTGGGGGGCAACCCTACCTAATGCTCCATACGCCTACTGGGAGCCGTTAATCTAGCTCGGACGCATTGTCAACCATTGCAGCTCCCGTGCACCGGTTCAGTTAGTGGCTGATAGGCATCGCTCCAGAGTTCACTCCTTCCACGGAACCTCGCAAGTGCCGATTACCGCTCCAAATGGCCAACGCCAGTCCGCAACCGGCACCCCAAGGCCTCCCACCATTTCAGCCTTCACAGGTAACCATCTTTCAACCGCTGGTTTCCGATCACTTTAGTGGCGGCGCCCATGAAGACGTGGACGACTGGCTTGAGCACTTTGAGCGTGTCACCAAGATTAATCTGTAGCCTGAACAAGAAAAACTCTCACGCGCCTATTTTTACCTTGACGGAGGTGCGAAAATTTGGTACGAGAACAGAGAACGCAGTCTGTTAACTTGGGTTGACTTCCGACAACAGCTTGTCGATACGTTCAGCAATGTCGATCGACGCGAACGTGTGCAGCAGCTGTTGGAGCTACGGGTTCAAAAAACCATTGAAAGCGTTACTATGTTTGCTGAAGATATGACTCGTCTTTTCGTCAAGCTGACCCGAACATGAGTGAAGATAGTATGTTGAGCTACCTCATGCGCGGCGTTAAGGAGCAACTTTTCGCCGGACTACTGTGACACCCTCCAAGTACCGTAGTTGACTTCATCAAGGAGGCTACGGCTATCGAGCGGGCTCTCCATCAACAATGCAGGCAGTATCATCGAATGTCTAGCATAACCCCAATCAATGCTGCCGCCATACCTGAGGATCAAAGCTCCCTGCAAGACCTCGATAGGGAGATAGTCTGCGAAGAACTGCAAAAGTTTCAGAATCCAGTTGCTCAAACCCCCGTCGCGTCCGTCGCTGAACTGGTACGCGACGAAATCCGCCACGCATTTTCTACCGCTGATCCTGGTGACGAGCACCGTCCCATGAGCTATGCCGATGCTCTGCGACGTTCACCATCTGGTACATCGCCGCCATATCACCCAGTGCCGACGGCCCCTTGGTCACCGCTGCAAGAACAGACCCTGAGCTGACCGCCAAGCCAACCGACGTACCACCAGGCGTCCACACCAGCACCATGGGCATCGTCGCAAGAAGGGAGGTTCAGACGTCCACAGCTCCGAATAACAGACGCATGGCGCACAATCGATCAACGTCCACTGTGCTTTAACTGCGGAGGTGCAGGTCATATTGCCCGTCATTGCTGGCACCGCAGTGATTCGATCCGCCCTCTTCGAACATGGTCTGACGATTGATGTGTGAACAAAGAATACATACCACGCCGGGAGGACGCCTCTTTTCATGGGAGCCCGTTCTCACTTTTACGTCAATCCCGCTCTCCTTTTCCCGCTCATCCACCAGTACACACGCGTCAGTATTATATATATATATATATGAGTGGTCAAGCTGGCTCAGTAACGCATAGTTTTTTTATTCTTGAGAAAGAGTGTCACCGTTATCATGTCTAAGTCAGCAAGCATTGGGGAAGCGTAACTGCAAAACTAGTTAATGTATTGCGCTGTGATGCGGTGGCACCATCGCTTCAAGCTCCAACATAGGAGCATGGCGGAAGAAATCCGTCACAGATGCGATATAGGTTTGGAAACACGCCGATCACCTCTTCAGGGAAGGAGCTCTGAAACACGTGTTACGCATGACCGCTACCCATCATGCGGCGTCGCATCACAATTCTTTCGTGAACTAAGGAGGACGAATAGTTGTCATTGAAAAGCACGCTTTAACTTTGGCAATGAAAGAAATAGAGGAGACGTTGGGCAAGTTGCCTGACGTCAGTAGCTCCATACAAGCCTAAAACGTATATAGCTTGAAACTATGGCAACGCAAAATGGGATGGTTCTTGAGGGGCTCCAGGAAAGTACGCACGTGGCTCCGACACCTCATCTGAGTCTTCGCGCTGTTACATACGGCGCTTGGGCAGTATATATCGTGTACGCTATTGTGTACACGATCGCGTACACGATCCCGTGTACGCGATCGTGTACGCTCAAGTGAACCCGTGGTGGAAGAGCGGCCGTGTACGCTCAAGCGGACCCAATTGTGGTACTGTGGTGACTAAACCCCCAGTTAAAACCGCAGCGTGGATGCGTGCAGGCGGCCGCTTCAATAGTCCTGTATATCGCTGGTTTCAACAGTGCAATTTGGTACCACTTCCCTCAACCAGCAGATCTGTGGACACTAGACTCGTTATAAGGAGCCCTCGCGCGCTACTACAAGTGCTGATTCTTTTTAATGTAGAGCTTTCCGGATATAGGTTTGTCAAAATGTAACTCTTCCCTATGCAGCCGATGTAAGTAAACATCTGTCAACATTTCCCGAACAATGCACCTTTCTCCCTTCAAAGAGCTAAACGGGTCCTGTGGCAGCCGCCACACATGCACAATGAGACCCGCCAGACACGAGCCACAAAGACTGGTGGCAGAGGTGGGAGGCTGTCAGAACCTCCATCCTAACAACTGGTGGCAGCAGTAGGATGCCGTAAAACCCCGGTACTAAACGCACGCGCAGGCTGACAGGCAGATGCTTCTCTTTCACCTTCCGCATCAGTAACGTTTCTCACGAGGTCACACTGACGCGTCCAGGATAAATCAGTCGAAAAGTTGGACTTCATAAAGAAGTGCGCTCGTCATCTTCATCGAGAATTTCTTAAAGACGATAGTCTTTCTCGGGGACCTTTGACGGAGAAATTTCGGTCTGTCTGTCTGTCTGTCTGTGTGTGTGTACATTTGTCTGTTTGTTCACCCTATTAATACCTCAAAGGACATAAAATGGCCTACCCGATCTGCAGCGCCTACCAATTTTGCTCAAGGTTTAGTGTTGACAGTTGTGCGATCGTCAATTAAAAACAGATTATTGCGCATATCTGAGGCGTCACAAGAACGCTTCGATGTTTTTTATGTCTGCCTTTATACTAGAATGTAGCATTTATTCGCGCTGCGCAGACAGCGCAACGCAATGCTAGAAAAGGTGTTTACAACAACACTTTTCTACGATGTCACGGTGATGGCACCTGCCCGTCACTTTGCGTTCTACACCTTATTACCTCCAAGAATGGCGCACATCTTTCTCCGCGGACTGCACGCCTTCGTTTTCGAAGATAACTGCCAGATGACACATGGGTCTAACGTGCCTATATACACTCGTTCGCCTAAGCCACATGCTCGAGGCACTTTAATGCAGCTGCCTGCAGAATACCATTTACCAATTTTCTTGCGCAGAACATCAACTAAACGTTCTGTTCACATTCTCCAGATGCAAGACTATCGTCTTTCGACGACATTCACAGTGTAACAAGTATCATCCGGCGAATTTTTCCACTTTATAGTAGTGTGCGCCTGAATTTTCTATTTTATTCTTTTTTCCTTCCTAACGAGCACCTTGGCCAAATAAATAAAGGAAGATGTTGTCACCATCCCCTCTAATTTTTTTATTTTTCATTCATTCACGCCATTTTCTTGGTACATCTCTAAGATGGCGGTCATCTTATTGAGCCGCTTCACCTTTCCTCGCAAATCATTCAGGTGCTCACACAGCAGTCTTTGGTTTCTAAAAGAAAATACACAGCTGATGGCATCCCAAACATGTAGCTCCCCACTCAGAGGAGCGCAGAAACCCTACACCACGTCAGCAGCTTACCCCAGAAAGCATGCCCGCCGTGTAGAAGAAAAACGTGACCATTCATAGTGTCGACTGCAGCAGCTACCATCACCAATTTTGCGCTTTTCCAGCGTCTACAATACATCTTATCCATAACTATCAAGATGGACGTGGCCGAGAGAGCGATGGACTCAACATTCGCAGCTCCTCCCTTTCTTCATACCCATAAAAAAGCATAAGACTCCGTCCTCCTCTACCCCATTTCTTTCACCCTCACCAAGACCTCAAGGACTTTTACAAAGTAAGTTTCTAATTAAAGCGAAACACACACGTACTTGTGATGGAAGCGTCTTCCGACCCTCTGGCTACAACATTCGGAACCCAAAGGCTACCTCTCGCTGGGGCTCTCTTCACAGCCGTGAGCCACATCGTTTTTCTTTCTTCATTCCATGGCAATCGATACATGCGTTCGCCCTTCACACTCGACATTGAGCAGCCAATGGCTGAACAACTGACTATGGTTTCGCAGGATAAAGTTAAATGGGCCACCGCGTGCGCAAATCCCGAATAATCTGAGGCTAACTGTGGAGTGGTTCATACTATCTACTCTCGTCGAACCGGAAACCAGTAGCAGACGGTGACTCACAAACCCTCGCTCTTTTACTGGTCACCTATTGTGCAGGTGACATAGAATCGTCATCGCATCAGCTACCCTGCACCGTAGGAGTTACGAGTGCAGCTAAGCACTCAAACCAATTTATTTCCTCTTTAGTCACATTGATGGTATTTTAGTTATTTCGCCGAAAACCGTTCACCTTATCAGTACAGAACCAGTAGAGGGTGTACTACACTGCATTTCTCATGTGACGGATGTTAAAAACAGTGAACTTAGGGTGCAGGACCGGGAAAGAAGTACGGGGGATGAAGCGTGGCACGAGGGGTCATTCTTGGATCTACACCACAGTAAAGGGACGTCGAGACGCTCTGCTCTTCATCTCCAGGCATATTAGTTCTTTAAGCCCAGTTTTTCACGAAAGAACTCTTCCTACTTCACTTTGGTGCTGAAACCCGACCTGATTTTAGGAAGGATCATCGCCAGCGGCTTATACCAGAGGCTTCTGCCCGCAGGAGTCGCAACAACCATCGCAGCACTCTGAGAGCACTTCTGGGTGACGAAGGCGAAGAATTGTGTGACAAGAGTTATCAGGTGGTGTACCTGGTGCGCGCGCTTAAGGTTTTTGCCTGCGAAAGTTCCTATGCAGGGCTCTCTGCAGACCACGTGAGTGTGGCCAAACCGTTTGACGTTACTGGTGTAGAATTTATTGCACCAGTGTACTTGAAAAGTAAGCCAATACAGAAATTATTAATCGTGGTATTCACTGGCGCTGTAATGCGCACTGTTTATCTAGAGCTCTTTTTACGCTCCACAGGAGACAATTTCTTGGGAGCCTTTTGGCGTTTCAGTGCACGTTGTGGATTCCCTTCAGTGATTTACTCTGACAATGCTTTGTGCTTCAAACGTGTCTCTCGCGAACTTCGTGCTGTGTATGACGTCGTCTGATGTAGGGAAGTGGGCGATTATCTGTCCGCTCTTAGAATCACGTGAAAATTTTTAGCTGACCATGCTCCTTGATGGGACGGATTTTGGGAGCGTATGATGAGGTCAGTGAAAGACAGCTTAAAATCTTTAGAAAGGTCTGTTCTAGATTATGGTCAATTGAGCATGGTCCTAGCAAATATTCATGCTATCATAAATAGCGGAGCGCTGACGTACATGTTTTCTGTACCAAAGAAACCACAAGTCTTTACACTTGCCCATTTCTTACATGGCAAGCGATTGACGGCGCTCCCCGACTTGCAAACTGCAGACGCGGTGCCCAGCTCCCATACGGCGCTACTTAAAACTTGGATACAGCGACGAAAGCTACAGAAGTACTTCTGAGATCGCTGGTATTAGAAATACTCAATACTTTTTAGAAGCACTCATAATAGGCCAGTGGTGGATATCACTAGTATTGCGGAAGTATTGATAGCGAACCACGATGATCTGCCCGAAGTTGCGTTGGAAACTCGCACACGTTCTAAAGAACATTACGGAAACGACACATTGTTCGTCCAGGTCGCCTTAAGCAAGCAGATAGCAAAATTGTAAGGTGGCCTATTCAATATTTGTGTTTCCTAGAAATGCGCTGGTAGCAACTCGTGGACCGGGAGACTTAAAAACAATTGACATAGGGCGCACGGAGAGGAAGAGAAAGATGAAGGATTGAGCATGCCACGAGGGGTGGCTTCTTGGATTTACGCCGCAATAAATGAACGTGTAGACGCTCTGCTTTTCGTCTGCAGTCATATTAGCCGTTTAAACACAGTTTTACTTCAAAGAAGTTTTCGGGTTTTACATCAGATGTAGCAGTTAAGAGCACGCCTCTGCTGTAAGATTACTATAAACGACGCCACCAATATTGGAACTTTCCAAGGACGTTTAGGGCAAAATTTCATTTCAGGACTAATTTTGTCTCACCATTCGCAAAACGGCTCCTACAAATGCAATGAAGTGACGTGGTGTCTTCATCGTCGATGTTAGAAGCCTGTTTCCTCAAAACTAAGGAAAGCTGTAGCCTGCGTGTGCTTAGAGAACGCAAAAGCCCTAATAAAACACCATAGCTGTTTAATCAAGGAATTAAAGTATGCTGCCAACAAAGAAAGGGCAACGGCGTTTCTCACTATTTTAGGCACGAACGAGCCTAAAATATATTAGCTACAATATACGAGCCTGTAATCTGACTGAATACGGTCCTTTGGGTCAGAAGGCGAGCAGTTCATCAACAAAAAAAACAGAGTCGGAAATAGTGCGAAATTAAATAAACAGAAAAAGCTCTAATGCTACACACACACATACACAAACACACACACACACACATACACACACACTATCTATATATATATATATATATATATATATATATATATATATATATATATATATATGGGAAAAAATTGTCTTCGTAAGTGTAAAGGCTAGTTTTTCTGGGTTTTGACACAATTTGGAGATTTATTAGAAAACAGAGCTAAGGAATGTATGCGGAAAACTATTAGACTGAATTGTAATGTTAATGTAAATAAAGAAAAGTGGGTGCAAAGATAACTCTCCGTGGGCAGGAACAATCCTTGCGACCTTCGTATATAGCATTTCATTCTCTACCTCTGAGCTACGACGACGGCTATCCCCCCAGCCCCTACATTTGTTATTTAAGGGAATTTAAACGTGGGAGTGTCAGTCAGTGCCGCCAGTAACCTTGGCATCGAGTATGGCAAACTCTTTAAGAGCCTGTTTGGCATCACGTAGCACGTGAACCTCTTACTAGCTAGCGGCTGACCAATAGACCCACGTAAACAACCCACAGGCACAAAGTCTGCTAGTACGAGACCCTCATTTATGAATACAAGAATGAATTGTATATTCAAGGGCTTTTGTCCCGTGTTTTTACACAGTAATAATAAGATATACCAGCAAAACGCGTCATCGAAACTATAGGAGAAGTTATTACGCCGAATCGTATTCTTATTTTGAAAAAAGGGATGTGGGTGAAAACATAACTTGCCATGGTGCAGTAACCAAACCTGCGACCTTCGAATAACGCGTTCGATGCTCTACCATTGAGCTAGCCACGGCGGTTATCCTTCAAGCCACTTCATTTGTTATATATGTAGAACTTAAACGTGGGAGTGTTAGTCAGTGTCGCCAGGAGCCCTGGTGGCAATGAATGACCCACTCTTTGTGAGCCTGCTTGGCGTCCCGTAGCACGTGAAATTATTACTAGCTGGCAGCCGACCAATAGTCTCTCGTATACAGTCTAGAGGCACTGAGTCTGCCAGCACGAGCCCCTCGTTAATGAATAAGGAAACGAATTGTATACTTGGGCCTTTTTTCGTGTTTTCACACAATACTAATGCAATCTAATAAAAAATAGCGTGAAAAATAAGTGGGAAGCTATTGCATCAAAGTGTAATATTATTGTGAAGAAAAAAAAGTGTGTGAAAAGTTAATTTTCCGTGGGCGGAAATCGAACCTGCGACCTTCTTAAAATTTGTGCGATGCTATACCACTGAGTTATCATGGCGGCTCTCCTCCCAATCACTTTATTGGGTATATAAGGGAATTTAAACGTCGGAGTGCCAGTCAGCGCCACCAGTAGCCATGGTGACGAGTAACGCACAATCTTTATGAACCTGTTTAGCGTTCCGTAGCACGTGAACTCAATACTAGCTGGCAGCTGACACATAGTTCATCGTATGTAACCTACAGGCACCAATTCTGCCACTATGAGACACTCGTTAATGAATAAGAGAAAGCATTGTATACTAAAGGGCTAGTTTTTCCGTGTTTTGACACAGTAATAATGAGATCTACCAGACAATAGCACCAAAGAAATTATAGGGTAAAACAATAAACCGAATTCTAATGTTATAGTGAAGAAAGAAAAGGATTTGCTTATCTTTTCACCCACATTTCTTTCTTCACATTTGCCTTGAAATTTGGTCTAATAACTTCCTATATACATTCCTTGGCATAATTGTATGGTAAATCTCGTTATTACAGTGTTAAAACACGAAAAAAACGAGCCTTTAAGTATACACTTCTTTTCCTTATTCATTACCGAATGTCTCGTACTGCCATACTTGGTGCCTTTAGGTTGTATACGGTGGACTATTGGTCAGCTGCCAGCTCGTAACTAGTTCATATGCCACCTGACGCCACACAGGCTCATAAAACAGTGTGCCACAATCGCCACCATGGCTAATGAGCGCATTGACTGACACTCCCACATTTTAATTCACATTTACGCCAATAAAGTGGCTGGATAATCTCCAAACAACCACAACAAAAATAAATATTTAAATACTTCGAAAAAGGTTGTTAAAATAAAATGCCCTGATAGGGCGAACTACGCAATACAAGAAGAGCACAAAACTTGAGCATTGATATACATAAGTGAAGAAGTTGACAGGTGTTATGCACGCAGTAATTGACAAATAGGTAAACCGACGTAAACAATATCAGGTAATAACTAATTCAACATTTAGGCAAGTGGCCTTGAGCTTTTGATCACTCTGTTTCACAGATTTGAAATTGTGAATAAGAATTGATTTTCTCAGCAAAACATCCCTGATGCGAATTGGTTTACGAGGTAGTCATTCAAAAAACGTGCATTTAATGCTTCAACACATGGGCACCAAAAGATTAAACGCGCTTATTGACACAGCATGAGGCATTAGAGTAAACGTGCAAGAAATCAAGATATATAGCGTTAGCTTTTTTTGTGTTCCTAAGACGTTTTTCTTTCAGTCTATAAAAACTATAAAAATGACGGTGGTTTCGTATACCATACAAACATCAATGTCTTGCACTTCTCTATCTCTGCCAAGCGAGAAACTGTGACGTATGCTGGGAACTTCTGAGGTTGCCATCTCTGCGTACCATCGAATGAAGCTTTTTATATTCGACGATAGCGAAGCATTCCTGCCATACACAGTACGTAAACGTGCTCGCTTCACTGGGAGAAGCACTTCAAGTTACTCTCTATACCAGCGCTTCCCACTGAAAATTTCAGCAGTTCCCAGGCTGCGCCAGCGTCACAACGCTATAGCCAACACCTCTGTCTGTCCAACGCAGCTCTATGTAGTATAATGCGCATAATATACAAAAAATATGTACAATTCCACCTCACTACAGGTCTCAGAAAATTGACCACTAGTGAAAAGTACAAGAGTTCGATGCCGGACAGAACGTTTCAAGAATTCCTTTGCCCAAACCACCCGAGTTTGCAAAGGGCGATTGCTGACAATGTCTACGTAAATTAAAATGAAATGTCTCTGCCCTGTAAAAGTATTGTTTCTTTGATATTTCTAGACGTACTGTATCTAATAAATTTGTATTGTCAAGAGATTAACGAAAGAAAGAAGGCAAGTTCAGGATTTTAAAGCAAACTGTATTAAAAAAAAGGTTTTCTTGTCGTTTTTTTTGCTGCCACGCCATCTGTCTCAGTTCATGCCTCGAAGTTAACTGCCCTGCAAGGCAGCTGCGACCTGACTCTACGGTCGAGAAGGGTTTTCTTTACACTACAGGGAGGGGGGAGGCACATCATTGCAGGAAGCGCGATGGCAGAATTCTGTGTAGGCACTCTCAGAAAACGCGTGAGTTCGGACGTATCGAGTTTCAACGGCACGTTACACAGGACCGAAAAGCCATAAACACTGCCCTAAAAACAGTTCGGACACAAAAAGACACATACAAACACAAGTAACCGGTACTGCTCCGACACAATCTCCGTTTTAGTTGGAGCTGTCTTTAGCTCCACGCGCCAACTCAACGCCGAGACAGGTGTCTGCAAGTTCATTGGAGTGGTCCCCTCATTCGCGGTACAACCCCATATGTTCGATGTTGACAGTTCTTTAGGCGTCTATACTCAGCATTGCAGTTCTACAAGTAAGGCCGATGTTCTTCCACCGAAATCCGACAGTCACGTACGTTTACTGCAAGCGGGAGCCTGAGCCCAGTGGTGAGCATGATGGCGCGCAGCACCTTGTCGCAAAATTTGATTCGTGGAACATGAGGCCACGCATCGGAACGGAGAGTCGAGTAACGTTGGCTTGGTGTCAACTTTTCTTTAGCTTCTTTGGGTGCTACTCCCAGTCCACGTAATCGTTCGAACTCTTCGGTATCCTCGTAGATTACTCGATTGCTGATTTCACCCAACCATCTTTGTTTGTAACCGTGCTGTAGCCAAAATTTGCTATATCTGGTTTGCTCAGATTTCACCAAATTGATGGCTAAGATGGCGTCATCAAGCGTACGCTTCCAGTTTTGAACCTGGCTGAGTAGCTTTCTCAGTACTTGCTTCAACGTAGCGACCATGTGCTCTACGAGGCCATTTGTCTTAGGTCAATTCAGTGGCCTTTTCAAGTGTTCTATTCCAAGTCTTCTGTGAAGCGAAGACGTCTTCTTCTTCATGAGGCCTCTCACCTGATCCGGAATGATCACTTCCGGGAACGCCGAATCATAGTATCCACTGCTTCAAGAGGTATTCGATATAGTACGTTGATGCTGTACTTTGTACAATGACAGCATCCTTGTATAGTGTCGCGGGCTCAATGCAGACTTACACGTAGCCTTCGTTCTTTGTTTTGTTGAGTGGGCCATTGTAATCCATTGATATAACAGTGTTATATGTTCGTTCGATACATCTGGGAGATTCAGCTTCACTCCGTTTTATGCGAGTGCTGATTGCCTGATAAGTATGCCTTGAGTGAACGTATAAATTAGGATTCTTGGAAACTGATGCCCACCTATACCATCGCGCTATAAGCTCCTTCTTTTTGGTTGCGCAAGTGTGTCCATTGCTGTCGTGGAATTATTTCCATGACAGTGGTTCGTAGCGCTCTTGGCACGACAATTTTCCTAACTGTGTGGCCTTTCTCAGTCATCTGTCTAGCCAAAAAGCTGTCGTCTGTGGAGGAAATGCTGTAGTTTTTTTTCCTTCATCAATCTTGTACATTCTGTGTCCGTAGCTTGAAGTTGTTTCAGCTTCTTGTGATTGCAAACACTCAATGTATGCAGAAGCACATGTCTCTTCATATCCTTCATTTTGAGGACGTATCCTGACGTTCCTTTCTCTTCCAGTCGTGAAAGAATATCTGCTGCTCTGTTTAGCTACCCGGGGTGACGCAGCATGTTAAAAGTGTACTCGGTGAGGTAGAGTGTCAAGTGGCCAATTTGGCGGTTGGTCGCTCACTTCTGCACGAGGTATGTTAGGCTGAAGTTGTCTGTGAATACGGTGAATTATTGCGTTCTTATTCGCAACTACAGAGTGATTGTCTCGGTTATGGCCCAGTGCAGCGCGAAGCATTCGAGGGCGTGGGAGTGGAGCTTTGAGTAATGTTCATTTAGAAATCGGCTTGCGTATTTGATAACAATATTTTCCTGTCTTGTGCTTGCGTACGTACGGCTTGTAGTGCGCTTTGACAGGCGTCAACCTAGACTCACGTCGGGCATTTGGGTCACAGTTTCGCCAAAACAAGGGGAGACTTAGCCTATTTTCGAGATTTCCAGTGATGGCTTGATGTTCCAATGTTCACTCAAGCTTTGTGTTTTTAATACCAGGTCGCTCAATGTACCTGTTATTTTCGAGACGTTCTGGACGAACTTGCAGTAGTGATTAGCAATCTGCAAGAACGAGAAAAACTTTTTAGGGTTGGTGTGTGGCTAAAACTTGTCGATTGCTGCGATGCGTGAACCATCTGGTGTGCGACCTTCATTTGTAACCACGTATCCGAGGAAAGTCTTCTTATCACAAATGAACTGGCACTTTGGAATGGCCATGTTGAAGCCGTTATGCTTGACTCTTTGTCAAGGTTCTTCCAAGAGCCTCAGCGATTCCGAAACTGTTGATGCTCATTGGCCGACATCATCCATGTATGTAGTGGTTCGTGGCAAACATTCAAATCTGGTGGCACATCACTTTCTACATCGTTTGTGGGGCTTTGCAGACACCGAAGGTCATTCTCAGGTATTCGCATTTTCCGTGTGGCGTCACAAATGCTGTTTTATGGACGTCCTCTTCTTTTACTCGTATAGCTGAGAAAGTGGCCTTAACGTCCATGATGGTGAAGTATTTTGACTTGTCTCTTGCGATAACCGATATCACGTCTTGGAATATTGGTATCGAGTGAGATGAGTTTACCGTCTTTGGTTTGAGTTTTCAATAAATATGCACCAGTTTACGAGGCGTTGTCAGGTGGTTCGGCTGGTCAACCACAATTGATGGCGCGGCGCACTTACTGTGACTTGATCAAACGACGCCCTTCACCAAGCCATCGTGAACTGGACGTTCGACAAATTCATAGTCTGCAGGCGATCATCTGTATATTGGTGATGCAACTGGTAAGCTGTCTCGAAGCTCAATTGAATTCTCAACGTCCCGGCACAGTCCAAGCATGCCAGACAACGTTGCGATTATGGGGCAGCTCTAGAGCATTATCGCGTGCAGCATATTTTGTTCTTCCATACTCGCGTCTGATGACATTGAGAAAACCGATTTTTGATTTCTAGGCACACCATAGCATCAGGTTCGCGCAAACCTGGCTGTGTCACATTGTTGATGACGAGGATGCAACAAGAATGTCAGCAGTCCTCCAGTTGACGCTTGAGCTGGACGTCTAATCACATACGGTGAGGGATGTCATTTGGGTAATGTCCTTTTTTGTTATGCTCACCGATGTTATGCCATTCGTCGGTTGGAATATGACTTGAACATGTACTTTTTGTAGCCAGTCGGATCTAAGAATGACATCAATAGGTTTCGGTAGCCGACATACCGCAACATTGGATCGTGTGGTTCGTGTCATTCCGATCATTATGTCCAGTTTGGTTGGTATTTGTGGATCTACCGTGTGGTCCAAGATTTATGTGGTTGCCTGATGTTCATGCAGTAAGCGTAGCCTTCGGAGAAAGAGCTTGCGGAGCGCTTACGGAGACGTTTGCTTCTGTGTTGATGGAGACTTTGACCGGAGCGGTCGCGTCGAGGCGGCCGTTGCCAAATGGTAATGTTCTACCACTGGACTCTAGAAAAGACTACACCTGCTTGATTAAAGTCTGAGTCGTGTTCTCACTTTTCGGTTTCTCTGGCTTTTTTCCCTCCACTCGCAGCGGCGCTCTAATTTTGGCTTAGGGCAGTCTGCCAATATGAGTCCGTTTTGGTGCATAGATGGTTTCTTGAAAGAGAAAGACGTAGCGCACCTCACATTTTGCGTTCCGATTTCTTCGCTTGAAAGTCTTTGTGCCTCGGCTCCGTGTCTTCCGCAATTGCTATTGATCGTCGGCCGTCGAGCATTGTAGCTTTGTCAATAGGCTTGGGAACAGAGTCGCAACATTGTGCTGCCAGTGTATTTGCCAATTGTTTTCTTTAATGCCTGCCAATATCTGGAAGATTCGTTCCTTGCTCCGCATGTAGTACGGTGCTTCTTTCAGGATCGTGTTTTTTGAGTAGATGCACTTAATAATCAATTCTTGCCACGGTAGCATGCGTTTTTCGTGAGTTGTAGGAATTATAGCATTGTAATCTTTTGTTTGAAGCGTTCAGAAATTTCTTGCTTTCACGATTGTAACTTGAAAATAGTTTTTCATGGCTTAAGTTTCAGTCGCGTGCAGCACCTCGTAAGCAGGCGATGGCGTTCAAAAGCGTCAGCAATGTTGACCAGTGAGCTAGGGACGCTATTCGTTCGGTCTCAGTTATCTAAGTGTCTACGTCAGATTGAACTGAGCCGTCATAAAACTGTATGGCTGCAGACGCGTCGCTGGTCAAATGAACTTCAATTGGTCCTCGTGCTTGGACACTTCACTTTGTCAATTGTATTTGTGATTCGGCCATTCATTAGGAGTAATTGAGTGATGTTCCTGGATTCCAATTGTTCCTAATTCCCATCATCATCACATGCATGCTCAAATGAATTATATTGTGACTCACTCGCTTCGTCATTTTGTGACAGCTGTCGTGGCGTTGCCTGTATCGTCGATCCTTAGTCATAGCAAGAATTTGTGCTTGACTTTTGAGGGCTTCGATTTCGGCGCTCAGTTTGCGTTGGCAAAAGAGAGGCTCCAAATGTCTGCAAGCTCGTTTTCGCTGGTACTTCATTACATCGAGGCTCCTGCTTACCGCTGGTTCGTCACCGTTCATTGTTCTCGATGAATGTCATGACAAGGTCATCTTTTCTGTCCGTGTGAGGGATGCGGTGTTGCTCGCGTTCGTCGGCAAGCTCTGTCTTCTTGAGTGCGCTGAGGTGTTTTCTGTCCTCGGACAAAAACAACTCCTCTATCGCAATTGTTGAGTAAGCTAGGGCTGGGTTTCCGGCGGCTTCGGCCATGGTGACTGCAGCACTATAGCTGGCGTAATCGCAGAATGCCATTAGTTTTACTGGTTTTTATTCAACAGCCAAATGTGAGGGGAATAATCAAACAAATAATGCAAGTTTAAAATTTTGAAGGAAACTAAATTAAAAATGTTACATGTTTTTTTGCCGCCGCGCAATTCATCTCAGTTCATGCCTTAAGGGTAATTGTCTTGCCGGTTAGCTCCCATCTGACTCCATGGTCGAGAGGGTCTTTTTCCCCCCACATAGGCAACACTGCTGCAGGAAACGTGACGGCACAATCTTCGGCATGCACTCGCAGAAAACCCGTGAGCACGGACGTATCGAGTTTCAACGGCGCGTCACACAGAGCCAGAAAGCCATAAACACTACCCCAAAGAAGGTTCGGACATAATAGGACACACACGAATATGGATCGACAGTGCTCCGACACTGACAGTCTTTATCGTTAGTGCATGTTTTTTTTTCCTTTGCTTTACGCTCAAATGGTATGCAGAAGATAATCATGGTAATAGGGAAACCGAATCACTGGTATTTATTCCTGTTAAAGCGTCTTGACCATGAGGAGCGAGTTTCTGTTATTACATGTATGGTATACCGCTCTGAATTACGTTTGTCTTAAAGCTGCTGTCGCAATTGCTCTGATTTGTACCATTTTCCGCGCTTCAGACGTGACAGATATTGAGCTGTCCACTGTGTTCAGACGTACTGTACATGTCTTCCCTATTGTAATGCCTTTGGCGCTCTGGGTACTTAATAACTAATAATTTGTGATTGTGCCCACGGAAGTGCCAGTAAATTCTAGCGTGTACGAGTGCCGAAACAGGCACAGGTATTATTCTGTAAGAAGTGTACGCCATCGATTTTCAATATTTCCGATCAAGCCTAAAGGAGTACTGACATGAAATATTTTTCTTGTAGTATTTTTTTGCAATAAATTAGAGGTCAAGCTCATGAGAGCATAGAAAACGTCCCGGTAAGTTTGAGTGCACCGTGAACAATTATTTGCACCATGATTTTAAAGGTAGTGTTGGCTGCTTTTGTACCCTGACGTCATGACATAGTACGAGCAGTGCCACTTGACGGTAGTATCTGCAGGAGCAAGTTTTCATGACGTATTCTCTTTCGCGCGTCACATCTCGGTAACTCAAGGTGCGCCACACATGTGGCGACTGAAGCGGCACGTGGGCAGTAATTTGGATTGGCATGACTTCGGGAAGCGCAGCTTCTTCGTCGACATTGCGAAGTCAGCCTCAACTGCAAGTTATTTGTGTGTACGCGTTCGCAGTGAAGTGGAGCAAACAGAGCAAACTCCGGTTGGTTGCCATCCAGCTTCCGCCTCGGTCACGGCACACGAATTCGACCCACGCTTGTCTCCGCACTACATCAGAGTGGAATCGGTAGAAATTGCACATATTAGGGGCTTTTAGCAGTATACATATTTACGCTAAGGTGTGACCGGATACCGGTCGGCGTTTACTGATACCGGATCGCATGTTTCTAAACGTGTTTGCTCCCAGACGTTAACGGTTACGCAAGTACAAGAAAGGTTGCCTTTAGGTTTTCGCAAACCACAAGTGTTTATGTCATGTGCATTCGAGCTATATTTCACCCAGAGAGTATCAAATCACCACAACGGTACGATCACAAGATATTTTTTATTGTGAACAGTATTCTGGTATGCGAAAAGATGTGAAGAAAAAATACAATGTTACTGCACGGATGGTGTCGCAATTTTGTGATGCTGTGTGAAACTCCAGTGATGAACAAGTTAGCTTACGCGTGTTGTTTTTTTTTTGGTCAAAAGTATTAAAAGGTAATTCCTTTTTATTAACGCCGCTGCGTGAATTTTACACTAAATATACATTGCATGATGCTTCTGTAACAACAATTTTGTGATTGCCTGGTTCCCCTCAATTCATACAAATGGCGGCATCTATCCAGTTGGTCGGTGGCTCGTACGTTCAAGGTTTCATTGTTCTAGGCAACCATGGCCATTTCTACCTTTCGTATTATTCGTAATTAGGCTGATGCAATGTGTTCGCCGCTGGCGCTCGCACTACGACCTATTTATGACGTATTCGTTTCGCCGCTCTGGTTTCCTTGCTTAGAGTCACCAGATACAGAGGCAGCTCTCAATCCTAACGTGAGTGGCAGCGTACCAACCGAATACATCGGCAATCTCAGAGGGCTATAGCAGCACGCCTGTAGCGACACCTGCAACCAGCGCGGAAAGCTGCCGGATAAACACTGCTGCACTTGCGCTGCGCCAAAATATTGTGTCGGTCAGCTCAGTGGATATGGCTGATAGGTCTGAAATTTCATAATATTAATTCTCTCTCTCTTTGACATGTCTAGGTGTAGCGAAAACTTTTTGAACTCAGAGGTCAACACATAAAACCAGTGATCGTAGACGTCCGAGCTGCTGTCTTCAAAGAAGTAACAAGTCGGCCTGCGAGCTGCTGTATCGAGTACAATACAGTTTTCTCCGCCTTCGCTAACCGCCTCGTTATTGACATGATGCATGTATTGCTTCGTAGATGTGAATTCACCGCACACACGCTTAGAAACGCCACTAAAGATGCACGTGCACGAAGTTAAACGTGCCCGGCGAAAGCCCTTTTGAAACGTGTGCTCGCGACTTTCATCTTTTTACCTACCGGCCGGTTTGTGTCACGTGATTCATCCTCCCACTAACATTGCGTTACGCTCTCACTTCGAAGTCGAAGCGGTCGAAAGCTTTCCAAGTCAGAGGACGACACTCTGAAAGAACCAAACGAAGGTAGTACGAGCGTTTCAATTTTACCAACCGATGGTGCAGCTGCTTTTGCGAGTGCTCCATAGAGCTCAAAAACGCGCAACCGAATACGCTATTAGACGCGACGGCTGAAGTCCCCGCAATGCTGATATCACGAGTTGCTATAAACAAAGGTGGATTTGCGAGATCGGGCCTCAACTAGAAAGCATCCCAACCGCAAAAACCAGTGGCACTGACGCAGCGTCATACGTGACTACTGAACCATTGTCTCGTGTGGCGCTGACACTGCGACATGTGCAACGCTGCACGAGGCACACTGGCGCTGCATACTGGGACACCCACTATCGGCCGAAATCTGGCTTTAAATTGTGTTTAAAATTTGTGGTCATGCGCACATCGCAATAAAGGCTGAAACACGCACGCAGGAAAAAAGCAATAAAAGAAAAAAACTGAGTGAGCCCGAGTCCAACCTATAACTTTAACACATCACCTATTCTGCGCCAGACACGCTTCTTAATACTCTGCACCTGAAACACGAGGGTGAGTTCATTTATCTCCATTTTAAAAGTAATTCAGGTATTCTATATTTTGATTTGGTCGCTTACATACGCAGTGTTTTGTCTCTTCGCGCTCGTGCCAAACTTGCTATTGTTAGCTCTTTCTGTGTGGGTTGCCTTGGATGACATCCATCTGGCACGTTTTGCCGCAAAGCTTGTTAGCGTAGCTTCAGATGTGTTGCGTAAATTGTAGTGACTCACTATGCGGTTAGTCATACCTATGTATGAAACAGCGTTCACCTGAACTTCTCACCGACTACTGTAGGTTTCACCCCTTGATAGTTTGGAAGCATTTTCTGTCCTCTTTGCTTACGTTCCGCAAAAGACAGTCGCAGCAGTTCATTTTAGCCACAACAACCACTGGGTTTAGAGCCGTACTTATTGTGCTACGGTTGCTGGGAAGATCGTAGATATTCAGTGAGACAGAGCCTAATATTCATTACAATTAATCACAACATTCTCATACATAAACTTGAATCGTATGGCATAAATGACCCTGCACTTCAATTTCTATCTAGTTATTTGTGCAATCGCACTCAAGTTGTTCCGATTGACGGTAAAGTTTCAGCAGCCAAGAGAGTAAATAAAGGTGTTCCTGAGGGCTCCATCCTTGGCCCGCTGCTTTTCCTATTTATTAATAATCTACCCAATATTTGACCACTACAGACCGTATCTTATATGCAGATGACACGATCATTTTTACTTATGCTTCCAAAGTCCGAGAATACAACGTTTCTCGGTGTAGTTCTTGACCGGCATATGAAATTCAATCTTCATGCACAATCACTCCTTAGCAAGATTACCTTTGGAATACGCGCCATAATCAAATCTCAGCAATTTTTTCAGGCACACATAATCCACTCCCTTTATCACGCACTTATTCACAGCCATTTATTTCATTGCATTTCAGCACGTCAAAAACACATCTTTGACCCACGTCAACCAGCTACAACGCCTACAGAATCAAGCACTTCGGCTCATGACTTTCAGCCATTTCTTAAGCAATGCAACGCCACTTTGCCAGAATTTAAATATACATTCTCTTTATCACCGCTTTCACCTGAATTTATTAGCTGTCATGCATTGATATGCCCGGGGAGGGGTTGAGGCTGTCATCCAGGATCCGGCGAAGGACGACTCTTGCGACACGTCTCACGAACAAGTAGAAGATGCGTTTAATTTACATATGTGCAAGAGAAGTACATTGCAACGAGAGCGTACTGACGCACCTTTCCATCACAAGGGCCCAGAGCGCACTCGAGACTAGTGGGCCAGCGAAGTCCAGAGAGAGAGTCCAGCGCACTCCCGACACGCTCCTTTTGTAGCCGTCCGTGCACGCGCTAGACGCCGACTGCGTACAGCAGGCCTGCCGATGCGCGTTTCTCGCAGCGCGCGAAGAAATCTCCCGCGTTCCTGTGGAAAGCGGACAGCGTATGGCAGGTACGCCAATGAGCGTCCCTTGCATGCCGGTTCCTTGTATTGCCGGTTACGACAGCTCGTCCGCCGTCCGAAGAGGTCACGTAAAGGCTGCAGTGGCGCTGCACCATGCAGTTGCCGTAGTCCGTCTCCGTAGGCGCAACACTGTCCACCACAACACAGAGACACTCACCACATAGCAGGTCTTACGGTAGGTGCACCTCGACGTCGTAAAAAGGCCCACCATATCACACGCTTGGTCACAGCATGGGACTGTCCACACCTGCAAAGGCTTCGTCACCGCTGCCTGGCCGTCCACTGGCCGAAGGAAGTAGAAAGCCCTACCGAAGGGCCACAGTCCGCAATAGCTGGTTCGTCGTGTCCACCATGCCATGCTGTTAGACCGGTAGGCATTGCAATCTTCTGCCTGCCTTTAGCGGGGAAGACGCTCTCAAACCAGACACCCACACTGAGAACACTCAGCTCTTCCGAGAATGACCAGGTGTAACTTGCTGCAAGGCTCGTAATTTATTGCACAACAGAAGACTACACTATGGTGGTGACCAAGTAAACTCGAACAAAGAAATAAAAACGCGTGCACACACGCACAAGGCTAAATAGTAGCACTTGCGTCTGACAAAGGACTCAAAAGAATTGTACAGTTCCGCGTTTCCTTTAGCTATTCAGCTACTGAAAACCTCGGCTAAGGCCATCGGCGTTACCGTTGTCTCTGCCTTTGCGGTACTTGAGCTCAAAGCTATGCTCCTGCAATGCTAAACTCCAACGAAAAAGCCTTCCATTTTTTGACGACATACAATGCAGCCATCTTAAAGGACAATGATCTGTCTGGACCACGAAATGGGATCCAGCCAGATAGCATCGCAGTTTCTGTATTGCCCATACGAAGCACGCACATTCTTTTTCCGACGCACTGTATGCCTGCTCACGAATCGTGAGTTTTCTACTGACAAATACCACGGGGTGTTCGTTCCCTTTAACGTCGTTTTGACTGAGCACAGCTCTCATTCCCCGATCACTAGCATCGCACTGCAGTACAAAGGGGTGGTCAAAATCAGGTGCCCTCAACACAGGCAAACTGGACAGAGCAGATTTCAGAGCAGCAAATGAGCGTTTCTTCTCTTCACTCCACTGCACTTTCATAGGTTCGTTCTTTTTCAAGCTATCTGTGAGTGGACTAGCAATCTCTGAAAACTTGTCAATGTAATGCTGGTAGTACCCAACAAATCCAAGAAAGGATCGAATGTCAGTTTTACTGGTAGGTCTGGGGTAACCAGCTATCTGCGATTTTAACCTCTAGCGGACGCCGGTAACCTTGACCAACCTTGTGGCCGAGGTAGCTGACCTCTCCTCTTCCCAACAGATATTTTTCTGCCTTTACGGTCAGCCCCGAAATCTTCAAGCGCGTTAACACTTGTCGCAGATACGAGATGGGGTCCTTCAGCTACCAGAAAAAATCGCAATGTCATCCAAGTATGGCATTGCGCATTCCTGCATGTCTTTGATAACGTTATCTATTAGCCGAGAGAAACAAAATGGTGCATTCTTCAGCCCAAAGCTAAGGACTAAGGGAGGGAAAGTTCCAAGAGGAGAAATAAACGCGGCATAGCGGCTTGCCCGTTCAGCTAGCGGAACCAGCCAGTAGCCTCTGGTCCGGTCGAGCGTCGATATATACCTTGCACGGCTTATGAATTCAATTCTCTCCTCTAGGTTAGGCATAGGGTAGGTTTGGTCCCGAGTTACTGCATTAACTGACGGTAATCAATGCATGGTCTAGGGTTTTTGCCTGGAGCTTCTCCGAGAAATATAGGTGAGGTATACTCACTATCCGCTTCGACAATCAAACCAAGCACCAACATGCGTTTGATTTCACTTTCCAAGATTTCTTTCTGTCTAGGAGACCAATGATACTGTTTTGACCGAATGGGGTCGTTAGAAATCAGTTCTATGTCGTGTTTTATTAGAGTGGTCTTCCCTGGCGTGTCACTAAAGGAACCTTCAAACTCGAGCACTAATTCACTGAGCTCCTGTCTTTCTTGGTTGCTTAGCTTTTCGAACGAATTTTCATGTTTCTGTTCTGAATACTGAAAATTTGTTTCTACCTCCTCAGGTACATTCAGCGCCATTTGAACCACCGCTTCGCGTTCCTTATAAGGGTTCATTAGGTTGGACTGGTAGATCTTAACCTTTTTACGCCGCCCTGGCATTTTAACGGCATAGTTCGTGTCTGATAGCTTTTCTACCACTTCTGCGGGACCTTCCCACTGTACTTGCACTTTATTCTTTCGGGAAGTATTTAACAATAACACCTTGTCTTTCACAGCGAAAGTTATCTTGCGGGCATTTATGCCATAGTACAGTTTGGCCCTAGCTTGGGCGCTTTTCATGTAGGCTTCCACCAACTCCTTACATGAATGAAGACGGCTCAGGAGCTTCAATACGTAGTCAAATACGGTATGATCTTCTCCGCGGCCTTCCTATGCTTCGCGCAGCATGCGGAGGGATGACCTTAGAGACCTGCCATAAACTAGTTCTGCAGGACTGAACCCAGTAGACTATTGTAGTACAGATCTGAAGACGAATAAAGTGGCAGGTAAACAAGCCTCCCAATCTTTCTTCTGTTCGTAACAAATCGCGCGGAGTACTTTTTTAGCACAGCGTGCCACGCCTCCACACTATTACCCTGCGGGTGCTGCACTGAACTTTGAACAATGCGAATTCCGCACCGCTCCAGAAACGCCGTCGTCAGAGCGCTGGTAAATACGCTACCCTGATCGCTTTGGACATCTGCTGGAAAACCTATTCTTTAGAAAACAGATAGCAGTGCATTCACCACATTTACTGAATTGACTTCACTCAGTGTAATAGCCTCGGGAAACTTTGTGGCTGGACAAATTATGTTTAAAAGGTACTTATAGCCTGATTTGGTCACGGGGAGCGGCCCTACTACATCTACAACAAGGTGCCTGAAAATCTCTGTGATTAGGGGCACCAACTTCATGGGTGCTTTCCGGATTTTATGTGGTTTTCCTACTCTTTGGCATGCATCGCATGTTTGTACATACTTCTTGACATCTTTGAAGCAACGAGGTCAATAGAACTCCCTTACAACCCCGCCTTAGTTTTCTTCATTCCCAAGTGGCAAGCCCATCCCTCGCCATGTGACAGGTGAATAATCTGTTTCCGATACTTCTCAGGGACAACAATCTGGTCATAATGAACCCCTTTCTTATCTTTGTATTGACAATACAAAAGACCCGAACGGCGTTGGAAAGCTATTCGCCTACGAGATACTCCTTCCTGGACAAGTTTATTTAGGTTTTCAATCGACGGGTCTAGATCTTGTTCGTGCACTAAAGTTTCTCTGTCGACATTGAGGAGGTCAAGTAAACTTTCAAAATGTGGTAGCGCAGTATGGGGAAACGCCTGTTTCATTGTGTAGCATGCGGGCACTTGCGTTGGTGATTGAATAGCAGCCTCTGTAGCACTGCTATCGTCCACTGTGACAGGCGCTCCAGACATGCTTCCTTCCTCACGCGTACTAGTTGATGCTTGCTCACTGTGATCAGCTAATACTGGCTGTTCGACTTCATTAGTCCTCACAGCGGCGAGCTCGCGTGCCTTGGAACGGGTAATAGCCTGTGCTACGAATTCCCCGAAGCTGATACCTCTCTGCTTCAAAAGAATATCAGATTTGTCCGAAAAATGGTACGGGTACTGCTTCGGTAGGTTCGGAGATATTGCTGCCTCAGTCTTCAGTACCCCAATAGACCCTCAATTGTTACCTTTGCGATAGGCAGGCAAGCGCTGTTCTTTTCTATTACCTGCTTTATCCACGCGCACTCAACCGTGAAGTGTTTAGCTTCAACGTATTCAGGATGGACAATGTCTATTGTCGCTGCGGATTCACGAAGGACCTTACGATGCTCTCGAAGCTCTCTGGACTTCGCTGGCCCGCTCGTCTCGACTGCGCTCTGGGCCCTTGTGATGGAAAGGCGCGTCAGTACGCTCTCCTTGCAATGTACTTCTCTTGCCAATATGTCAAATAAACGCATCTTCTACTTGTTCGTGAGACGCGTCGCAAGAGTCGTCCTTCGCCGGATCCTGGGTGGCAGCTTCAACCCCTCCCCGGGCATATCAGCATAAGCTTTTTCGCGGTAATGTTCATATAGATGGCACCGTTGAAGGCCTTGTAAAGAATAATGTTAATAGGTTTTCTGAGTTTGATAAACGCCTTCTTCCTAAAGTTCGCACAAACTATGGCCAGTTCAATACCTCAATTACGGGAATCGAGCTGAGGAATTCGCTTCCTTATGTTACAGATTTATCAACCACAGAACATGCACTCAAAAACCAAGTGAAAAAATATTTTTTGCAACAGTTGTCTTCATCTTAGCAACAGCAATGTAGCAATAACAATAGCAACATGTTATATTGTCCTTACGTTTTGTATTATAACTTGCACTTGTTTGTTTCTTCAACGTTTTCTTTTTTTGCCTTCGTAAACATATAAGTATTTTTTACTTTCGTTTTTTCGCACTGTGCTTTCTTTTTTTTACTGAAGGTACCGTAACAACTAAATGTTGGATATCTTGTTACTTCTCCCGTTATCATCAAGTATGGGAGTATCGTGACAGTTTCTAACTTTGGGGCGCCTTTTGTGTATTACCAATCCTGTACGCACTTGTCTGTAAACTGACATCGTTGTTGAGTAAACTTGAACTTGAACAATGTAGTTTGGATCATAACTGACCCATGAATGGTCAAATTTTCACCTTCGATCACACAAATCAGAAGCTAAAAACAGCAAGATTGGGCAATGTAGTGGAGAACTGCAGCCGGCGACGTGAGGTTTTCTAGTTTACGAGGCGCAACAACTCACTGCTAGATTATGTGGGTCTTCATTATCAGACTGATGTTACTGCCATTTTGTGTTGTGAATTCTCAGTTGTATCCATGCCATTTATGAAATACATTGACGAAACTCAATCAAACTTCATGGAAAGCGCACCCGTAACAAGGGGGGCACCCATGGCTGGGCTGGTACCTTTTTCCCAAAATTCTTGCATGCGCCCCCCCTCTTCAACGCCCCCCTCCAGTAGCAAGCATAGGTAAAACATGATGCATAAGTTCTGTGCCACCTTCCCCCTTACAGGAACAAAGTTGTCGTTTGTCCCCCCAAGCAAAATCCTGGCAGCGCCCCTGACCCTCGTGATCAACTTGTAAATGTTTTAGCGTCTCGCATTCACGGCCTCAGTAAACTGAAGCTATATACGTGTTGCACATAGATGAGAATACCATCATATTCGGTAAATGCTATGCTTGACATGCCACGATTCAATATGAAGTCTTACAAAAAGTGCGCCGATTACGCCTAGTTCCTACCAGTGTGCCGCTAACGTTATCAGTGTGCGGTAGAGAATGTACAGCGTGACCAGTGCCTCCCAGCGCGCTCTAAGACATCGAGCTACGCTGTACAGTGTGGGCCAGTGCATTTCAGCCCACTGGGTGACACTAGCCACGCTGTAAAATTTGTACCAGTGCCTCGCAACGCGCTGTAGTACAATGGGACACACTGTACAGCATTTCCAGAGTCACCCAGCGCGCTGAAACGCACTGAGGGATACTGGAAACGCTGTTTTTTTTTTTCGATTGGTGTATCCGGCGGGTGAATTACGTAGCGTAAAGGTGTACGTGCCGCAAAGACCAACGCATACGCACATTCTATCCGGCAACGCGGTAACTTTTAAAGTTATCGTACTAGCTAAACGCCCCTATTGTACGCTGTTACACTGGCGCAAGACCATCCAAAGTGCAAAATATTTGTGCCATGACGACTAATTCGAAATTGAACGATTCGTTCGCCCACTGAAATGCATAATTTTCTATCAGCATGTACGTACATTATCCCAGATTCCGCTAGCTCGCTTCACAGGTATGCTGGATGACAGTGCCCGCATCACCGAACGGCGCGAGCAGACAATCGAAACGGCGACTGGCAAGCTGTAATTTTATGTGTTTTGGTTCTTGAAGTCATTACAACATGTCAGACAAATTCGGGATTAGTACTGTAGTCTGACGTCAAGTTTTTGTTGATCTCGGTAGGTGCTCCATGAAAAACCGGTTATTATTTCAACATAAAATATCTTATCAGGATTTTCTGCGCGTCATACTTGCTCAGAGGCATCTCTGAATACATAAGAGTGGTGAAGGTGAATGCGGCGAGTAGTTACTGAGGCGTTATGTTTCAAAAAAAGGTTTGTGTTGCCTTGAGGGTGTTTCAGACTTTCTTCACCCAAGCGATACTGGGTCATGCTAAATAATTTGCATAATAATACTCGTTGTAGCAATTACTGCAAAACAAGTTTTCCTTTGATCTGAAGGTGCTACACTTGTGTGACTATAGTTTTTCATCTTTAACATTTGTCACCACGGCGAAACTTTGATTTTGTTCTAATTAAGCGTCTTTTTCACAAAAATCACGCATATTTGGCGAGCAATTTATTACCATTATCAATTTTATAAGCTCTCATCATAAATAATTTAAATACTTTGAAAGTGACTGAAGGAAGGTGCTCCCTTATTGTGAGAAAGTTGGGGAAGTAAGATTTGACCTATATTTTACTTTATTTTCGCGATTTAATGGGCCGAATAGAAATAATTACAAACTTTGCAAAGTATGACTTCATAGTAAGCTATGCCGAAAATTCCAGAACAGTAACTTTTGTTTCAGACACTACAAGTCTATCAAAACCACCACAAAGTACTAGGACGGTTGCTTTTGTCTCGCTTTGACTGCACAGTACAGAAGCATGATATTCCAGCGAGCGCTTTCCGGCAGCGATGTTATTCCGCTGATTGTCAATTATATAACAAAATCTGCTATGCTAAATGACAAAAATGATCGCTGGTGCTGTTTTATTGAATGATATCAGCTTCTTGCACCTCGCATATAGCCATAAATTCTTTTTTTGGGGGGGTGGCGGGGGGTGGGGGTGGGGGGCACCTCCTTGAAATGGTCATTTCTCGATGTCTAAGTTTTTCGAACAAAAATTTCCGAGTTGAATTCTTGTGGCCCTGCTTTGAACATTGATATGGCAGGTATATATATATATATAAATATATATATATATATATATATATTGAGAGAGAGAGAGATGAGATCTTCCAGACAATAATACCAAAGAAAGTTTTGGGGAATATATTAGACCAAATTGTAATGTAATTATGAAGAAAAGTGGATCTGAAGAAAATGAAAAACAGGGATCTGAAGGATGTGAAGAAATGTGGAAAAGCGGATCCTTCCCACGGCAAGATAACCTTTCACCCACTTTCATTTATGTTTACATTGTAATTTGGTCTAATATCTTCCCCTATACGTTCCTTGGCAAGAATGTCTGTTAGATCTCAATATTATTGTGTAAAAACACAGAAAAATAAGCACTAAGGTATACACTTCTTTCCGTAATTAATATATATATATATATATATATATATATATATATATATATATATATATATATATATATATATATATATATATATATATATATATATTGGCATGGTGGTTCAGTGGCCGCTGCATCGCAAGTAGTCAAGTAGATCCTCCGTGAGCGGTGACAACGTGGTTTATTTCGACGTTTCAACTTAAAGTCTGGCCTTCGGTAGGATTGAGGGTAAAGTTTGTGGGTGCTCAACTTTATACAACGTTGAATCAGAGGGGAGAAAGAGAAAGAGGAAAGAGACGAAAGAAATAAGGACAAAAAGAAAAGAAAGAAATAGAGGAGAATAAAAGGTGTACTCCCCCTTGAACCCCCTTTCACTCTTCTTTTTCATTCCCCCTTCATTTCTCTCCGTTTTCTGCTTTTCACCTTTAGGATGTCTGTGGTTGGTTTTTTCTTCCTTTTACTAACGCAATGCTCCCGACCAGACGGCTCCTCTTGGTTCTCGCAGTGTGGTGTGGGGTAAAAAGAGCTCGAGAAGTTTAAGCCTTTAACTACTCAGCGCCCTGTCGACATCTCTCCGTAGAAAGAGGGGCACCGCTTATTGCCGCAGAGGCTGGGAAACGGGTGCTATGCAATTCTTGCCTTCTTCTGGTAGACGCATGCCGTATTGGCCTCACTACAGTGCACAGCGTTGCTGTTGGGCATGTTGGCAGGTCTAAACGTGACATGCCCGAAAGCTACCCTGTGCACAGTCGGGAGGCCCCAACGGCACGCGTAATCCAGAAGCGGGCAATAATTGCCATTGCACCCACTTGCCAGCCTCTTCGTCAATACGTGCACAGATAGGATGATGATTGTGGTGACGACCGGTGAATATGAGGACACAGACCCAGGCGGATGATGATTATAATAATGACAATATAAATAAAGCGCAAGACAAATGGCCACAAATATATATATATATATATATATATAGTATATATATATAATATATATATATATATTATAGTATATATATATATATATATAATATATATTTATATATATATATATATATATATATATATATATATATATATATATATATAGTGGGAGTAATAATTCAATGGGCCAGTTAGTCTTCGTGAAGGTATGGGATATGGCACAACGGGAGCGTTGTCAACAAGGATAAATATATTTATCCTTGTTGACAACGCTCCCGTTGTGCCATATCCCATATATATATATATATATATATATATATATATATATATATATATATATATATATCTTTTGGTATATGCAGGCATGGTGATTGAGTGGCCGTAGCGTTGCATATAGTCCAGTAGATCCTCCATGAGCGGTCACAACGTGGTTGATTTCGACGTTTAGGCCTAGAGTCTGGCCATCCTGATGAAGGAATGTCAGCGAATTCATCAATGTCAGCGAATTGCGCCAGGTGCTAATCACCCCAACCTCTTGCCCTATGGTGCTGTCACCTGTCACATAACTCCTGCACTTTGCGGATAAATTGGAGCAAACGCCGCATGTTGCGCCTCACCACATAAAGCCTATAAAGCAAATCTTCGGGGTTCCATTGTTCACAGATCAGTGTCGCTGTGTCTTTATTTTTTGTATACCCAATATGAGCAGTCGCGCTGGCTCAGTAAAGTATACACTTTTATGAGATAGCGTGTCACCATTGCCAGCTCTATGCCAGAAAGCATTGCGGCAGCATCACTCCAACGCTACTGAATGTATTGCGCTGTGGTGCGGTGCCACCATAGCTTCAAGCCCCAACAAAAAGGAGCATGACAGAAGAAAGCCGTCACACATGCGATATTGGAGCGGGAAACACGCCCTTTTTATCTCCAGGGAGTGGGCTCTGAAACGTAAGTACCATGCGCTAACCAATTGCGCCACGGGGGAACACAAGGCTCTGAAACGGGTGTCTCGTAACACCGCTACCCATCATTTGACATCGCATCTGACTTCTTTCATGAACTAAGGTGGACCAAAGGTTGTCGTTGAAAAGCATGCATATGCTTTGGCAACGAAAGATACAAATGAGACGTTGGGCAAGTTGCCTGAGGTCAGTAGCTTCATACAAGCGTAAAACATATATAGCTTGAAACTATGGCAACGTTAAATGGAAGGGTTCATCATGGGCTCCATGAAAGTACGCACGTAGCTCTGACACCTTGCCTGAGTCTTCGTGCTGTTACGTACGGAGCTTGGGCCGTGAAGAGAGCTGGATTTCTGGTAGTGCGAATGAGTCGCTGAGGGGCTGCTAGCCTACGGAAAGCCGTTCTAGCCTGGGCATGGTCATTCCAAGACAGAAATTAACGCACCAATCAAACCGACGTCGAAATCGATTACAGTGCGTTTTGGTCATAATAACTTTACTTGAAGGAACAGTGGTATCACAGCATTACCTTTAATGCGTCTGCCCAAGCGCAATACCTATCACCCCAGCAGCCGTGTACGCTCAAGTGAAGTCGTGGTGGAAGTGCGGCCATGTACGTTCAAGGGGACCCAATTGTGGCAATGTGGTGACTCCACCCTCCAGTTAGGAACATTGCGTGGATGCGTGCAGGCGGCTGCATAAATCGTTTTGTATATCTTCGGTTTGAACAGTGCGATTTCGTACCACTTCCATAATTCAAGACATCTGTGGAAACTACACTCGTTATATTCAGCCCTCGGGCACTGCTAAATGTTCTGATACTTTTGATGTAGAGCTTTCCGGACCTTAGTTTAATTAACACTAACCTATTTTCTATGTAGCCTATGTAAGTAAACCTCTGAAACATGTGCCGAAGAATGTGCCTTTCTCCCTGCAAAATGAGCTAAATAGGTCCTTTCGGCAGTGGCCAGCTACCCACATTGAGCCCGCCGGACCCGAGTCACAAGGACTGACAGCAGAGGTGGTGTGCTGTCAGGCCCTCAGTCCTAACAGCTGGTTGCAGCGGTGCAACCTAGCGGGCGCAGCCTGACAGGCAGGTCCGGAGAGGCAGCCTAAGAGACAGTGCGCACAGACTGAGAGGCAGGTCCTTCTCTTAAGCTTTCCGCATCAGGAACCTTTCCCATGAGGTCACACTGAAGTGTCCTGGATAATTGATTCGAACAAGTTGAAAGTCTTGGAAGAAGGACGCTCGTGATCTTCTTTAAAAGTTTTTTCACTTGCATACTCATGTGCGCCGTCATTTTCAATTTTATTCATTTTTCTTTCCTAAAGCGTGCCTTGGCAGTGACATAAGAAATAAAAAGAAATGTAGGCACCATACCCGCAATGCTTAGTGGTTTTATTCATTCACGCCATCTTCTTTGTACATCTCCGAGATGGTGGTCATCTTATGAAGCTGCCCCAGCGTGACCCGCAAAATATTCAGGTGCTCACACTGCAGGCCTGGGTCTCTAAAAGAAAAGACACAGCTGACGCCATTCCAAACTTGTGGTTCCACGCTCGGGGAAATGCCGAAATCCAACACCACGTCAGCAGCGTGCCCCAGAAAGCATGTCCGTCGTGTCAAAAAAAACAAAGAGAACGTGAACATTCACAGCGACGACTGGGGTAGCTTCCACCCCCATTTTTTGCGCTTTCCCAGCGTCTACGCTACATCTTGCCGAAAACTATCAAGATGGAAGTAAGTGAGAGTGCGATTTACACGATAGTCGCAGCTTTTCCTGTTCTTCGTCTCCGTAATAGAAGCATTAAACTACGCCCTCCTCTTCCTCAATTCCATCCCCATAACCAAGAGCTGAAGGACCTTTACAAAGCCTGTTTTTTTTATAAGTGCGGGATACAAACCTACCTGTGATGGAATGGTCTTCGCACAATCTAGCTCAAACGTTCGGTACCCAAAGGCTACCTGTCGCTGGCACTCCCTTTACAGCCGAGGCGCACGTCATTTTTCTTTCTTAATTCCATTAGAAACATTATATGCATTTGCCCTTCACGCTCGAGTTGGTGCAGCTAACAGCTGAACAAATGACCATGGATTAGCAGGACGAAGATAAGTGGGCAACCGTGGGCGCAAATCTTGAATAATCTGGGTCTAACATTAGAGTGGCTAAGCGCCATCTGCTCTCGTTGAACCGAAAGGCCGCCGCAGATGGTGCATTCCACAACCCATCTATCTTTCACTGGTTACCTCATGCGCATGCAACTAAGAGTAGTCATCGAATCAGTTTTAGCTATCCTGCACCATTGGAGTTATGAGTGCAGCTAAGCACTCCAACAACTTTATTGTCCTTTTAGTCACAATCATGGTGCTTTAATTATTTCGGCAAGAAGCGTTCATCATTACGTTTAGGAACCATTAGAGGGTGTTCCACACTTCATTTTCTCATGTGACGGATGTTAAAACGAGTGCACATAGGGTGCAGGGGAGGGAGAGAAGTACGAAGGATGGAGCGCGGCACGAGGAGTGGGTCTTGCATCTACACCGCAGTAAATGAACCTCCAGACGCTCTGCTCTTCTTCTCCAGGCATATTAGTCTTTGAACAAGGTTTCTCGCGAAAGAACTTTTTGGATTTCATATTGGTGCCAAAACTCAACCCGGTTTCAAGGAGTATCATTGCCACCAACTTACCCCTGAGGCTTCTGCACGCAGGAATCGCAACAATCATCGCGGAACTCCAAAAGCGCTTCTGGGTGACAAAAGCGAAGCAGTGTGTAAAAAGGGTGATTGGGCGGTGTACCTGGTGCGCGTGATTAAGGTTGAAGTCTGTGACAGTTCCTTTGGCAGCGCTACCTGCTGACCACGTAAATGTGTCTAAACCGTTTGACGTTACTGGTGTAGATTTTTTTGGACCAGTGTACTTCAAAAGTAAGCCAATACAGAAATATTGCATCGTGCTATTCGCTTGCGCGGTAATATGAGCTTGTTTTCCGCTTCAAAGCAGACAATATCTTGGAAGCCTTCTGGTTTTTCGGTGCACGTTGTGTATTTGCTTCATTGATTTACTCTGTTAATGCTTTGTGCTTTAAACGTGCTTCTCGTGAACTTCGTGTTGTGTGTGACATTAATAGGGCAAGTGAAGTCGGCGATTTTCTCTCTGCTTATAGAATCACGTGGAAATTCTACGCTGACCGTACTCCCTTGTGGGGCGAATTTCGGGAGCGTATGGTGAGGTCATTGAAAGATAGCTTAAGAAAAGCTCTAGAAAAGGTCACTTCTAGATTATAGTCAAATGAGCACGGTCCTAGCAGAAATTGGAGCGATCATAAATAGCAGACAGCTCACGTACTTGTATTCTTTACCAGCGTTTCCAGGTCTTAACACCTGCTCATTTATTACATGGCAAGCGATTGACAGTACTCACCGACTTGCAAGCTGCCACCGTGGTGCCCAGCTCCAATATGGAGATTTTTAAACTTGGATACAGCGAAAAAACTACAGAAAGCCTTCTGGAATCGCTGGTATAAGGAATACTTATTACTCTTTGAAGGCACTCATAATAGGCCAGTAGTGGACATTACTAGTATGGCCTAAGGCATTGTAGTGATAGTGAACGATGTTGCTCTGCCAGAGTTGTGTTGGAAATTAGCATGCGTTCTGAAGAACACTACGAGACACGACAACATTGTTCGTGCATGTCGTCTAAATCTAACAGACGCCAAAATTGTAACGCGCCCAATTCTATATTTTTGTTTCATAGAATGCACCAGCCGCCACTCGTCGGCTAGGAGTGGTGAAACAGTGGGCACAGGCTGCAGGGGAGGAAGAGAAGGACGAAAGATGGAGCGTAGCACGAGGAGTGAGTGGCTCTTGAATCTACGCCGCAATCAATGGATGTGTAGACGCTCTGCTCTTCACGAGCACGGTTCTGCTGTGAGATTACTATGGGTGACGCTACCAATATTAGAATATTAAAAGGAATGTTTAGAGAAACAATTCATTTCAGAAGTAATTTTGTCTCACCAGAAAACGGCTCCTAAAACGGTCCAGAAAACGGCTCCTACAAGTGCAATGAAGTGACATGGTGCTTTTATCGTCGATGCTGGAAGCGTGTTTCCTCAAACTAGGAAAGCACTATTCTAGGTGTGCTTAGAGAACTGAAGATCCTTAATGAAACACCATGGATTATTCAATCTAGCAAATAAAATATGCTGACAACAAATGAAGAGCAACGGCGTTTCTCATTGAAGGAGCACGAACGAGTCCGTAATAAAATTGCTGCAATATACAAGCCTGCAATCTCCCTGAATAAGAGCTTGGGGCCAGAAGGCGAGCATTTCATCAACAAAACAGAGTCATAGAATAGCGTAAACCTGAATAAACGAAAAATGCTTGTTTGATTGATTTGTGGGGTTTAACGTCTTAAAACCACCATATGATAATGAGAGACGCAATAGTGTAGAGCCCCGGAAATTTCAACCACCTGAAGTTCTTTCACGTGCGCCAAAATCTGAGCAAACAGGCCTACAACATTTCCGCCTTCATCGAAAATGCAGCTGCCACAGTCGGGATTCGATCCCGGGACCTGCGCGTCATCAGACGAATTGGAAAATGCTATATATATATATATATATACACACATATATATATATATATATATATATATATATATACATATCTATACACACACACATATATATATATATAGGGAAGCGAAAAAGCACGACTAACGAGGAAACACTTTTATTAATCACATACGTTTCGGCTGGTGGACCAGCCTTTGTCAGTGTGACATGTAACACTGACGACATGTTTTACATGTCACACTGACGAAGGCTGGTCCACCAGCCGAAACGTATGTGATTAATAAAAGTGTTTCCTCGTTAGTCGTGCTTTTTCGCTTCCGTTTATACTACGGAGCCAGTGCGCTTCCTTCCTCGCAACGTCTATATATATATATATATATATATATATAGATATATATATATATATATATATATATATACGACCCCGAATTGATGATGTGCCCGACTGCCTCCATGACACCAACTATTTCGGTCGAGTGACCACATCCTGGAGAAGATAGCATTCATCACACCCAACGGCCTTTTACAATTTAAGGTCATGTCTTTTGGTTTGCACAATGCACCGGTTGCTTTTGAACATATGATGGACTGTCATCTCCACGGCTTTCAATTGTCGACCTGCCTTTGCTATATCGAACATGTCATCGTTTTCTCGGCCTCCTTCGAAAGCCACCTGTCTCGTCTCTCGGCAATTCTAGACGTTTTCCGTTGCGCTGGTCTCCAACCGAATTCACCAAAATGCTGATTTGGACGCCGGTATACTAAACTACTCGGCCACCATGATGTTCCCACTGGTGTTCAATCCGACAATGACAATGTCCATGCAGCCCGAGAATTCCCGGTTGCGCATTCCACACAAGAACTTCACAGTTTTATTATGTTCTGCTCCGACTTCCGCCGCTCTGTCTTTAACTTCGTGGTTATGGTGAAGCCCCTCACAGATCTCCTCAAAAAGATTGCGGCCTTTTCTTAGGGCAAGAACCAAGAGCATTTTTCATCGCGTCGTTGAAAACTGCCCTCACATCACCACCCGTGTTGGCTTATTTTGATCGAGTGGCAAGAACGGACCTTCACAGCAATACAAGGTACCATGGCATCGTTGCTATACTCACTCAGATACAGAATGGCACCAACCGTATGATAGCCTACGCTAGTCGCCTTCTGTCGTAAGCGGAAAAAAAATTATTCTATCACTGAGCGGGAAAGCTTAGCCCTCGTTCGGACCATTGCGAAATTCCGTTTGTACTTATACGGACGTCTATTCGCAGTCATCAAGGGCCATCAAGCGCTTTGGTGGCTGTCAACGCTTAAGAACCCTACAGGAATACTCGGCCGATGGGCACTTGAATTACAGGAGTACACGTTCTTAGTTGTGTACAAATCTGAAAGCTCACAGCGATGCTGAATGCTTATCCCTGCACTCCGTTGATCCACCTAGCTCCACTGGTTTGGAATCCGATGCCTTCCTTTTAGATATTACTGACTTTCAGAACACAGGCGACGAACAGCGCCGAGATCCATCGCTGTTCACCATCATTGACTGCCTTCAATCGCCTCAAACTGACACTTCCCTTCGCAGATTCCTGGTTCAACCAACGTTTTGTACCAACGCAACTTACACCGCGACGGCGCGGAACTTTTACTCGTCCTACCACATCACCTGTGAAAGGATGTTCTGCGACAATTCCACGACGATCCACCATCTGGACATCCAGAAGTCTCCGGAACATGCGACCACGTTCGACAAGTATTATGAAAGAGTCTCCACCACTCCATTCGCCATTACGCCGCATCTTGCGACCTCTGCCAGCGCCGAAAGAAGCCTACGACTCCCCCGTCAGTCTTCTTCCACCTATTGCAGTTCCAGCCGAGCTGTTTTACCGAATGAGGTTGGACTTGATAGGTCCTTTTCCCATTTACACAACCTGAAATAAATAGATTGCAGTGGTCACACACTATGCCACTCGGTATGCAATAACTCGAGTGCTACCAGCCAGCTGCAAAACCGACGTTGCCGACTTCCTGCTCGACGACGTTATTCTCCAGCATGGCGCTCCGTATCACCTCCTCACAGACCGTGGTCGTACCTGCTATCTCGTGTAGTTGATGGTCTACTCTGATTTGTGTGACCCGTCACAACTTCACCACTTGTTACCACCCTCAGACTAACAGCCTTACGGAGCGCCTAAAACCGCACATTGACAGACATGCTTTCCTTGTACTAATCTAACGACCACACTGATTGGGACGTATATCTGCCATTTGTCACCTTCACCTATAACTTGTAACGTCAAAAACAGCAGGCTTCTCCCCATTTTATCTACTCTTAAGACGTCGTTCCTTACTGCTCTTTAAAACACTGCTCTCATGAGCCCACCAATTCTCCACTTCGTACGCTCAGGATGCCATCACCCATGCCCTCACGGCACATGCGGTAGCACGCGCTCGGTTATCGTCGTCGCAGACAGAACAGAAGTCTCTTTACGACCGTCGACATAGGGATGCCGTTTTTTCTGCGGGTTCGCGTGTTCTCCTATGGTTCCCATCTCGACGTGTTGGCCTCTGCGAGAAACTACTATAGGTATACACTGGGCCCCACCGAGTCCTTCGTGAGGTCACAGCTGTGACCTACGGAATTGCCGCAACTACAAAGTCATCGACCGCTGTACCCAGAACACAAGTAGTTCACGTTTCTCGACTCAAACCCTACAACGTGGACTCACTCTTGTATTAGGCACCGAGACAGTGCCTTACCAGCCGGGATGATCAAACGTGTATGGAACTCTCGCTCTGGCACAGCTGAAACGGCGCCCAAAAGGAGGAAGACGACAACTTGGTTGTTGTGGGTTGGAGGACTTTCGAGATACCCTGTTGGCCAGCATGACTGAATGCTCTTTATTTCGTTAGCAAGACCCGCTGTCAGTGAAAAAAATCTTCCCCGTAACAACACACTTATGTATTGTCACGGGGTCGTGACGTGGCCGAAGACAGGAGACTTTGTGTTGAATTTTAATTAATTATTTGGGCGAACCTGTGCCCAGTAAACGGAAAGTCTAATTACTGTAGCAGTCTTGGACTGATTGCGGTGAACGGAGCGTGGACAGTCTATCAACTACTGACAAGCGGTGAAGCGCATCGGCATTTACACTCTTGGTGTCGAATGTTCTAACGTTTTTGCTGGTGGTGGCCTAGATTCCAGAATAATCTGTACCGTTCGCAGAGTGGGCGTAATATTTTTGAAATGATCTTTTACAGTCCGGAAGCTTGTCAAAAACTGCAGGCTCGGTTTTCGCTGAGAATTGTGTGGTGTTTTGGGGTGATAACATTTCATGGGAAATAAAACGCGTGGCAGTATATATATATATATATATATATACATATATATATATATATATATATATATATATTGAAATGAGACGTTTTAAAGTGGCACTCTTTTATAAAACAGGAGAGTGGTCACGACACGTCTAGTGGTAATAGCGGAACCAGTCTGAGTACCCAGCCAACCAAAACGTCGTGCTCTTCACCGACTGAGTCATACATAACCCCTGCCTTTCTGAGTAGCACTCACCTTCTTCACATCATTTTCCTCCCCTCCAGAAAAGAACCATCCTGGCGACTCATGGGCAGGAGACAATACAGAGATCATAATAGGGTTTTAGGCGGTCTATAAGGACGGTCTCATGTCCATGGCGTCGTTGATCACGGGGCTGCTCTAGCGGCTTGACGATGCAATTGACGGGTGAAGTTTGCTTAACCACACGGTGAAGGCCGTCATGCTTGTACGTCAGTTTCGTTGAGAGACCAGGGCTGGTTGAATTGATGCGAAGCCAGACAATGCCATCCGATGCATAGGAAGCTGGAGGCATCAGAATATCGCGATGGTGTTTCTGTCGTTGCTGTTCAGCACTTGTGAAGGAGCGGACAAGCTGACGACACTCTTCCGCGTATTTAGCAGGTTTACATCGTCATCGACTCAGCAACGTCAGGGTGGTAAGGAAGGATGGTGTTTAGCGTGCAAGAGGCTCGCGACCATAAAGGAGGAAGTATGGAAAAAAACCAGTGGTTGTCCGGACAGCAGTATTATGCGCCTATGGTACAAAAGGAAGAATACTGTCCCAGTTGGTGTGATCGGTTGCGACGTACATTGACAACATTTCTTCTAATGTACGGTTGAATTGTTCTGTAATGCCATTAGTGTAAAGATGATACGCGGTGGTGGTGCGATGAATGACTTGGCATTCCTTGAGAAGCGATTCGACGGCATCCGACAAAAGCACACACCCTGAGTCACTCAGGAGTTCACGTGGTGCACCGTGACGTAAAATGATCTGATGCAGTCGGGGGGCCTTGGGGCGCCGGTTGCGGACTGGCGTTGGCCATTTAGAGAGGTAATCGGCACTTGCGAGGTTCCGTGGAAGGAATGAACTCTGAAACGAGGCCTATCAGCCACCGACTGAACCGGTGCACGGAAGTTGCAATGGGTTACAATGCGTCCGAGCTAGATTAACGGCTCCCAGTAGGAGTATGGAGCATTAGGTAGGGTTGCCCTCCAGCACTCCCACCAGTGTCGCGGTACAGCGCGACCCAAAGGCAGATAAACGTTGACACAGCGACTCTCAGCAGCTGAACAGCAAGATCGCCTTCTTTATCTTCAATCAGCCAGAGCTCGGTTGCGATCGGTTGATCGGTTGATGTGATCGGTTGCGACGTACATTGACAACATATCTTCTAATGTACGGTTGAATTGTTCTGTAATGCCATTAGTTTAAAGATGATACGCGGTGGTGGTGCGATGAATGACTTGGCATTCCTTGAGAAGCGATTCGACGGCATGCGACAAAAACACACACCCTGGGTCCCTCAGGAGTTCACGTGGTGCACCATGACGTAAAATGATCTGATGCAGTATGAAACGACCGACGTCACTGGCTGACGTAGAAGAGAGTGGTGAAGTTTCTACGTATCACGTAAGGTGATCGATAGCGACAATTACCCAGCGATTTCCAGCCGTTGTAATCCGAAGAGGTCCATACAGATCGATACCAACACGGTAAAACTGTGGGCCAAGACAAGGTAAGGGTTGTAGAGGAGCTGGAGAACTTGGAGTAGAATTCTTTCAGCGTTGGAAAGCGAGACAGGAACGTACGTAGCGATGAATGAAGCGATACATTCCACGCCAGTAGTAGCGGTGGGACAGGCGGGTGAAGGTTTTTAACACTCCAGCATGGGCGCATTGTGGGTCGGCGGGAAAGAAGGCGCATATGTCTGAGCGGAGACGACTAGGAATGACTAGGAGCCATTGGCGTTCTTCGGAGAGATAATTCCGTCTGTATGACAAACCATCTCTGATAACGAAGTGCTGTATTTGATGGTGCATACCTCTAGGGATATTTTCCGAGGGAGCTCGGCTCAACAAGTTGATAATAGAAGCGATTTGAGGATCTTTTCGTTGCTCCTGTAGCATGCCATTGACACTAAGTGCAGATACGTCGGGGGCAGGCGAAGACGGTGACTTTTGACTACATCGTAGAGGTGATCGGGACAAAGCGTCTGCGTTGGTATGTTTTCGGCTAGATCGGTAAACGACGTGAATGTCGTGTTCTCGTAGCCGAAACGCCCAATGGGCGAGCCGGCTGGTGGGATCTTTTAATGAGGAGAGCCAACATAATGCGTGATGATCTGTAACCACGCAGATTGGGCGCCCATAAAGATAGGGTTGAAACTTGCCTATAATCCATATGATGGCTAGACACTCTTTTTCGGTGACTGACTAGTTGACTTCTGCTTTTGTGAGTGCACGGCTGGCGTAAGAGTTGACGTACTCATCAAAGTTAGGTTTACGCTGTGCGAGGCAGAGCACCAAGGCCAACTCCGCTAGCATCCGTGTGTATTTTCAACGGGGCAAGAGGATCAAATAGTCGCAATATAGGAGGTGACGTAAGAAGGTGGCGGAATGTGGCGAATGCATCATCACAAGCTGACGACCAACAGAAAGGTCGTTGTTGCCGCCACGAAGGTCAGTCAAGGGCGATATGATGGAGGCGAAGTTGCAAATAAAACGACGAAAATATGAACATAAACCGAGGAAGTTGCGAAGTTCTTTTAAGGTCTCCGGTTTAGGAAATTCGGCAATGGCACGGAGTTTTGTCGGATCCGGAAGAATGCCATCTCTAGATACAACATGGCCCGAAATTAGAAGTTTTCGAGCACCGAAGCAGCACTTTTTCAAGTTGAGCTGTAGACCGGCGGAAGTGAAGCAAGTAAGCACTGTCTCAACCCGCTGAAGATGCCTTGAAATTTCACTTGAAAATATCACGACATCGTCTGAATAACACAGACATGTCTGCCATTTTAGGCCACAGAGGATGTTGTCAATCATGCGCTCGAAAGAGGCAGGCGCATTGCAGAGCCCGAATCGCATGATGTTAAATTCGTATAAGCCATCAGGGATAACAAAAGCCGTCTTGGGGCGATCAGCCTCAGCCATAAGAACCTGCCCATAACCAGAACGCAGATCTAGTGACGAGAACTGCGCGCATTGTAAGCAGTTAAGGGCATCGTCTATGCGGTGTAGCGGGTAAAGATCTTTGCGTGTGAACTTATTCAACCAGCGGTAGTCGACGCAGAATCCTATTGAGCCATCCTTTTTCTTGACTAGAACAACTGGGGATGCCCACGCGCCGTTAGAAAGCTCAACAACACCTCGTTTCGACATGTCGTCAACTTGTTCCGTTATTATGAGACGCTCAGATGCCGATACCCGATACGGAAGCTGACGTAAATGAGCGTGAAGGCCAGTGTCGATTTCGTGAGAGACTGTAGAAGCACGGCCCAAAGTCAGTTGCTTCTGGTCGAAGCTGGCGCGTAAGCACTTGAGGAGGGCGATGATGTCGGTGTGCTGCTGGGCCTTAAGGTTGGTGTCCATGCAGCGCGAAATTGCGTTGTCGAATGATGGGGAAGATGATGACGCGCAGCAATCAACAGCGCCAATAGGTAGCGTAGTCGAGTGGTCAGGAACTACACGTGCACTCGAGGGATCAGTGTCATCGGCAAAGCCAAAGCGCTCTCCGTACAGTAACTTGGAAGGCGAGAGAAACGGTTTTGAAACATAAATTGCACTTGATGCATCGGGAACATTCAGAACGGTGAAAGGAATCACGAAGCACTTGCGGCGAACAGCGGTTTTAGCAGGCGTAAAAAGAACATTTGAGCCACTAGAGACGTCACAGGAAAGCGGAACTAGGGCTGATGAAAATGGTGGTATCGTAGTGTCAGCGGCAACGAAAACTTCTGCAGGTGAAAGGGACGAGTCGAGTGAAGCAGCGTCGCATAAGGGCGCGAACTCCACTTCGGTGTGAGCACAGTCGATGACGGCATGATAAATGCAGAGAAAGTCCCAGCCTAATATAATGTGATGGGCACAATGCGGGAGCACTACAAACTCGAGAACATAAATATCGTTAGTAATAGCGACATGTGCTGTGCATGCAGCAAAAGGGCAATTCGTAGCTCGCTCGCAGTGCTCAAAACGAAGTCGTGAAGGGGCATTGTGACTTTTTGTTAGTCGATGGCAAAGTCTTTCAGTCATTACAGACACTGCGGCGCCAGTATCGACCAATGCAAAAACAGGTATACCTTCAACGGAGACAGCAATGACGTTGGACGGCAAAAAACAAGATCTTGTGAAGTTGGAAAGATCCGCAGTTCTTGCCCCCGGAACTGCGGCTCCTAGTTTTCTTCAGGGACAGGATGAGGTCGACGTAGCATAGCGGAAAGGGAACAGCGGTGAGGTGAAGGCAACCATTGTCTGTTGAAGTTCCGGCGAGGTGAAAATGTGTCCATGGTCGCAGTCTCGCCAGATACAGCAGGCTCTGGTCGTTGTGGGAAATCATAATTGTTGGGCCTAGTGTCGTCACGCAGTAAAACTCACGCCATCGACAAAATTATGCCACGTGCCCCGCAATTCTATAGGTGAAGCATATGGGGTGGTTGTCTTGAGTGCTCCAAGGGTTCTGAAAGCGCGGAGGTGGTGGTCGGGAGAAAGGACGGGCAGCCTGGTACATAAGCTCAGTCGGTACGACAAAGGGGCGCGTGGACATAGGCGTTCGTGACAAAGAAACGTGACCGTTCGCGACAGGTGCCCGTCGGGTTCCGTTCAGTACTTCGGCATAGGTCAATGAAGCAGCCACAGGTGGAGCGTGAGCTGCTGGTAGCGCCTCGGACACTTGCTCCTGGACCACTCGCTGTATTGATCGCGCTAAAGTAGATGGGGAACCTTCGGAGGTATAAGGCACGAGGGACAACTGGCATGCGACCTCCTCTCGTACAAACTGCTTGATCTCGAGAAGCAAAGTGTTGTAGTCTATAGTAGTGCCAGGCGACGTTAAAGCGGAGATTGCTGCACGTGGCGCGTCGTCACGACAAGTGGTGTCACGCTGTTTCCAGAGCTCATCATAGATCTGACAAAGTTGGTTCACTTCCGCTACCGTTTGCGGGCTTTTGGCGACAACCTTCTGAAATGCGTCGTCAGTCACGCCTTTCAACATGTGTTTGATCTTCTTGGCTTCTGTCATGGCCGAGTTGACACGCCGGCAATGGTCGAACAAATCTTCGATATAACTGGTGTAATTCTCATCATTATGCTGAGCCCTAGCACGCAAGCGCTGTTCGGCCCATAGTTGGCGAAGCGCTGGACGGCCAAACAAGTCCGCGAACACCGTTCGGAAGGCCGACCAGGTGGGGAAGTCTCTCTCGTGATTACGGTACTACAAACTGGCTACGTATGTCAACTAAAATTGGTGGACAGTAAGCTTGTGCGCATCGTCCCACTTGTTCTGCTTGCTCCCCCGGTCATATTCGTCGAGCCAGTCTTCCACGTCTTTGTGATCGGCTCTGCTGAAGGTAGGCGGATCACGTTGCCGAAAAAAGCCGAGACAGACAGGAGCTGCAGTAGTTGGAGCCGAGGCAGCCGCCTGCTGATCGTCATCCGTGGACATTGTGGCAACTGGAAGTAACGTACGGTTTCGCAATTCCAGGATTAGTCGTTACCCAGCACTCTCCACCAATTAAAATGAGGCGTTTTAGAGTGGCACTTTTTTATAAAACAGGAGAGTGGTCACGAAACGTGAAGTGGTTATGGCGGAACCGGTCTGAGTACCCAGCCAACCAGGACGTCGTCTTCTTCACCGACTGAGTCATACCCCTGCCTTTCTGAGAAGCAGTCATCTTCTTTTCTACAATATATATATATATATATATATATATATATATATGGGGGAAAGAATTGTATATTTAAAGGATGTTTTTCTGGGTCTTGACAGAATAACAAAGAGATTTAATAAACAATAGCGCCAAGGAAAGTATACGGGAACCTATTAGACCGAACTGTAATGTTAGCGTAAGGAAAGAAAAGTGGGTGCAAAGAAAACTTGCCATGGGCCATCGGCAGGAACCAAACTTACAACCCTAAAATAACGTGTTTAATTGCCTATTCCTGAGCTGCCATGACGCCTATCCCCCAACAAATTTATTCGGTATATATGTGAATTAAAACGTGGGATGGTCAGACAGTGCCACTAGTGGCCTTGACAGCGAGTAAGGCATACTCTCTATGAGCCTGTTAGGCGTCAAGTAGCACGTGAACCTATTACTAGCTGGCAGCTGACCAATAGTTCCTTGTATACATCTACATCCTACAAGCACCAAATCTGCCAGTACGAAACCCTCGGTAATGAATAAAGGAACGAATTGTATACCTAAGTGCTTTTGTTGCATGTTTTGACACAATAATAATGAGATCTAACAGAAAATAGCGTCAAAAAGGTCTGAGGGAAGTTATTACACTGAATTATAATGTTAATGTGAAGAAAGAAAAGTGGGTCAAAAGACAACTTGCTATTATCAGTACCTAAACCTGCGACTTTTGAATAGCGCGTTCGATGTTCTACCACTGAGCTACCATGGCGGCTATCCTTCAAGCTACTTTGTTGGGTATATATGTGAATTTAATCGTGGGAGTGACAGTCAGCGCCACCAATTGATATGACGATAAGTGTGTGGTGAGAGAAGATATATACATATATATATATATGTATATATATATATATATATATATTCTGATGAAGGCTGTGCAACGACCAAAACGTAATCTCTAAAGGGACTGCTTGCTTTCTCGTACGTGTACCAGCTTGTTTTCTTATACATACGAGACCCACTGAGCTTTCCGACTATATATATATATATATATATTGTAGCGAAGCCTCCAAACTCTGAATTGGGTTGAACTCTTGAGTACCTCCTAGTGGGGCTACCCAACAAGGACGCCGCTCGCGCTGAGAGCCCGTGCTTGGCTGTGACTGTCGCCATTATATATTCTCGCTCGTTGCCGGCTAATAAACGCCTTAACAATTTTGTGGAGAGTGCTGCGATCCCCGTCTATGCCTTTGGAGCTACGATCCCGTACCCTGCCATCTACTATGTACCACCACGCGTCTCAGCAAACGCCTCCTCCAATGCCACCCACTTGTCCCGGTGTCCCCAGAATCCGCGATCCACCCATCTTCACTGGCGCTGATGGCACTGACGTGGAAGACTGACTCGCCATTGACGAGCGCGTGAGCGTCCCCAACAATTGGGACGAGGACAGCAAGCTGACCAACTTGATATTCTACCTTACGGGTGTTGCCAGTTTGTGGTGCAACAACCACGCGTCCGATTTTGCCACTTTGCCACCTGGTCCGATTTTAAGACCGCAATCATCAACGTCTTCGGCCGCCCTGCTGTTCGCAAGCTGCAAGCCGAGCAGCGCTTACGTGAACGTGCTCAGGAGGCTGGTGAGTCATTCACCAGCTATATTGAAGACGTCCTGGACCTATTCAACAAATTTAATCCCACCGTGTCTGAGTCTAACAAGATCCGAAACATCATGAAAGGCATTGACGATGATGCCTTCACGATGCTGCTCGCCAAAAACACCGGCACAGTTGCTGAGGTCTTCACACTGTGCCAGAGCTACGAGGAGCTCCGCCGGCAGCGTTCGATAACCCGACGCTCCCCACCACGAGCTGAACCGCTTGCTGGCTTGGAGGGCAGTTGTGACCAAGTGGCTTTGATGGCAGACCTAAAGTCCTTCATCCGTGAGGAAATCGCGCGTCAGTTCTCGCTTCTGCCCTTTGCCCACCAACCGACTGTTCAACAATCGCCTACTACCCTTCTCCCCCCCATCTGTCGAGTGATTGAACAGGAAATAGCGGAGGTAATGCCTGCGTACCCCCCCCCCCCACAGCCTCCGGCTCCTGCGCCCCTGAGTTACGCGCAAGTGGTAGCCAGGCCGCCCCAGATCGTTCCAGCACCCACTCTCTGACTTACGCCGAAGCTGCCGCTCGACCTCCGTCCTTTGCAGCGGGTGTGCCCGCTACGTATGTTGACGTAACCCCTCAGCCTCAGTTTCAGTCCACCACGCAGCCACCGTTCCCTCAATCGGCCCTTGCGGCATGGGTGAGACCTACCCCGGTGAACAGATGGTGCACACCCGACAACCAGCCCATCTGCTTCGCCTGTGGTTACGGCGGTCACGTGTCCCGTTATTGCCATCGCGTACAGCTGGCTCCAATTTCTTCACCTGTTGCTGGCCAACTCAGCCGTCCTTATCGCAAAGAACCGAAGTCTATGCCACCTCAATCTCGCCAAAGTTCATCTCGAAGATCGCCGTTTCCACGACGTCGTTCCCTGTCCCCCATGCGGCCAAGTGCGGCTACTCATGAGCGGGAAAACTAGTCATAGTCCCCGAGGCAAGGACTGCGACGCTATTGCAATGTGAAAGCCCTCAGAGTAGCCCCTCGAATGCCATTGACGTGCTTGTGGACGGTGTTTGTGCATCGGCTCTTATTGACACTGGAGCTGCAGTATCAGTTATGGACGAAAAACTCTGCCGCTTACACCGAAAAGTGACGACGCGACTTTCTGGGTTATCCCTCCGTACTGCAAGTTTGCACTGTATTCATCCTACAGCAGGGTGCACAGCTCGCGTTGTCATCCAGGACGTTCTGTATGTCACCCAGTTCATCATCATTCCGGCATGCTCTCATGACGTCATCCTGGGATGGGACTTTTTCTCCCACCATGACGCTGTCATCCATTGTGCCGCAGCCAAAATTTAGCTCTCACCCTTCTCGCATTTGACGCCAGAAGACAGTCCCTCGACACTGAGCGAGATTCTAACGAAAGACGGTAGAACAGTGCCTCCAAACTCGACGACGGCTGTGTCTGCCTACTGCGCCGGTCTCTCCGACACCATTGCACTTGTTTCGCCATCTGACCGTGCTTGCAGCAGGAAAGGGCTGCTAGTACCTTTCGCGACCGTGCAGGTCAACCAGGGCAACGCTGCTATTTTTGTAACCAACCCGTCCCCGTACGCTGTTACCTTGCTTCGAGGGGAATGTCTCGGCAGAGTGGAACCAGTCGACGACGCACAAGTCCTGGACGTACCCGATGACACGCGCGGTCCCAGGTCGTGTACCATCAATGCTGTTTCCATTTCTGATTCGTCATCTGGTGATGTATTTGGCCCCTCCATCGCTGATAAACTTACGGCCGTACAGCGTTCCCAACTTCTGGACCTGTTGCAAGAATATCGTTGTTCTTTCGATGTCGGACGAAGTTCTCTCGGTCGCACGTCTGTTGTTAGGCATCGCATCGACACTGGTGCCCATCCACCTTTAGGGCAACGTCCATATCGCGTGCCGCCTGCTGAACGTTGAATAATTAATGATCATGCTGACGATATGCTCCGACGCGACGTTATTCGGCCCTCGGACAGTCCATGGGCGTCTCCTGTTGTTCTTGTTGCGAAGAAAGACGGTTCTGTGCGGTTCTGTGTGGACTACAGACGGCTCAATAAGATCACTCGCAAGGATGTTTATCCACTGCCACGCATCGATGACGCGATTGACAGCCTTCATGGAGCCGATTTTTTTTTCTTCTCTCGATCTGCGCTCGGGGTACTGGCAAGTACCCATAGCTGACGACGCTAGACTTAAGACCGCCTTCATCATGCCAGACGGCTTGTACGTGTTCGACGTCATGCCGTTTGGTCTATGTATTGCACCTGCTACCTTTGAGCGCATGATGGACACCGTTCTGCGCAACTTGAAATAGTACACATGCTTGTGTTACCTCGACGATGTCATTGTCTATGCTCCGGATTTCTCCACGCATATCCAACGTCTGAAAGAAGTTTTTGCACGTGTGAGCAATGCCGGCTTGCAACTAAATCTGAAAAAGTGCCGCTTTGCAGCACGGCAACTCACCATACTGGGGTACGTCGTGTCTAAAGACGGCATTCTTCCTGATCCTGCCAAGCTTCAGGCCGTGGCCGAATTCCCCAAACCTGCATCTGTCAAAAAACTGCATAGTTTCGTAGGCCTGTGCTCGTACTTCCGACGCTTCATACAAAACTTTGATACGATCATATCACCGCTGACGAAGCTCCTTGGAAGTAACGGGCCCCTCCATTCGTGGTCATCCGAATGCGATGACGCGCACCTGCTAGGCATCGTCCCTGATTATGTCGTAGCATACGCAAGCCTAACGCTCACGAGAGCCGAGACAAACTACACCGTCACGGAGAAAGAGTGTCTGGCGATCGGCTGGGCTCTTACAAAGTTTCGACCTTATTTGTATGGTCGCCCATTCGATGTCGTCACCGACGATCATGCACTACGCTGGCTTTCATCATTGAAGGATCCCTCAGGCCATGTCAACCGTTGGGCTCTTCGCTTACAAGACTACGACATCCTTGTGCTGTACCGCAACAGACACCAGTATGCTGACGCTGATGCCCTCTCACGCTCCCCTCTACCTCAAGACGGCGTGCTCTGCTCAGTGACCTCAATGGCTGTATCTGCCATTGATGTTGACATCCTCGCTACCGAACAGCGAAAGGATAATTAGACCGCCCCGCTGATCGACTTGCTCTCTGATCCGTCCGCAACACCATCCACGCGTGCCTTGCGTCGTCAAGCTCACCAATTTGCCATCCGTGACGGCCTCCTACACCGACGCAATTACGACTCTGATGGCGGGCAGTGGTTACTCGTCATACCCCGCAGTCTGCGGTTGGAAATATGTGAATCTTTCCATTCTGATCCGCAGTGTGCACACTCTGGGGTATTCAAATCTTACCACCGCATTCGACGACGCTACTTCTGGCGCGGGATGTACCGCTATGTGCAGCAGTTCGTTCGCTCTTTCCTCACTTGCCAACGCCGTAAACCGTCAGCCCACATGTCGCACGCCGGTCTGCAACCGTTACCTTGCCCTGAACGTCCCTTTCGGCGCGTAGGTATTGATTTGTATGGACCACTTCCTCTGACATCGGCTGGTAACCGCTGGGCCATCGTTGCCATTGACCATTTAACGCGATACGCCGGAACCGCCGCTCTCCTGGCGGCTACTGCGCGCGATGTTGCGTCCTTCCTGCTGCATCGATTCATACTGCGCCACCGACCACCCCAAGAGCTTCTCAGCGATCGAAGCCGCGTCTTTTTATCGGCAGTCGTCGAAGCCATTCTGACGGAGTGCCATTCTGTCCACCACAAAACTACTGCTTACCACCCGCAGACGAATGGCCTCACCGAACGATTTAACCACACCCTCGGCTACATGCTTTCTATGTACGTCGCTGCCAGCCACACTAATTGGGATAATATACTGCCCTTCGTCACCTACGCCTACATCACCGCCCCTAAGAGCACGACTGGTTTTTATCCTTTCTACTTGCTGTAAGAAAGGCACCCGTCACACATCATCGACACGATACTCCCGTACACGCCGGATACATCTGAGTGTACACCTATTTCCGAGACAGCCAGGCTTGATGAAGAGTGTCGCGAGCTTGCCAAAACTTTCACGACGCAAGAGCAAGAGCGGCAGAAGGGTATTTGTGATGACTCCACCACTTCTGAGCCCACGTCCCTTCCTGGTGCGCTTGTATGGCTCTCGATCCCGACCTCTGTAGCTGGCCTCTCTTCCAAAAAACGTCCCAAGTACGAAGGCCCCTACCGTGTCATCGAGCGCACCTCACCCGTCAACTATCTGATCGAACCCGTTGAACAATCTTCGGACATGCGGCGCCGTAGGCGAGACATCGTCAACGTGGAGTGCCTGAAGGCCTATTATGACCCACTCATAGTAACAAGCTGTTAGGTCGCCAGGCGGCTCCCTCTTCAACGCCGGGGTAATAGTAGCGAAGCCTCCGAACTCTGAAATGGGTCGAACTCTTGAGTACTTCCTAGTGGGGCTAACCAACAAGGACGCCGCTCGCGCTGAGAGCCCGTGCTTGGCTGTGACTGTCGCAATTATATATTCTCGCTCGTTGCCGGCTAATAAACGCCTTAACAATATATATATATATATATATATAGGCAGGCATGGTGGTTGAGTGGCCGTAGCGTTGCATATAGTCCAGTAGATCCTCCGTGAGCGGTCACAACGTGGTTTATTTCGACGTTTCGGCCTAGAGTCTGGCCGTCATCAGGATTAAAGTTACAGTTTGTTGGTGCTCAGCTTTATACAATCTCAAATCAGAGGGAAGGAAAGAGGAAAAAGACAGAAAAAAGAGAAAAAAGAATATAAGATGGACTCTCCTCGGGCGTTCCCTTCCACTCTTCCTTTCACTTCCACTTCATCTCTCTCCCCTTTCTCCCCTTCACCTTTCTGATGTCAGTGGTTTGTGTATGCTTCCTTTCACTAACGCATTCTTCCCGACCAGACGGCACCTCCTGGCACTAGCGGTTCGGTGTGGGGCAAAAAAGAGCTTTTTTAGGAAGTTCTAAGCCTTTAACTACTCGGAGCCCTGTCAACATTTCGTCGTAGAAAGAGAGGTACGGCGTATTGAGGCAGAGGCTGGTAAGCGGGAATGTTAGGAAATCTTAGGCCTTTAACTACTCGGGGTCCCGTCAACATTTCGTCGCAGAAAGAGGGGTTCCGCGTATCGCGGCAGAGGCAAGTAAGCGGGCGCAATGCGAATTCCTTGCCCGCTTCTGGATTACGCGTGCAGTGGGGCCTCCCGGCTGTGCACAGAGATGTTGTTGGGCATGGCACAGTTGATTGGGTAGAAAAATAAAACAGAAAACAGACGACAGCTGCACTTAGGAAGAGTAGTTACACTTGGAATTGCTTTGAGTTGTCCATTGCCCTTCGCAGCTGCAGTGCCGTGAACTCAGTTACTATTTTCAAAATCGCCGTTATTGTTTTCTAAAGATTCAATTACTGCAAGTGTTCGAGGATTCTAGTTTATTCCTCTATCGAGGGTGTTAAATCGGTGGATAAGGTATGACTCTCGTTGTTCACGTTCTCGATTTGATTTAAAGCCCGTCTCCAAGAGCGTTACTGATAGTTTGTCGAATGCATGGTCGGGAAGATTAGAGGTTTTGATAGAGGTAGACTTGGGGCTGATTTCGCATGGGCTCTGTGATTATGGAAGCGAATCCTAAATGGTGTTCCTGTTTGTCCGATGTACTGCATACCACACACGTTGCATTCCAGTAGGTATACCACATTAAAGGAATCGCATGTTAGGTTTCCTGGTATGTTAATCAAAAACTTGGATTGTGTGCTGGTTGCTTTCTGTGTTTCTCGCGTCACCCTACATACAAGATATCGTGGCTTTAAACAAGGTCGGCATGAAATATTGGGGGGTGATGTGTTAATTTGAGAGTGGACAAGTGTGTCTTTAAGGTTGCGTGGTCGTCGGTAAACGACGCCTGAAGCAGATGGAAATGCGCGTTTCAGACGTTCACTTTGTTCCAGAATGTTGTAATGTCGTTTAAGGATTTTGTTTACATTGGGGAAGTTTGTGCTGTAAGTCAAGCAGAGGTTTGTTCGTTTTGGGTCTTCTTGCGGTGGTCACTTCATAAGTAAGTCTTCACGCTTTAGTTTTCTCGCTTTTTGAACAGCGTCAATAATTACATGTGGGGGGTATTTTTGTTTCTGAAGCATAAGTTTTAGCCTCTGTGAGCTCGTGTCAAAGTCAGCGTCTCTAGAGCAGATTCGCTCTAGCGAATGCTCTAGCGCTCTAGATTCGCTCTAGTGAACTGAGTTCACGGCACTGCAGCTGCGAAGGGCACTGGACAACTCAAAACGATTCCAAGTGTAACTACTCTTCCTAAGTGCAGCTTTCGTCTGTTTTCTTTTTTATTTTACTACCCAATCAACTGTGCCATGCCCAGCAGCACCCCTGTGCACAGCCGGGAGGCCCCCACTGCACGCGGAATCCAGAAGCGGGCAAGGGATTCACAATGCGCCCGCTTACCAGCCTGTGCCGCAATACGCGGTACCTCTCTTTCTACGACGAAACGTTGACAGGGCTCCGAGTTGGTAAAGGCTTAGAACTTCCTGAAAAATCTCTTTTTTCCCCACACCGAACCGCCAGTGCCAGGAGGCACCATCTGGTCGGGAAGAATGCGTTAGTGAAAGGAAGCATACACAGACCACTGACATCAGAAAGGTGAAGGGGAGAAAGGGGAGAGAAGTGAAGTGGAAATGGAAGAAAGAGTGGAAGGGAACGCCCGAGGGGAGTCCACCTTATATCCTTTTTTTTCTCTCTTTTTGCTGGCTTTTTCCTCTTTCCATTCCCTCTGATTTGAGATTGTATAAAGCTGAGCACCAACAAACTGTACCTTTAATCCTGATGAAGGCCACACTCTAGGCCAAAACGTTGAAATACACCACCTTGTGACCGCTCTCGGAGAATCTACTGGACTATATATATATAAATATATATATATATATATATATATATATATATACATATATATATATATATATATATAGCTTAGCCGCAGTGGTACGCTGGCTAAGATACTCGGCTGCTCAACCACAGGTCGCGGGTTCGAATCCTGGCTGCAGCAGCTGTGCTTAAATTTGGGTGCACGTTAAAGAACCCCAGGTGGTCGAAATTCCACAGCCCTTCAGTACGGTGTTTCTCTGAATCGTATGGTGGTTTGGAACAATAAACCTCATATATATATATATATATATATATATATATATACATATATATATATATTGTTACGCAAGGTAAGGAAACTGAAGGGCGGTTTTTAATAGGCCCTGAGTCCGCGTTCACAATATAATGATGATAATCATTCCACAGCCCTGGCTCGTACCCACACAGGGGGATCGCAGTAGAAGCAACGTCGTCTTCTTTCTCTACCCGCGCTTCCCTTGTTTTTCCTGCTAATGACACTTCGTATCATTCCTCCTGTCTCAGACTAAACCTTCCGGGCGAGTCGTTCTTGTCTCCTTCGTGTAGACGGCTTCAGGATGGCACCATGCGTCACCTCGGTCTGGCATGAAAGTTGGCCACTAGAGGTGACACGTGCAATTTCATGGTTGACCTCTCTGAGACGAAGGAGTATCGCGAAAGGACCGGCGTAGTGTGCCAGTAGCTTTTGGCTCAACGCACGTCTGCGTATTGGGGTCCACACCCACACTAGATCATCGGGGGCATACGTTACATGCCGGTGTTCACTGTTGTAGTGAGTTTTGGAGGACTCTTGCGCTGCCAGTGTACGTAAGCAGGCAAATCGACGTGTCTCTTCAGCACGACACAAAGTTTCCGCAAATGTTAAATTGTCATGGACGACAAAAGGAAAGATAGTGTCCAGCGTATGTCGAGGTGAGCGAGCGCAGAGCAGATAAAAAGGGCTGTAGCCTGTCCAGTCGTGTTTCGCCGCGTCGAAGGTGTATGTGACGAATTTTAATACTTCATCCCACTTTGTTTGGCCAGAGGCGACGCACATTGACATGTTGATCAACGTTCAGTTTGCGCGCTCGGTGAGGCCGCTAGATTGTGCATGATGCGCAGTTGAGTGTCGGAACTTGGAGGCACACAAACGAAGTAATGATTCGACAATATCGGTGGTAAAATGTTGTCCACGGTCACTAATTATCACGCAAAGATTTCCGTGTCGGAAGTTGACTGAATGCAACAGGAACTCCGAAACCTAGACTGCCGTGGCGGAGCATAAGGCAGCCATCTCTCAGTACTGCGTACGGTAGTCGGCGCATACAATTATCCACTGGTTACCTTTTTAAAGCGTGGAAATGGTTCCATCAGATCAATGCCGACATTTTCAAAAGGGGAACCGGGAGGCTTTCCAGGTTGCAGGTGACCAAGTAGACCCGAGGAGGGCCGCTTGTGGCTATGACACTGCGTAAAGCTGGCCATGTAGTTCTGAATTGTCTTGCTGATTTTCGGCCATTAGAACCGCTCTTTCGTGCGACAAAGTTTTCATGCGGTTCCTGAATGGCCAGAGGTGGGGTCATCAGGCGTGAGACAGCAGAGCAGACGTTGGGAGGGACGCAGGAACAACCAGCAGAAAGCGGGTGCCCGTCGTGGACAAGTTTCTCTGGTAAAAAAGACCATTTCGGACGCAGAACCGGCGTTCGCCTAATTAATTTCTTGCTCCAAGAAAGAGAGCTCTGAAGCTGGGGTTGTTACTGCTGTTCAGCGGTGAAAGTCACGGCATCGGGAAAGCCAGACGACAGAGAAGCGACAAAGGGGTGGAAGCTATCGGCTTCCCAATCTGTTGATGGCAGCGGCATCCTGGAGATGCAATCCGCATCAGCATGTAGACGGCCAGTCTTGAAAAGAAAATGACGAATACATAATCTGGGTGCTGACGAAATTTAGCCCGTACCTTTACGGCTATTGTTTCAACGTGGTCACTGACCATCACGCTCTATGTTGGCTGCTCACCTTGAAAGACCCATCCGGACGCCTGGGGCGCTGGGCACCTAGATTGCAGTAATACGACATCCGTGTCGTATATCGTTCCGGTCGCAAGCATGCGGACGTCGATGCACTTTCCCGATCACCATTAACACCAGATCTGTCTTCTCTGTCACCGCTTTTCACCACATTGTCACCACTCAACACCACTGACATGCTTTCGGAGCAGCGCAAAGACCCATACCTTGCCTTGTTACTCGTGTGGGCAACTGTGGGCGCGGGTTAGCCAGATGAGAACAGAGGACGTTCGAGGACAACGAGAGACTTTTATATACACGAAGACGGGCAAGGGGATACACACAACATAAACTCACACATATATACACGAGTTCACGGTCCTACGCGGAAGGGAGTTAACGTTCTTGTTCGTTCACTCACGTTCTACTCTTGGGGCGTGAACGTTGCGCTTGACGTTGAGCTCTCTGGCAGTCAGGAGTCGGTGTGCCTTGTGCTTGCGGAGTTCGTACCGAGGCGGGGCTTGGTCTAGAAGTTAACCGCCAGGGGCATCCCAGTACGGTGGTCAACGCCTGGGCTTGCCTGTACACCACCGAGAACAGCGTACCGCCGACTGCCGCGAACAGACCTGGAACAGTGTCTCGCTCCGAGACCAGAACAGCAGCTGGCCGTGACGAACGCCGCTTCAGACCAACGTGGGTGGCGAGGTGGGGCGATGCCCAGTCCAGGACGCACCCGAGGACTTCAACGCCGGGACGAGGCCCGGACACGGAGGGTCAGAACGAGCAGCCGGGGCGTGGCCCGAGCTTTTCCTTGCGCTCTGCTCTCTGGGGCGAGGTGGGGCGATGCCCAGTCCAGGACGCACCTGAGGACTTCAACGCCGGGACGAGGCCCGGACACGGAGGGTCAGAACGAGCAGCCGGGGCGTGGCCCGAACCTTTCCTTGCGTTCTGCTCTCTGGGGTCAGCCGAGCTGTCCCCGTGGCTCGGGAGCTTTTTCACGTGGGGCGCGCACGAGCACGCGCATGGGCGCGCTCATAGTTTTAGCGCTATCACCCTCATCATGATTCCCGCGCACCTTGAATTACTAAATCGGCCCCGCACACCGATTTTTCTACGTCAAATCATGACGCACACTCTCCAGGGCAGCGTTTTATACCACATCTTCCCCCCAGTTCAAGAACAGCGAAACGCTGGGTTAAGAAGGGTCGACATGTTCATAGAGTAGACTAGAATGTTCAAGTGTCTCGCCGGCACCACAGGGCACTGTAATATACACTCAAAGATTTACCGGCATAATAACGCACTTTGGCAGTGGTATTCTTTATCATCGCCCATCCACATGGACGGATGACAGTGAAAAAAATAAATAATAATAATAAAGGCAAAAATATGTGACAAGATTGTGCCACACCTAAAAGAATCTCTACACTTTTCAAGTGTAACTTGACTTCATGTGCCTTGAAATAACATTTCAGCTCTTAGGTTGCCATATTAAAAGCGTACAGCTGGTTTCACTTAGCTGACAATTATTCTCGGTGACTCTGGTTGTTCGTGGACCCAGGAACTCGGACGCGCAGAGCCATGACCGTGAACACAGAAAATACATTCTCAAGTAAGACGGAGCACAACTGAAAGACATAGACAACTGACACAATACGCATAAACTGAACGCATTCAACAATGATAATCCTTTTCTGTGACGATGTGCCAAGGGCGTCCACACGGAATGCACGGCACCGCACGCTCGTGACCCCATGCCTAGGCCAACGACCACTCACTCATGCCGTTGCGGCGAACACAGGCGCCGGGCAGCACGATGAATTCGTCGAGTCAAGCTTGGAAGCATCGACGCCGAGTAAGTCGGGCAAACATTATGTCAGCGCGGGGAATTGGTTCCGCATGCAGTTCGAAGTCCATTGTCGTGTTGCAGTTCAGTTCGGAATCGGTCAACCAGGTTTGTACTCTTCCTCCTTTTCTTCCACGTACTAGCGCAGAACCAGAGTTCTTCCTTCCTATGTGCTTCTGTGTACCGCGGTGGCTTCTCGATGTTCATATAGATGGAGGAGTATTCAATCCGAACATCTGGGTCCGAGTGCCAAGGTACGCAGTCCAAAGCACGCCACATCTTCCGGTTGTCTTGAAGTTGGTGTCCCTCCGCACGGTACGGAGTACCATGTTGTGGGCTCACAGCGTCTCTAGCTCTACTACTACTCTGGCAGTTCCGGCCCCTTTTGCTCGAATTATGATCATCTTCCGGCTCTATTTTAGGGTTTGTCATTGCCACTCGCTTTTCGTTGGGCTCCGAAGCATGAGTCTCAGATACGCATGACGTGCCCTTTCTTTGGCCGAGAGGTTTCATCTGACGACTGCAGAAACCATGCTGCTCTATACTTTCGTCACCTTCAATGCCATCACATGTCTGCTTAACACATTCACTTGCAGATTGTGTACACAGAGCTACATCATCATGTTCTCCGACATACACTTTTTCGAGTGTGTCTGACAGACTTGTGTCAACATCATGGAGAACTATCTCATCCTTGAGATTATTGACTTGGCCCTCTTCATTAACCTCCTTAAGCGCTACCCTATTTGCAATCTGTCGGATTTCCAAGATAGCTGTGCTGATCTCAGACAGCTTCTCTCCTTCCTGTCGCAAACGCACACGCTCATTGTCATTTTTGCACATATACAGCAGTTCGAAATCAATTCTCTTTTGTTCCTCATCAAGGTCTTCTTGCAACATTCGCTCCAAGTCGGCGCAAGACCACCCGACCTCCTCTCCAATACAAAGCAGTCTTTGCACGTTTACAGGCATCCTGTGTGCGACCTATTCTCGCCTGAAAGATGTTGAGTGCCAATCCTAGCAAGGCCCACGTCCGTTCTGATCGCGTGCGATTTCTCTAAATCCATCGGTTCGTCCCGCCCGTCTGGCTCTCGGCAAGAAGGTAAGGCCGATCTATCCTGGAATCTATCCTGGAATCTATCCTGGCAAGGCTCGCCAAAATTTGTGGGCAAACTGTGGGCGCAGGTTAGCCAGATGAGAACAGAGGACGTTCGAGGACAACGAGAGACTTTTATATACACGAAGACGGACAAGGGCATACACACAACATAAACTCACACATATATACACGAGTTCACGGTCCTACGTGGAAGGGAGTTAACGTTCTTGTTCGTTCACTCACGTTCTACTCTTGGGGCGTGAACGTTGCGCTTGACGTTGAGCTCTCTGGCAGTCAGGAGTCGGTGTGCCTTGTGCTTGCGGAGTTCGTACCGAGGCGGGGCTCGGTCTAGAAGTTAACCGCCAGGGGCATCCCAGTACGGTGGTCAACGCCTGGGCTTGCCTGTACACCACCGAGAACAGCGTACCGCCGACTGCCGCGAACAGACCTGGAACAGTGTCTCGCTCCGAGACCAGAACAGCAGCTGGCCGTGACGAACGCCGCTTCAGACCAACGTGGGTGGCGAGGTGGGGCGATGCCCAGTCCAGGACGCACCCGAGGGCTTCAACGCCGGGACGAGGCCCGGACACGGAGGGTCAGAACGAGCAGCCGGGGCGTGGCCCGAGCTTTTCCTTGCGCTCTGCTCTCTGGGGCGAGGTGGGGCGATGCCCAGTCCAGGACGCACCTGAGGACTTCAACGCCGGGACGAGGCCCGGACACGGAGGGTCAGAACGAGCAGCCGGGGCGTGGCCCGACCCTTTCCTTGCGTTCTGCTCTCTGGGGTCAGCCGAGCTGTCCCCGTGGCTCGGGAGCTTTTTCACGTGGTGCGCGCACGAGCACGCGCATGGGCACGCTCATAGTTTTAGCGCTATCACCATCATCATGATTCCCGCGCACCTTGAATTACTAAATCGGCCCCGCACACCGATTTTTCTACGTCAAAGCATGACGCACACTCTCCAGGGCAGCGTTTTATACCACACTCGACTACCTTACCGATCCATCTGCTATTAGTTCCACGAGAGCGGTACGCCGGCAAGCAGCCCACCTTTCCATGCGAGACAACAATCTGTACCTCCGCAACTACATGCCTGGTGGTCGAAAGTGGCTTCTTGCTGTCCCTACTCATATGCGCTCTAACATTTGCATGAATTTCCATGCACATCACCAAAGTGCTCACGCAAGTGTCCTGAAAACCTACGAAAGGCTGCGCCAACGATATTGCTGGCGATGAATGTATCGCTTCGTGCTGAAATACGTTCAGTCTTGCACCATTTGCCAACAGAACAAGACACCTCCGCGGCACCTTACTGGCATGTTACAGCCGCTCCCGTGCCCAGCTCGCCCATTCGACCGCGTTGGTATCAACCTCTATGGCCCCCTCCGATATATTGGCTCTGGAAACCGGTGGATTATTGTCGATGTCAATCATCTGACACGCTACGCTGAGACTGCAGCTCTACCGGCAGCGACCGCCCAAGAAGTTGCGCTCTTCATTCTCCGCAGCTTCGTTCTACGCCATGGTGTTTAAAGTAAATTACTCACTGGTAGGGGTCGAGTGTTCTTGTCGAAGGTCAGCCAAGCTACCCTCGTTGAATGCAACATCATCCATCGGAAGTCTACCGCATACTATCTACAGACAAATGGTCTCACTGAACGGTTCAACCGCACACTTGGCGACATGGTGAAGATGTACACCTCCTCCGACCACACTAACTAACACGCTGTATCACCTTTGTTACCATCGCTTACAACACCGCGACGAAGGAGACTACTGGTTTTTCCCTGTTCTTATGTTGTACAGCCGCGAACCTTCCCACCCACTCGACACTATACTCCCGTACCGCCCTGATGCATCTGAGTTCTCCCCGCTTTTGGAAGTCGTCAGATACGCTGAAGACTGCCGTCAGTTGGCTCGGTCTCTGACAAGTGAGGCTCATGGTATACAAAAGACTCGCCATGACGACGTTCACCACATAGCTCCTACGTTTCGTGCTAGCTCCCTTGTGTGGATTTGGGTGCCTCCGCACGTTCGTGGCCTGTCTTCTAAACTTCTTGCCTGGTAACATGGTCCCTACCGTGTCATTGACGTGACCTCCACGGTGAATTACGTCTTCAAGCCACTAACACAATCACCAGATTTGCGTCGTCAAGGACACGAGACCGTACACGTTTACTGTTTCAAGCCCTACTACAACCCCCTCATTGTGCCTACTCCCTGAGACGCCAGGATGGCTACTCTTCACCCCAGGGGTATTGTAGTGGAGCATACGCACCAACGCGTATGCGCCTTCGGAAGAGAACAAAAAGCCCGCGGTCTGAATGCACGAGAACCTGGGCTGCCTTTGCAAGACTTTCCGTACAGCCATTTTCGTTGCAACCGGCCCCGCCGCGGTGGTCTAGTGGCTAAGGCACTCGGCTGCTGACCCGCAGGGCGCGGGTTCGAATCCCGGCTGCGGCGGCTGCATTTCCGATGGAGGCGGAAATGTTGTAGGCCCGTGTGCTCAGATTTGGGTGCACGTTAAAGAACCCCAGGTGGTCTAAATTTCCGGAGCCCTCCACTACGGCGTCTCTCATAATCATAGAGTGGTTTTGGGACGTTAAACCCCACATATCAATCAATCATTTTCGTTGCAACCTCGTTGCGAATTCTCTGGTTCAATAAACGTCATCACATTATAAACGAATGGCCCATCGTGCGAGGTGGCTGAATGGATCACGAAGCTTGACCAGCAAACACAGTGAATGGTGATTTGGAACGATAGTGAACATGTGACCATGAATGTATGAATGATAAGGTTGCACCGCAAAGACTACTGCTAGGCATTCCTGTTCGGTCACTGTGCAGTTGCGTTTAGGCTTGCTTAATAATGACTTGCGTACGTCACAACATGTTCTTTCTTGCCAAAACGCTGAACCGGAATGACACCGTTACCAATGCCACTTGCGTCTGCGTGAATTTTCGTGGGAGACAAAGCATTGTAGTACCGAAGTATTGGCTGCGAAGTTAGCAAACACTTCAGCTTGTGAAAAGCGGCATCACACTCGGAGGTCCACTGAAACAGGCTGTCCTTGCGTAGAAGTCTCGTCAGGGGTTGACCGACATCCGCAAACTTGGGTACGAACCAGCAGAAATACGAGAAGAGCCCGATGAAGCTACGCAGTTGCTTCACAGATTTAAGACGCTCGAACGATTCAACGGCAACTGTCTTTTGCGGGTCAGGTCTAATGCCATCTTTGTCGACGAGATACCCTAACACTAATGTCTGTCGCTCGCCAAAGTGGCACTTTTTTGAATTCAATACAAGGCAAGCTTTTTCAATGCAGTTGAGCACGAGGTATAGGCGAGTGTTGTGCTTTTCAAACGTACATCCGGAAATTACGACATCGTCAAGGTAACACATGAATACATGCCATTTAAAACCACTAATTATAGAGTCTTTCGAATGTCGCAAGAGCATTACATAATCCGAGTGGGATAACCTTGAACTCGTAAAGTCCGTCGGTCGTAACGAATGCCGTTTTTTCTCTGTCAGCTGCGTGCATCAGAATTTGCCAGTAACCTGATCTCAGGTCGACAGATGAAAATTAGGACGCGGAATGCAGACAGTCTAGAGCGTCATCGATGCGCGAAAGTGGATAGACGTCTTTTTTGGTAACAGAATTCAGTCGGTGGTAGTCAACGCAAAATCGCCATGTAACACTCCTCTTCTTCACTAAAGTAACGGGAGCAGCCCACGGAGTTGCCGATTCCTGTATTATTCTCTTTTCCAGCATTTCTTGAAATTGCTCGTTGTTGATCTTGCGCTATAATGGTGCTACTCGGTAATGATTTGCCTAATGGGATGCGCCGACTCGGTGTGGATCTGATGACGTACCCGGGACGCTGGGATTAGTGTCTTTGGCTGTTTTTAGAAAAATCGAGCGCATTTGAGTGCTTAGATAGAACATTGAGCAGTGTATGACGTCCGCTTTAGTCAAGTTACTTGCTGACGATTTGTAGCAATTGGGCATCCTCTGAACCTTGTAAGCCTAGTTGTTTATTTTGGCTTGCAGCATCCACAAGCGCAACCAGCGTGGTAGATGAGTCGGGTCTAAATGCTGCAAGTTTCATTCCGCCTGGCCAAATTGCAGGCTTCAAGGATCCGTTCATTGTCCACACACCTGCCCGTCTACCGATGACTGACACTATACAATGGAGAATGAGGATGTTCTTTTTCAGGCATGCCAAGGAAAATGTTTCAAGCGTGGCGTCAAGTGCACGACAGTTGTTACTGGAACATGTTACGGGAACACACACAGCAAAAATGCAAGAACGACCGTGTCGACGGAGGCAAAAAAGATGCATTCCTCCGGACAGGAATTTTCTAAGAGGCCATTGGGAAAGTACCATGTATAAAAAGGTGCCCACTTCGACAGTCTGCAATTGCGCCACACTCACACAAGAAGTCGATTCCCGATAACGTCATGTGTTGACCACGGAATAACCGCAAACTCTTCGCAAAACACGTTGCCACACAGCGAGACGTCCACAGTACAATATCCTACTGGACACAACACGTCACCACCTACACCACGAATTGTCACCCCATGATTCAAGCAAAACATCCCTTTTGCTCCTAGAAGGTTCTTAAAACTTACACTCATCACCGAGACTGTCGTGCCTGTATCCACAAGTGCCATAGTAGCCAATCCATCGACAACTACATGAACTTTGTTCTTCAACATAAAGGCTGACGGAGGTATATCTGCAGATAACACCTGTGATCTCGCGGCCTCATCCCCACTGGCTGCACCGACTAGTTTTCCAGCAGCGGTGCACGAGCACGTCATCATGGTGACGGCGATCGTGGAGCACGGGGAGCTAGTGGAGGCGTCAAACTTCGATCAGAGGCTGGTGAGGGGTAGCGTGACCCGGTACGTGCGCGTGCTTTTCGTGACGTGTTGAGCGGATGGTGGAAAGATTGGTGAGCCATGTACCAAAACTATCGCTGATATGGATGGTGGTCACAAAAACGTGCGATGTGACCCGGGGCGCCACAGTTGGAGCATACGGGAATCGATCGAGGGGCACGTGGCTGCTTAGAGTAACGACTCCTCTCGGAAGACATGGGTTAGTGGTGGAGCCCTTAAGGGGAACTGTAGGCATGCAATGTTGGGTAAACGGGCGGGCAAAAACTTTGTTCGTAGTTTGGAGGTGGTTGACGGGGGAATCCAGCCTGCCGTATGGCTTGATATTCATAAGCGTGTACTGCGTTAATCGATGGTTGCCATGGGGGAAGGGAAACAGGGGTTCACACACGTTCTGGTTCGCTTACGTGAGCATCCTGAAGTTTGCTGGTGCGATGATAGGTCTGCTGACATCGAAGCAGCTCTTCTCTGATAATCTGCCGTGTGGTCAAAGCAAGGTCGTTAGGCGGCACTGTTTCAACTCTAGCCACAGTGGGGACGTTGAACAGGTGGCCGAATTTCAGAGAAATTCGTTGCATCTTGAGGGATTCAAAGGTACGACAGTGCGTCATGACGTCGGAGATAGAGTTCAAGCAGTCTTTCCCAATTAATAAATTGCACACGCCTTCAGCTATACCCTTGAGAACGTGTCCAACCTTCACTTTTTCAGACATCCTCCAACTCACGATCTTGCACAACTTCAAGATTTCTTTATTGTATGTAGTACATGCTTTTCCTGGAAGCTATGCGCTCTGAGACATTGTCTGCTACACAGGTTTTTTTTTGCGTCCGAAATACCGAAACACTTCTGCACTTCTTCAACAAAACGTTCCCAAGCCATGAACTTTTCCTCGTGGTTCTCACACCACATGAGGGTGGTGTGAGTTAACGACAATACAACATGATTGAGCTGTTCGTTAGAGTTCCAGCCATAACTTCTGCTCACCCGCTTGTAGTTCTTGAGCCACACGTCGATGTCTTCTCCTGAGGTCACGCCGAAGTTTGGTGGCACTCTGTAGTACGGCACAAAACCCATCGGAGTTGGCCTTGAAGCGTTGAATGGCTGCTCTTGGGCCATTATGATTGGCGAAGGTGGACGTCCGGCGAGGCGGTGGCTGCGACAAAGTCCAGGTAGTGAAGCTCTCTTCTTTGGGTTCGTCCTGCGCAGCACCTCAACGAAATCGTTACGCAAGGTAAAGTAACTTAAGGGGGTTTTATGGGCCTTGAGTCCGCGATCACAGTATAAGGATAATGATCATTCCACAGCCCTGGCTCGTACCCACTCAGGGAGATCGCAGTAGAAGTAACGCCGCTTCTTTCTCTACCCGCGCTTCCCCGGTTTTTCCTGGTAGTTACACTTCGTATCACTCTAAATAAATAAATGAATATATATATATATCTATATATGTGTGTGTGTCTGATGAAGATTGGTCTCCGATCTAAACGCCACCAATAAACAGTTTTTAGAGGCATATACTGATTTTTCCTTAATTCTACGGCAACCGAAGCCAGACTCTTTATTTTATATATATATATATATAAATATATAAATATATATATATATATATATATATATATATATATTGTTACGGATGTGATGGGTTTATTTACAATGAAAAATGGCAGCGCTCTACCGTCACTGCCAAATCACCATCGCTCGAGCGCGTCCGATCTCTTCTTCTTCCTCGCTCTTTCAGTCCGCGTTACATTTCCCTCCGGGCAAGACGAAGCTCACCGAGCGAGTAGAAGCGATCGATTGTTGTAGGGCTTCAATCGGGCAATGTGCACAATTTGCGTCTTGCGCGAACGCCGGTTCTGAGCTGTCACTCTCGCGACAGCGTAAGTGATGTCACTTAAGCACTGAGTAATTACAAACGGTCCTGAGTACTTAGAAATAAACTTCTGGCAAAGTCCCTTTTTTCGAACAGGCGTCCACAGCCAGACCAAATCACCTGAAGCGAAAGTCACGGGCGGGTGTTTTGCGTCGTAACGGTCTTTAGCGCGAGCTTGGGCGGAAAGAGTTCGGAGCCGAGCAAGTCGACGAGCTTCTTCGGCGCGACACTGGCGTTTTCGTTCGTCGAAAATGGAAGTATGGTGTCAAGGAAACTTTGCGGATGACGAGCATAGAGAAGAAAGAAAGGCGTATAACCTGTGACTTCGTGTTTCGCGGTATTAAAGGCGTATGTAACAAAAGGTAATACGGCATCCCAGTTCTTGTGATCCGCTGCGACGTACATTGAAAGCATGTTGATGATGGTACGATTGGTGCGCTCAGTGAGGCCGTTGGTCTGAGGGTGGTATGGCGTGGAATGGCGATACTGACACCCACAAAGCCGTAGCAACTCTTCGACAACGTCAGCGGTAAACTGACGGCCGCGATCACTTATCACCACACGAGGGGCCCCGTGACGAAGTATGATCGAGTGTAGAAGAAACCATGACACATCAGATGATGTGGCTGAAGCAACCGCCATCGTTTCGGTATACCGCGTCAGGTAATCTACACACACAATAATCCAGCGGCGGCCGGTGGTAGACTTGGGGAAAGGGCCCAGTAAATCTATGCCGACTTTTTCGAATGGTGATGTCGGTGGCTTAACCGGCTGCAGTGGGCCGGCCGATGGTGTGGTAGGTTGTTTGTGGCGTTGGCAGACATCACAACTTGCGACGTAGTGCTTGGTGGTCTTCCAGAGTCGAGGCCAGTAAAAACGTTGTCGGATACGGTGAAGCGTTCGGGCAAATCCAAGGTGCCCAGACGTGATGTCATCGTGCATGGCTTGGAATACCGCAAGACGCAGGCATTCTGGCACGACGAGTAGTAGTGTGGAACCATGGCTGGAGTAATTCTTGCGATACAGTAGGGCGTCATGAATCACGAATGGCGTGGTGCGTTTAGAGCTACGAGCCACATCAATCATTGGTTTCAGTGAAGGGTCACGCTGTTGTTCGTGACGAAAGACATCCAAATTTGGGAAGTTGGATGAGATTGCGGCCAGGTAGTTGTCAAAATCATCATCATCAGCATCCACAGTTGGAGATGGAAGACGAGATAAGCAGTCGGCATCTGCGTGACATCGACCGCTCTTGTAGGTCACAGAATAATTATATTCTTGAAGCCGTAAGGCCCAGCGAGCCAACCGACCAGCTGGGTCACGTAGTCCGACAAGCCAACAAAGCGAATGATGATCTGTGACGATCTTGAACTGCCGGCCGTACAAATAAGGTCTGAACTTTTGGACGGCGAAAACAACTGCAAGACATTCCAGTTCGGTGACCGTATAATTCCTCTCCGCCTTAGTCAAAGTACGACTTGCATACGCCACGACGTGCTGCCGGCTATCGTGATATTGAACTAGCACGGCACCAACTCCGATACCACTAGCATCTGTATGCAGTTCCGTGAGTGCCTCCGGGTCGAAATGGCGCAAGAGGGGCCCGGAAGTAAGCAAATACTTCAGCTGCTCGAAAGCAGCCTCACACTCAATGGTCCATCGAAATGAAGTGTTTGTGCGGAGCAACTCTGTCAGGGGATGAGCAAGCTGGGCGAAGTCTTTGATAAACCGACGAAAATAAGAACACAGGCCCACGAAACTACGGAGATCCTTCAAAGACGTCGGTTGCTTGAAGTCTCGGACAGCACTGATTTTGTGCGGGTCTGGTCGTATACCGTCCTTGTCAACTAGATATCCAAGCACAAGGGCTTGACGCTCACCAAAATGACACTTATTTGCGTTTAAAACGAGACCAGCTTGTTTGACGCAGTCTAGAACAACGCTAAGCCGATGGTTGTGTTCGTGGAATGTCTTGCCAAAAATAATTACATCATCGAGATAACACATACATATCTCCCATTTGAGACCGCGAAGGATGGAGTCCATGAATCGTTCGAAGGTAGCTGGGGCATTGCATAAGCCAAACGGCATAACGTTGAATTCAAATAATCCATCAGGCGTTACAAAAGCAGTCTTCTCTTTGTCAGACGGATGCATTGGTATTTGCCAGTATCCAGACCTTAGGTCGACAGACGAAAAGTATGCGGCCGAGTGCAGACAATCAACAGCATCGTCGATGCGTGGTAGCGGATACACGTCTTTCTTTGTGACGGCGTTGAGACGGCGGTAGTCTACACAGAATCGCCAAGAGTTGTCTTTCTTTTTTACCAATATAACAGGAGCTGCCCAGGGACTGCTTGACTTTTGAATAACGCCTTTCTGCAGCATGTCGTTGACCTGATCGGCGATCACTTGCCTCTCTGACGGGGATACGCGATAGGGTTTCTGGCGTATCGGTGTAGCATCTCCCGTGTTGATGCGGTGGTGCATACGGGATTCGGGCAACATGGAGCAACGCTTGTTTTGAGCGAAATCAAAGACTCCCGCGTAGCGTGTAAGTACCTCCTCAAGGACATTCTGCTCGGAAGAAGGCAACGACTTGTTGATCATACGTTTAATCTCGGCTGAGTAGTTGGGCGCAGTCTGACTGATAGCTGGAGACTCTGAGACCATTCTCACGTCAATTGTGGCCTGCTCCTCGAACGTACCCAGTTTGAATCCGGCTGGTAGAACAACAGGCTCTGAGGCTGCGTTGAGTGCCCACAAGCAAGCATGTCCGTCGATGGCTGTAAGGACAGACCGTGGGACCAGCACATTCTTCTTAATGGCGTTTGCATGATCAGGCTCCACAAGTCCAGTGCAGGGTCCTGAGCGGACATGAGAAGAGCATACGGGTACAAACACTGCTGTCCGACCAGGGATCGTCACATCTTCAGACAACGAAAGAGCATCGATGGGCAGAGTCGGAAAATCGTCAACTATTGCAGCGGGCAACGTACTTTGTAGAAGAATCTCTCCAGTTCCACAGTCAAGCGTAGCGCCGCATTCATGAAGGAGGTCTATCCCTAAAATGATGTCATGAGTTGCGCGAGCCAGTACGGTGAATTCAACTCGGAAATTTTGTCCACCAATCGTGAGTACAACTGAACAAATACCAACAGGGCATAACGTTTCGCCTCCAACTCCACGAAAAGTTTCTTTACGATTCCACGCGAACATAACTTTGTGACCCAAGAAACGATGTTTGAAACGAAGGCTCATAACCGAAACAGCAGCACCAGTGTCTACAAGAGCAAGAGTATCTACACCGTCTATACACACACGCACTTTGTTCATCAACATCACAGCAGAAGGAGGAATTGGCGAAACTGACCGTCCCACGACCGCACCTCCATCGGTCGCACCAGTTAGTTTCCCAGCTGATGCGGGGAAGGTGACCGACGACGCGGAGACGGCGACCGGCGGGACCGTGTCGGAGGCGGCGTCAGGCTTCTCTCGGAGGCAGGGGACTCGCTGCGAAATTCGTTAGGCCATTGCTGTCGAGGACGGTGGTCGGCCGAGTGAGAGGTCCAGGTTTCGTGCATACGAGGCGGGTGCGTCGAAAAACGTGGCGGCACAGGCGTTTCGTACATACGAGCCGGATACGTCGAAAAACGTGGCGGTGCAGGCGGCCGTCTGGGACAGAAGCGCGAAATATGTCCTGGGAGACCACATGTGTAGCAAACGGGGACTTGTCGACTTACGTTAGCCGGAGCAGAGGTGGCAGAAGTACGCGGAGACGGGTCGTGCTCCGCAGGAACATTTTGTGATGAAGCATAGTAATCTTCTGTTAGAGGCCTGGTTGACGACGGTCGGGGGTCCGTAGCGGGACGTCGAGATGATGACCTCCGGTGGTGGCCACGACCCGTCGGTGAAAACGGAAGCCGCGGGGTAAAATCTGCAGTTTCTGTGCGTGGTCGGTTTTCGACGTGACGCTCTCGCATCCAGTAGGGAGGTGGTTCGGGGCACGCGGCGAACGAGCATTGGTGGTGAACGTCACCTGCTTGAAGTCGTACGAGCTCTTCTCGAACTACCCGACGTACAAGGTAGGAAATGTCTTCGCAGGTGGCGACGTCCATACTTGCGACAGTGGGGACATTGTCCAAGCGCCCGAACTTGGGTAAAATTCTTCGGGTCTTCAACGCCTCGAATGCGCGACACTGCTGCCTGAAAATCGAAGGAGTGTTCAAGTTTTCTTTTGTTATCAAAAAATTGTACACGTCCTCGGCGATGCCTTTCAACAAATGACCGACTTTGTCTTCGTCAGACATATTTGCGTTGACAATTCCGCAAAGCTTCAGCACTTCTTCAATATAGGTTGTGCACGTCTCGCCGGGCAACTGAGCCCTACGTGACAGCGTTTGCTCAGCTTTCTTTTTCATGGAACTCGTGTCCCCAAAGCAGGCCTTCAGTTCCTTAACAAATATATCCCAAGTGAGGAGGACATGTTCATGGTTTTCGAACCAGAGCAAGGCTGTCCCGGCAAGGAAGAATACTACGTTCACGAGCTTCGCCGGTGCGCCCCATTCGTAGTAGCGGCTCACTCTCTCGAAGTGTTTTAGCCAAGCGTCCACGTCTTCGTCAGTTTTACCTGAGAAAATTCGTGGCTCAGGTGCCCAGTAGTCTGGATGTCGATGTCGACGGCCACCTTGCGCCGTGTCGGTGGCACTGGTGGATGCAGCAGCGTAGGACGTCGATGGGATTCCTGTGTCGTCGTTCATGCTGATGTTGTCCGGAGGTAGGCCAGCTAAGCGTCTGCTTCTTCGAAGAACTTCTGCTGCGGGGTCCAGGATGGCAAGTTACCCAGCACCGCTCCACCAAAGGTGTTACGGATGTGATGGGTTTATTTACAATGAAAAATGGCAGCGCTCTACCGTCACTGCCAAATCACCATCGCTCGAGCGCGTCCGATCTCTTCTTCTTCCTCGCTTTTTCAGTCCGCGTTACAATATATATATTGGTAAATAAACGCATACATACGGACTCGTTTTCCAGGTTTTGACGTACTTTTAAAGAGATCTAACAGAGAATAAAGCCAAGGAAAGTATACGCCAAGCTATTAGACGGAATTGTAATGTTAATTTAAAGAAATAAAAGTGGGTGCAAAGATGACTTGCCGTGGGCAGGAGCCAAGCTTGCGACCTCCAAATGACGCATTTGGTCCTCTACCACTGTCATACTACGACGGCAACCCCCAGTTACATTATTCAGGTGTATATGTGAATTTATTTGAAGAGGTTCAGTCAGTACCATCAGTAGCCATGGCGGAGAGTGTGGCACTCACTTTATGAGCCTGTTTCACGTCACGTAGCACGTGAACTTATTACAAGGTCGCACCTCACCAAGAGTATTTTGTATACAACATACAGACACTAAGTGTGCCAGTACAGAGAAACCTATTACCCCGAGCTGTCATGTTAATGTGAAGAAAGAAGAGTGTCTGAAAACAAAACTTGCTGTGAGCAGGAACTAAACTTGCGACCTTAGATTAAATTGTTCGATGCTCTACCTCTGAGCTACCAACACGGCTATCCCCCTAGACTGAAGTTACATGACTGAAGCTCCTGAACCGTCTTCAGCCGGGTAAGGAGTTGGTGGAAGCCTACATGAAAAGCGCCCAAGCTAGGGACAAACTGTACTATGGCAAAAATGCCCGCACAATAACTTTCGCTGTGAAAGACAAGGTGTTATTGAGAAACACTTCCCGAAAGAATAAAGTGCAAGTACATAGGGAAGGTCCCACAGAAGTGGTAGAAAAGCTATCCGACACGAACTATGCCGTTAAAATGCCAGGGCGGCGTAAAGAGGTTAAGATCTACCACTCCAACCGAATGAACTCTTATAAGGAACGCGAAGCGGTGGTTCAAATGGCGCTGGATGTACCTGAGGAGGTAGAAACCTATTTTCAGTATTCAGAACAGAAACATGAAAATTCGTTCGAAAAGCTAAGCAACCAAGAAAGCCAGGAGCTCAGTGAATTAGTGCGCGAGTTTGAAGGTTCCTTTAGTGACACGCCAGGGAAGACCACTCTAATAGAACACGACATAGAACTGATTTCTAACGACTCCATTCGGTCAAAACATTATCGTTGGTCTCCTAGACAGAAAGAAATTTCGGAAAGTGAAATCAAACGCATGTTGGTGCTTGGTTTGATTGTCGAAGCGGATAGTGAGTATACCTCACCTATATTTCTCGGAGAAGCTCCAGGCAAAAAGCCTAGACCATGCATTGATTACCGTCAGTTAAATGCATTAACTCGGCACCAAACCTACCCCATTCCTAACCTAGAGGAGAAAAAAGAAATCATAAGCCCTGCAAGGTATATATCGACGCTCGACCGGACCAGAGGCTACTGGCAAGTTCCGCTAGCGGAACGGGCAATCCGCTGTGCCGCGTTTATTTCTCCTCTTGGATCCTTCCGTCCCTTAGTCCTTAGCTTTGGGCTGAAGAATGCACCATTTTGTTTTTCTCGGCTAATGGATCACGTTCTCAAAGACATGCTGGAATACGCGTTGCCATACTTGGATGACATTGCGATTTTTTCTGGTAGCTGGAGGACCACATCTCGTATCTGCGACAAGTGTTAACGCGCTTGAAGATTTCGGGGCTGACCGTAAAGGCAGAGAAATGTCAGTTGGGAAGAGGAGAGGTCAGCTACTTCGGCCACAAGGTTGGTCAAGGTTACCGGCGTCCGCTAGAGGTTAAAATCGCAGCAATAGCTGGTTACCCCAGACCTACCAGTAAAACTGACATTCAATCCTTTGTTGGATTAGTTGGGTACTACCAGCATTACATTGACAACTTTCCAGAGATTGCTAGTCCACTCACGGATAGCTTGAAAAAGAACGAACCTATGAAAGTGCAGAGGAGTGAAGAGAAGAAACTCTCATTTGCTGCTCTGAAATCTGCTCTGTCCAGTTGGCCTGTGTTGAGGGCGCCTGATTTTGACCGCCCGTTTGTACTGCAGTGCGATGCTAGTGATCGGGGAATGGGAACACCCCGTGGTATTTGTCAGTACAAAACTCACGATTCGTGAGCAGGCATACAGTGCGTCAGAAAAAGAGTGTGCGTGCCTCGTATGGGCAAAACAGAAACTGCGATGCTATCTGGCTGGATCCCATTTCGTGGTCCAGACAGATCATTGTCCTTTAACATGGCTGCATAGTATGTCGTCGAAAATTGGAAGGCTTTTTTGTTGGAGTTTAGCGCTGCAGGAGCCTAGCTTTGAGCTCAAGTACCGCAAAGACAGAGACAACGGTAACGCCGATGGCCTTAGCCGAGGTTTCCAGTAGCTGAATAGCTAAAAGAAACGCGGAACTGTACAATTCTTTTGAGTCCATTGTCAGACGCAAGTGCTACCATTTAGCCTTGTGCGTGTGTGTGCGCGTTTTTATTTCTTTGTTCGAGTTTACTTGGTCACCACCATAGTGTAGTCGTCTGTTGTGCAATAAATTACGAGCCTTGCAGCAAGTTACACCTGGTCATTCTCGGAAAAGCTGAGTGTTCTCAGTGTGGGTGTCTGGTTTGAGAGCGTCTTCCCCGCTAAAGGCAGGCAGAAGATTGCAATGCCTACCGGTCTAACAGCATGGCATGGTGGACACGACGAACCAGCTATTGCGGACTGTGGCCCTTCGGTAGGGCTTTCTACTTCCTTCGGCAAGTGGACGGCCAGGCAGCGGTGACGAAGCCTTTGCAGGTGTGGACAGTCCCATGCTGTGACCAAGCGTGTGATATGCTGGGCCTCTTTACGACGTCGAGGTGCACCTACCGTAAGACCTGCTATGTGGTGAGTGTCTCTGTGTTGTGGTGGACAGTGTTGCGCCTACGGAGACGGACTACGGCAACTGCATGGTGCAGCGCCACTGCAGCCCTTACGTGACCTCTTCGGACGGCGGACGAGCTGTCGTAGCCGGCAATACAAGGAACCGGCATGCAAGGGACGCTCATTGGCGTACCTGCCATACGCTGTCCGCTTTCCACAGGAACGCGGGAGATTTCTTCGCGCGCTGCGAGAAACGCGCATCGGCAGGCCTGCTGTACGCAGTTGGCGTCTAGCGCGTGCACGGACGGCTACAAAAGGAGCGTGTCGGGAGTGCGCTGGACTCTCTCTCTGGACTTCGCTGGCCCACTAGTCTCGAGTGCGCTCTGGGCCCTTGTGATGGAAAGGCGCGTCAGTACGCTCTCGTTGCAATGTACTTCTCTTGCAAATATGTAAATTAAACGCATCTTCTACTTGTTCGTGAGACGTGTCGCAAGAGTCGTCCTTCGCCGGATCCTGGGTGGCAGCCTCAACCCCTGCCCGGGCATATCAATGCATGACAGCTAATAAATTCAGGTGAAAGAGGATGATAAAGAGGATGTATATATAAATTCTGGCAAAGTGGAGTTGCATTGCTTAAGAAATCGCTGGAAGTCATGAGTCGAAGTGCTTGATTCTGTAGGCGTTGTAGCTGGTTGAGGTGGGTCAAATATGTGTTTCCACGGGCTGATAGGCAATAAGATAAATGGCTGTGAATAAGTGCGTGATAAAGGGAGTGGATTATGTGTGCCTGAAAAAATTGCTGAGATTTGATTATATGGCGCGTATTCCAAGGGTAATCTTGCGAAAGAGTGATTGTGCATGAAGATTGAATTTCATATGTCGGTCAAGAACTGCACCAAGAAACGTTGTACTCTCGGACATTGGAAATAAATTATCGTCCAGACGCACAGATATAAACTTTGAAAGCGCAGTCGCGAAGGAATGAAAGACCATAAAAACTGTTTTTGATGCAACAATTCCTATCATGTTCATTCGATACCAGGAATTTATATTATGTAGATCCACGTTAAGGTTTTGTTTAAGCTCATCAATTCTGTTAGCATTAGTAAAAATGGTCGTGTCATCTGCATATAAGATACAGTCTGTAGCGGTCAAATCATTGCGTAGATTATTAATAAATAGGAAAAAGCAGCGGGCCAAGGATGGAGCCCTCAGGAACACCTTTATTTACTCTCTTGGCTGCTGAAACTTTACCGTCAATCGGAACAACTTGAGTGCGATTGCACAAATAAATAGATAGAAATTGAAGTGCAGGGTCATTTATGCCATACGATTCAATTTTAGGTATGAGAATGTTGTGATTAAATGTAATAAATATTAGGCTCTGTCTCACTGAATATCTACGATCTTCCCAGCAACCGTAGCACAATAAGTACGGCTCTAAGCCCAGTGGTCGTTGCGGCTAAGGTGAACTGCTGCGGCTGTCTTTCACGGAACGTAAGCAAAGAGGACAGAAAATGCTTCCAAACTATCAAGGGGTGAAACCTACAGTAGTAGGTGAGCAGTTCAGGTGAACGCTGTTTCATACATAGGTATGACTAACCGCATAGTGAGTCACTACGATTTACGCAACACATCTGCAGCTACACTAACAAGCTTTGTGGCAAAACGTGCCAGATGGATGTCATCCAAGGCAACCCGCACAGAAGGAGCTAACAATAGCAAGTTTGGCACGAGCACAAAGAGACGAAACATTGCGTATGTAAGTGACCAATTCAAATATACAATACCTGAATTACTTTCAGAATGGAGATAAATAAACTCACCCTCGTGTTTCAGGTGTAGAGTATTGAGAACCGTGTCTGGCGCAGAATAGGTGGTGTGTTAAAATTATAGGTTGGACTCGGGCTCACTCAGTTTTTTTCTTTTTTTGCTTTTTTCCTGCATGCGTGTTTCAGCCTTTATTACGATATGCGCATGACCACATATTTTAAACACAATTTAAAGCCAGATTTCGGCCGATAGTGGGTGTCCCAGTGTGCAGCGCCAGTGTGCTTCGTGCAGCGTTGCACATGTCCCAGTGTCAGCGCACACGAGACACTGGTCCAGTAGTCACGTATGACGCTGCGTCAGTGCCACTGGTTTCCGCGGTTGGGATGCTTTCTAGTTGAGGCCCGATCTCGCAAATCCACGTTCGTTTATAGCAACTCGTGATATCAGCATTGCGGGAACTTCAGCCGTCGAGTCTAATAGCGTATTCGGTTGGGCGTTTTCGAGCTTTATGGAGCACTCGCAAAAGCGGCTGCACCATCAGTTGGTAAAAGTCAAACGCTCGTACTACCTTCGTTTGGTTCTTTCAGAGTGTCGTCCTCTGACTTGGAAAGCTTTCGACCACTTCGACTTCGAAGTGAGAGCGTAACGCAATGTTAATGGGAGGAAGAATCACGTGACACAAGCCGGCCGGTAGGTAAACGAGATGAAAGTCGCGAGCACGCGTTTCGAAAGGGCCATCGCCGGGCACGTATAACTTCGTGCACGTGCATCTTTAGTGGCGTTTCTAAGCGTGTGTGCGGTGAATTCACATCTACGAAGCAATACATAGATCATGTCAATAACGAGGCGGTTAGCGAAGGCGGAGAAAACTATATTGTACTCGATACAGTAGCTCGCCGGCCGACTTGTTATTTCTTTGAAGACAGCAGCTCGGACGTTGACGATCGCTGGTTTTATGTGTTGAGCTCTGAGTTCAAAAAGTTTTCGGTACACCTGGACTTGTCAAAGAGAGAGAGAAAATATTATTGTGAAATTTCAGAAATATCAGCCTTATCCACTGAGCTGACCGACACAATATTTTGGCGCGGCGCAAGTGCAGCAGTGTTTATACGGCAGCTTTCCGCGCTGGCTGCACGGTGTCGCTACAGGCGTGCTGCTATAGCCCTCTGAGATTGCCGATGTATTGGGTTGGTACGCTGCCGCTCACGTTAGAATTGCGAGCTGCCTCTGTATCTGGTGACTCTAAGCAAGGAAACCAGAGCGGCGAAACGAATACGCCATAAATAGGTCGTAGTGCGAGCGCCAGCGGCGAACACAATGCATCAGCCAAATTACGAATAATACGAAAGTTAGAAATGGCCATGGTTGCCTAGAACATTGAAACCTTGAACGTACAAGCCTCAGACCAACTGGATAGATGCCGCCATTTGTAGGGATTGAGGGGAACCAGGCAATCACAAAACTGTTGTTACAGAAGCATCATGCAATGTATGTTCAGTGTAAAATTCACGCAGCGGCGTTAATAAAAAGGAGTTACCTTTTAATACTTTTGACCAAAAAAAAACAACACGCGTAAGCTAACTTGTTCATCACTGGGGTTTCACACAGTATCACAAAATTTCGACACCATCCGTGCAATAACATTGTATTTTTTCTTCAAATCTTTTCGCATACGAGAATACTGTTCAAAATAAAAAAAAATCCGCCATATCCACGAAGTGAATGATGATGAGTGGGCGAAGCTCCGGAGATAAACCTGGTAAACCATGAATCCTCTGTACACTTTGCCCACTCGATTTTATTAAATAGCTCCCCCTAGCGTACGTCGCCGCACTAAATCGAACGATTGCCTTCAACCAATGACACGCGCCATATGTGACATCATTCCTATTTTATAAGATCTCGCGTCTTTCATCAACTACAAGTACCGCTTTCTAGTTTATAACATCTTGCATCTTTTCATCATCAGCTACAAGTACCACCATCTAGTAAACACTACAAGAACTAAACGAGAGCTGGCTACATACAGGAGACGGTACAACCATCTAGTGAACACTGCAAGAACTAAACTAGAGGTGGCTACATACAGGGGACGGTACCGCCATCTAGTGAACACTGCAAGAACTAAACTAGAGGTGGCTACTTACAGGCTACAGGGGACGCACAGCCCATGCCCTAATGAGCTTCGCCCCTAAAAAATATCTTGTGATCGTACCGTTGTGGTGATTTGATACATTCTGGGTGAAATGTAGCTCGAATGCAAACGACATAAACAGTTATGGTTTGCGAAAACCTAAAGGCAACCTTTCATGTACTTGCGTAACCGTTAACGTCTGGAAGCAAACACGTTTAGAAACATGCGATCCGGTATCAGTAAACGCCGACCGGTATCCAGTCACACCTTAACGTAAAGATGTATACTGCTGAAAGCCCCTATTATGTGCAATTTCTACCGATTCCACTCTGATGTAGTGCGGAGACAAGCGTGGGTCGAATTCGTGTGCCGTGACCGAGGCGGAAGCTGGATGGAAACCAACCGGAGTTTGCTCTGTTTGCTCCACTTCACTGCGAACGCGTACACACAAATAACTTGCAGTTGAGGCTGACTTCGCAATGTCGACGAAGAAGCTGCGCTTCCCGAAGTCATGCCAATCCAAATTACTGCCCACGTACCGCTTCAGTCGCCACATGTGTGGCGCGCCTTGAGCTACCGAGATGTGACGCGTGGAAGAGAATACGTCATGAAAACTTGCGCCTGCAGATACTACCGTCAAGTGGCACTGGTCGTACTATGTCATGACGTCAGGGTACAAAAGCAGCCAACACTAGCTTTAAAATCATGGTGAAAATAATTGTTCACGGTGCACTCAAACTTACCGGGACGTTTCCTATGCTCTCATGGGGTTGACCTCTAATTTATTGCAAAAAATACTACAAGGAAAATATTTCATGTCAGTACTCCTTTAGGCTTGATCGGAAATATTGATAATCGATGGCGTACACTTCTTACAGAATAATACCTGTGCCTGTTTCGGCACTCGTACACGCTAGAATTTACTGGCATTCCGTGGGCACAATCAGAAATTATTAGTTATTAAATACCCAGAGCGCCAAAGGCATTACAATAGGGAAGACATGTACAGTACGTCTGAACACAGTGGACACCTCAATATCTGTCATGTGTGAAGCGCGGAAAATAGTACAAATCAGAGCAATTGCGACAGCAGCTTTACAACAAACGTAATTCAGAGCGGTATACCATACATATAATAACAGAAACTCGCTCCTCATGGTCAAGACGCTTTAACAGGAATAAATACCAGTGATTCGGTTTCCCTATTACCATGATTATCTTCTGCATACCATTTGAGCGTAAAGCAAAGGAAAAAAAAACATGCACTAACGATAAAGACTGTCAGTGTCGGAGCACTGTCGATCCATATTCGTGTGTGCACTTTTGTGTCAGAACCTTCTTTGGGGTAGTGTTTATGGCTTTTGGGCTCTGGGTGACGCGCCGTTAAAACTCGATACGTCCGTGCTCACGGGTTTTCTGCGAGTGCATGCCGAAGATTGTGCCGTCACGTTTCCTGCAGCAGTGTTGCCTATGTGGGGGGAAAAAGACCCTCTCGACCATAGAGTCAGACGGGAGCCAACCGGCAAGACAACTACCCTTAAGGCACGAACTGAGATGAATTGCGCGGCGGCAAAAGAACATGTAACATTTTTTTAATTTAGTTTCCTTGAAAGTTTTAAACTTGCATTATTTGTTTGATTATTCCCCTGACATATCACTGTTGAATAAGAACCAGTAAAACTAATGCCATTCTGCGATTACGCCAGCTATAGTGCTGCAGTCACCATGGCCGAAGCCGCCGGTAACCCAGCAAGAGCTTACTTAACAATCGCGATGGAGGACTTGTTTTTGTCCGAGGACAGAAAACACCACAGCGCACTCAAGAAGACAGAGCTTGCCGACGAACGCGAGCAACGCCGCATCTCTCACACGGACAGAATAGATGACCTTGTTATGACATTCATCGAGAACAATGAACGGTGACGAACCAGCGGTAAGCAGGAGCCTCGATGTAATGAAGTACAAGCGAAAACTAGCTTGCAGACATTTGGAGCCTCTCTTTTGCCAACGCAAACTGAGCGCCGAAATCGAAGCCCTCAAAAGTCAAGCACAAATTCTTGCTATGACTAAGGATCGACGATACAGGCAACGCCACGACAGCTGTCACGAAAATGACGAAGCGAGTGACTCACAATGTAATTCATTTGAGCACGCATGTAATGATGATGGGAATTAAGAACAATTGGAATCCAGGAACATAACTCAATTACTCCTAATTATGGCCGAATCACAAACAAAATTGAGAAAGTGAAGTGTCCAAGCACGAGGACCAATTGAAGTTCATTCGACCAGCGACGCGTCTGCAGCAATACAGTTTTATGACGGCTCAGTTCAATCTGCCGTAGACACTTAGATAACTGAGACCGAACGAATAGCGTCCCTAGCTCACAGGTCACCATCGCTGACACTTTTGAACGCCATCACCTGCTTACGAGGTGCTGCACGCGACTGAAACTTAAGCCATGAAAAACTATTTTCAAGCGACAATTGTGGAAGCAAGAAATTTCTGAACGCTTCAAACAAACGATTACAATGCGATAATTCCTACAACTCAAGAAACACGCACGCTACCGTGGCAAGAATTGATTATTAAGTGCATCTACTCAAAAAACTCGATCCTGAAAGAAGCACCGTACTACATGCGGAGCAAGGAACGAATCTTCCAGATATTGGCAGGCATTAAAGAAAACAATTGGCAAATACACTGGCAGCGCAATGTTGCGACTCTGTTCCCAAGCCTTTTGACAAAGCTACAATGCTCGACGGCCGACGATCAATGGCAATTGCGGAAGACACGGAGCCGAGGCACAAAGACTTTCAAGCGAAGAAATCGGAATGCAAAATGTGAGGTGCGCTACGTCTTTCTCTTTCGAGAAACCATCTATGCACAGAAACGGACTCATATTGACAGATTGCCCTAAGCCAAAAACTAGAGCGCCGCTTCGAGCGGAGGGGAAAAAAGCCCAGAGAAACCGAAAAGTGAGAACACGACTCAGACTTTAATCAAGCAGGTGTAGTCTTTTCTAGAGTCCAGTGGTAGAACATCACCATTTGGCAACGGCCGCCTCGACGCGAGCGCTCCGGTCAGTCTCCATCAACACAGAAGCAAACGTCTCCCTAAGCGCTCCGCAAGCTCTTTCTCCGAAGACTACACTTACTGCATGGACATCAGGCAACCACATAAATCTTGGACCACACGGTAGATCCACAAATACCAACCAAACTGGTCTTAATGATCGCAATGACACGAACCACACTATCCAATGTTGCGGTATGTTGGCTACAGAAACCTACTGATGTCATTCTTAGATCCGACTGGCTACCAAAAATAAATGTTCAAGTCATATTCCAACCGACGAATGGCATAACATCGGTGAACATAACAAAAAAGGACATTACCCAAATGACATCCCTCACCGTATGTGTTTAGACGTCCAGCTCAAGCGTCAAATGGAGGACTGCTGACATTCTTGTTGCATCCTCGTCATCAGCAAAGCGACACAGCCAGGTTTGCGCGCACCTGATGCTATGGTGTGCCTAGAAATCAAAAATTGGTTTTCTCAATGGCATCACACGCGAGTCTGGAAGAACAAAATATGCTGCACGCGATAATGCTCTAAAGAGCCCTATAATTGCAACGTTGTCTCGCATGCTTGGACTGTGCCGGGACGTGGAGCATTCGGTTGAGCTTCGAGACAACTTACCAGTTGCATCACCACCATACAGATGATCGCCTGCAGACTATAAATTTGTCGAACGTCTAGTTCATGATTGATTGGTGAAGGGCGTCGCTTGATCAAATCACAGTAAGTACGCCGTGCCATCAATTGTGGTTGACCAGTCGAACCTTCTGACAACGCCTCGTAAACTGGTGCATATTTATTGAAAACTCAGATCAAAGACGGTAAACTCATCTCACTCGATACCAATATTCGAAGACGTGATATCGGTTATCACAAAAGACAAGTCAAAATACTTCACCATCATGGACGTTAAGGCCACTTTCTCAGCTATACGAGTAAAAGAAGAAGAGGTCCATAAAACAGCATTTGTGACGCCACACGGAAAATGCGAATACCTGAGAATGACCTTCGGTGTCTGCAAAGCCCCACAAACGATGTAGAAAATGATGCGCCACAGACTTGAATGTTTGCCACGAACCACTACATACATGGATGATGTCGGCCAATGAGCATCAACAGTTTGGGAATCGCTGAAGCTCTTGGAAGAACCTTGACAAAGAGTCAAGCATAACGGCTTCAACATGACCATTCCAAAGTGCCAGTTCATTTGGGATAAAAAGACTTTCCTCGAATACGTGGTTACAAATGAAGGTCGCACACCAGATAGTTCACGCATCGCAGCAATCGACAAGTTTTAGCCACACACCAACCCTAAAAAGTTTTTCTCGTTCTTGCAGATTGCTAATCACTACTGCAAGTTCGTCCAGAACGTCTCGAAAATAACAGGTACATTGAGCGACCTGGTATTAAAAACACAAAGCTTGAGTGAACATTGGAACATCAAGCCATCACTGGAAATCTCGAAAATAGGCTAAGTCTCCCCTTGTTTAGGCGAAACTGTGACCCGAATGCCCGAAGTGAGTCTAGGTTGACGCCTGTCAAAGCGCACTACAAGCCGTACGTACGCAAGCACAAGACGGGAAGAAGATTGTTATCAAATACGCAAGCCGATTCTAAAGGAACATGACTCAAAGCTCCACTCCCACGCCCCCGAATGCTTCGCGCTGAACTGGGCCATAACCGAGACAATCACTCTGTAGCTGCGAAGAAAAACGCAATAACTTCACTGTATTCACAGACAACTTTAGCCTAACATACTTCGTACAGAAGTGAGCAACCAACCGCAAAATTGGCCACTGGACACTCTACCTTACCGAGTACACTTTTATCATGCTGTGTCACTCCGGGCGGCTAAACGAAGCAGCAGATATTCTTTCACGACTGGAAGAGAAAGGAACGTCAGGATACGTCCTCAAAATGAAGGATATGAAGAGACATGTGCTTCTTGCTTACATTGAGTGTTTGCAATCACAAGAAGCTGAACCAACTTCAAGCTACGGACACAGAATGTAGAAGAATGATAAAGGGAAGAACAAAAAAAACTACAGCATTCCTCTACAGACGACAGCGCTTTTGGCTAGACAGATGACTGAGAAAGGCCACACGGTTAGGAAAATTGTCGTTCCAAGAGCGCTACGAACCACTGCCATGGAAATATTCAACGACAGCAATGGACACACTTGCGCAACCAAAAAAAAGGAGCTTATAGCGCGATGGTATAGGTGGGCATCTGTTTCCAAGAATCTTAATTTATACGCTCACTCAAGTCATCTTAATCAGGCAATCAATACTCTCATAAAACGGAGTGAAGCTTAATCTCCCAGATGTGTCGAATGAACATATAACACTGTTATATCATTGGATTACAATGACCCACTCAACAAAACAAAGAACGAGGGCTACGTGTAAGTCTGCATTGAGCCCGCGACATATTACAAGAATGCTGTCATTGTACAAAGCACAGCATCAACGTACTATATTGAATACCTCTTGAACCAGTGGATACCATGATTCGGCGTTCCCGAAGTGATCAATCCGGATCAGTTGAGAGGCCTCATGAAGAATAAGACGTCTTCGCTTCACAGAAGACTTGGAATAGAACACTTGAAAACGCCACTGAATTGGCCTAAGACAAATGGCCTCGTAGAGCACATGGTCGCTACGTTGAAGCAAGTACTGAGAAAGCTACTCAGTCAGGCTCAAAACTGGAAGCATACGCTTGATGACGCCGCTTTGCCATCAATGTGGTGAAATCTGAGCAAACCAGATATAGCACATTTTGGCTACAGCACGGTTACAAACCGAGATGGTCGGGTCAAATTAGCAATCGAGTAATCTACGAAGATACCGAAGAGTTCGAACGATTGCGTGGACTGGGAGTAGCACCCAAAGAAGCTAAAGAAAGGTTGACACCAAGCCAACGTTACTCGACTCTCCGTTCCGATGCGAGGCCTGATGTTCCACGAATCAAATTTGGCGACAAGGTGCTGCGCGCCATTGTGCTCACCACTGGACTCAGGCTCCCGCTTGCAGTAAACGTATCTGATTGTCGGATTTCGGGGGAAGAACATCGGCCTTACTTGTAGAACTGCAATGTTGAGTAGTGACCCCTAAATGGCTGTCAACATCGAACAAATGGGGTTGTACCGCGAATGAACCTGTCTCGGCGTTGAGTTGGGGCGTGGAGCTAAAGACAGCTGCAACTAAAACGGAGATTGTGTCGGAGCACTACCGGTTCATGTGTTTGTATGTGTGTCTTTTTGTGTCCGAACTGTCTTTAGGGCAGTGTTTGTGGCTTTTCGGTCCTGTGTAACGTGCCGTTGAAACTCGATACTTCCGAACTCACGCGTTTTCTGCGAGTGCCTACAAAGAATTCTGCCATCGCGCTTCCTGCAATGATGTGCCTCCCCCCTCCCTGTAGTGTAAAGAAAACTCTTCTCGACCGTAGAGTCAGGTCGGAGCTGCCTTGCAGGGCAGTAAACTTTGAGGCATGAACTGAGACAGATGGCGTAGCAGCAAAAAAAAAACGACAAGAAAACCTTTTTTTTAATACAGTTGGCTTTAAAATCCTGAACTTGCCTTCTTTCTTTCGTTAATCTCTTGACAATACAAATTTATTAGATACAGTACGTCTAGAAATATCAAAGAAACAATACTTTTACAGGGCAGAAACATTTCATTGTAATTTACGTCGACATTGTCAGCAATCGCCCTTTGCAAACTCCGGTGGTTTGGGCAAAGAAATTCCTAAAACTTTCTGTCCGGCATTGAACTCTTGTACTTTTCACTAGTGGTCAATTCTTTGAGACCTGTAGTGAGGAGGAATTGTATATATTTTTTGTATATTATGCGCATTATGCTACATAGAGCTGCGTTGGACAGACAGAGGTGTTGGCTATAGCGTTGTGACGCTGGCGTAGCCTGGGAACTGCTGAAATTTTCAGTGGGATGCGCTGGTATAGAGAGTAACTTGAAGTGCTTCTCTCAGTGAAGCGAGCACGTTTACGTACTGTGTATGGCGGAATGCTTCACTATCGTCGAATATAAAAAGCTTCATTCGATGGTACGCAGAGATGGCAACCTAAGAAGTCCCCAGCATACGTCACAATTTCTCAGTTGGCAAGATAGAGAAGTGCAAGACATTGATGTTTGTATGGTATACGAAACCACCGTCATTTTTATAGTTTTTATAGACTGTGATGAAAAACGTCTTACGAACAAAAAAAAGGCTAACGCTATATATCTTGATTTCTTGCACGTTTACTCTAATGCCTCATGCTGTGTCAATAAGCGCGTTTAATCTTGTGGTGCCCATGGGTTGAAGCAATAAATGCACGTTTTTTGAATGACTACCTCGTATACCAATTCACATCAGGGATGTTTTGCTGAGAAAATCAATTCTTATTCACAATTTCAAATCTATGAAACAGAGTGATCAAAAGCTCAAGGCCACTTGCCTAAATGTTGAATTAGTTATTACCTGTTATTGTTTACGTCGGTTTACCTATTTGTCAATTACTGCGTGCATAACACCTGTCAACTTCTTCACTTATGTATATCAATGCTCAAGTTTTGTGCTCTTCTTGTATTGCGTAGTTCACTCTATCATGTTATTTTTATTTGAAAACCTTTTCCGAAGTATTTAAATATTTATTTTTGTTGTGGTTGTTAGGGAGATTATCCAGCCACTTTATTGGTGTATATGTGAATTCAAATGTGGGAGTGTCAGTCAATGCGCTCATTAGCCATGGTGGCGATTGTGGCACACTGTTTTATGAGCCTGTGTGGCGTCAGGTGACCTATGAACTAGTTACGATCTGGCAGCTGACCAATAGTCCCCCGTATACAACCTAAAGGCACCAAGTATGGCAGTACGAGACCCTCGGTAATGAGTAAGGAAAAGAAGTGTATACTTAAAGGCTCGTTTTTTCGTGTTTTACCACTCTAATAACGAGACAATTATGTCAAGGAATGTATATAGGAAGTTATTAGACCAAATTTCAAGGCAAATGTGAAGAAAGAAATGTGGGTGAAAAGATAACAAAATCCTTTTCTTTCTTCACTATAACATTAGAATTCGGTTTAATGACTTACCCTATACTTTCTTTGGTGCTATTGTCTGGTAGATCTCTTTATTACTGTGTCAAAACACGGAATAATGAGATCTGATAATAACGACACAACATGGAAGCATCGGAAAAAGCCGACCCAGCCGTGACCAGACGCCACTTCCTAACTGTAAAGCGAAATGGCAAACCAGTGACCTCGATTATCTTATCGACGGCCACAGTGTGACCAATCTCGTTGATACTGGAGCCGACTATTCCGTCAACAGTGGTCGTTCCGCGCGACGTTAAAGAAAGTTAGGACAGCCTGGGAAGGCCCTGAAATCTGCACAGCTGGAAGTCATCTTTTAACGCCTGCAGGAATCTGCACAACCAGAGTCGCCATTAACGGCTGTATTTATCCTACAGACTTCGTAGTCCTACAATGTTGCTCCAGAGATACGGCTGTATTTATCCTACAGACTTCGTAGTCCTACAATATTGCTCCAGAGATGTCATCCTTGACATGGACTTTTTATGCCTTCATGGTGCTGTAATCAACCTAAGAACAATGTCGACAACTTTATCCACAGAAGAAGCACTACCGCCCCACACGCCGTCAGGAAAACATGCATTGAATGTGCTGGAAGAACAGGTCACCATTCCGCCTTGCTCCAGCGCCTTTATTTCAGTCGGCGCTCCTAAATCACATGGCCTTGAAGGCGTCATTGAAGGCAGTCAGCATTTGTTGGTTCCCCGAAATATTAGCGTCACCAGAGGAACTGCAGAGCTGCGGTGAGGCAAAGCAAAGGTTATGCTCACGAATTTCAGCAATGAGTACAAATATTTGAACAAAGGACAAGGTCGCATACATCGAAGAAATTGTGGAAGCCACCCGTGCTTTCGCTCTCGCCGATTCTGTGGAACCTGCTCAGACAAACCAAGCCACTCCGACAGCTTTCCACGTCAGTTCCAGACTTACGAACCATAGGCAAGAAAAGCTTAGACCCTGCTCCTGCAATACGAAGATTGCTTTTTGTCGTCATGGAAAATTCGGCAGACCCAAATAAAGAAACATCGCATCATAACCGAAGAAAGTGCCGGACCACGCCGTCAGAGTCCGTACAGGACTTCGACATGGGAACGCGAGGCCATGAAGAGATAAGTTGATGGAATGCTGCGGCATGACATTATTTAGCCGTCCCAGAGTCCATGGGCATCCCCCGTGGCGTTAGTGAAGAAAAATAATGGGACTTTAAGTTTCTGCGTTGATTACCTCCGCTTGAACAAAATCACATGAAAGGACGTGTATCCTCTCCCACGAATATACGACGCACTTGATCGGCTCCATAACGCCATGTACTTCTCGTCAATTGTCCTCAAGTCAGGCTATTGGCAAACCGAAGTCGACAAAACAGACCGAAAAAAGACGGCGTTTACAACACTGGACGGCCTCTTCGAGTTTAAGGTGATGCCCTTCGGTCTTTGCTCAGCGCCTGCAACTTTTAAACGCGTTGTACAGTGCTGGCAGGATTGAAGTGGCAGACTTTTCTTGTATAATTGGACGAAGTCGTCGTGTTTTCCTTGAGTTTCAACAAGCATCTTCGGCGCCTTGAAGCTGTACTTCAAGCCATCAAGACGTCCAGACTAGAAAAGTGCAGATTTGCGCACGAAGAACTTTCGTTTCTGGGGCATGTGATTAGCAAGTCTGGAGACCGTCCAGATACACAGAAAACAGCCGCCATCACCCACATGCCGCCGCCCACTGACAAGAAGGCGGTGCGCCAATTTCTGAGCACATGCGCCTACTATAGTCGCTTTGTGAAAAGCTTCGCCCGCATCGCTGATCCACTCACTAACTTTACCAAGGCCAACGTGGAGTTCGCGTGGGAAACGCCGGAGGAGCACGCTTTCCAGGAGCTTAAACAACACCTCCAGACGCCTTCATTACTTGCCCATTTCGGCGAATTCGTCGAGACAGAAATACACAGCGACGCAAGCAGCGTAGGTCTCGGCACCGTTCTTGTGCAGAGAGCTGAAGGACGTGAAAGGGTTATTAGTTACGCCAGCCGATCACTATCCAAAGCGGAAGCCAATTATTCCACAGCAGAAAAGGAGTGCCTTGCCATCATCTGGGATACGTCGAAATTCCGCCGCTACCTCTACGGCAGGCCCTTCAAAGTTGTGAGCGACCACCGCGCCTTGTGTTGGCTAGCCATCTTGAAGGACCTTTCAGGTCGCCTCGCACGATGGAGCCCAAGACTTCAAGAATATGACATTACTGTCGTTTAAAAGTCCGGCAAGAAACATGGACGCCGACTGTCTCTCTCGTGCGTGCGCCTGTCGACTAACCACCACCCGACGACCTGGATGGCGACTATTTCTTGGGAATGATAACTACCGACCACTTCGATGAACGACAGCGGGCCGACCCGAAACCTAAGGACCTAACAGAATACCTCGAACGCATGACCGCCGATGTCCAGAAGGTATTCAAGGGCGCATTTTCGTCGTTCTTCCTGCGAAACGGTCTTCTCCAAAAGAAAAACTTTTTACCGCTTCGAAGCAAATACCTCCTTGTGGTGCCTTCAGTTCTGCGACCAAAACTTTTGGAGGCCCTGCACGACGAACCGACGACACGGCACCTCGGTGTTTCTCGCACGCTCGTGAGGATACAAGAAAGGTTCTACTGGCCACGTCTTACCCCCGACGTCCCTCTTTATGTGAAGATATGCCGGGACTGTCAGTGACGCAAGATACAGCCCACAAGGCGAGCGGGAATTCTGCAGCCAAGAACCACCTCGCCATCTTTTCCATCAGATTGGTATGGACCTACTAACTCCGTTCCCGACGTCGGCTTTCGGAAACAAGTGGATCGTGGTAGCTACTCACTGTGGGCAGTTGTGCAGCAGGACACCAAAAAGCGCTTTATTGCATGATGCCGGTGTGTTTGTACAAAGGCAGGGCAGGCTTGCGCATGCGTAGTGACTGCAATGCTTGATGACGTTGCACCTCGTCACACATTCCTTCCCTTGGAAAAAAAAGAACAGAAAATGTGTAAACGAAGGCACATTGAAGAAACAATTCAAAGTTCAATTGGCACTACATCCACGGAACAGTTTCTGTTGGGCGCTCTGGGAGAGGATAGCGTTGTGGCGATCTCCGCAGTCTTGTGCTTCGACGCAGCACTACTTCAGGGGCTTGCTGCTCGGTGGTGCACGGCTGCTGGCTGGAACGCGCTGTCACTGTCGCGCTCTCTCGCTGCTGTGAGAAAACCTGCCCGTTTGTTGACCTGAGGTGTCATCTCGTGCGTCGTAGATGCTGGCCGTTCTCAGTAGCAACAATATAAGAGCGTGGTGTACTTGCCGGGTACATGACGTCTGCTGGTGCCCAGATTTTCTTTGTTGTATCGTAAACCGATACTGTGCACCCACTGTGCACTTCCGGTAGATTCGCTAAGGTACTCGGCTGCTGACCCGCAGGGTGCAGGTTCGAATCCCGGCTGCGGCGGCTGCATTTCCGATGGAGGCGGAAATGTTGTAGGCCCGTGTGCTCAGATTTGGGTGCACGTTAAAGAACCCCAGGTGATCTAAATTTCCGGAGCCCTCCACTACGGCGTCTCTCATAATCATATAGTAGTTTTGGGACGTTAAACCCCAAATATCAATCAATCATTCCGGTAGATTCCACGTAGATCTGTTGTAGAATACGCGTTGTTTTCGCCGTTATTGGCCGAGTCGCTTCCGGACAACTTCGGTCGGCACGGTTTGGGGTTCTAGGTGGCAGTCTAGTTCGGGCACCTGGGTCCTCGTCTGTCGACCCATAAGCCGTTGGACGAATGCCTTTAGGCTGCAATCCCTTGGCATGTTTCTCCATTCGAGCAGGCCGCTGTAGAACTCCTGTATTTCAAACCTGCACTTCTTCAGTAGTTTCTTTGCTTCTTGGACGGCCCTTTCAGCCATGCCGTTACCGCGAGGATAATGCGGATTGGAAGTCACGTGGGTGATGCCCAACTGCATTGAAAAAACACAGAAGCACGCGCTACTAAACGGGGGACAATTATCGCTGCATAACTTTGCTGGTATGCCATGCGTGGCGAAGATTTGCATGCACACAATTGTCACTGCTTCTGCCGTATTTCTATGCATCTGCTTGATCTCGAAAAAATTAGAAATCTACCAGAACGAGTTACTCATCGCCTTCGTGGTAGAAAAGGTCGATTCCGACTTCTTGCCACGGCAAAGTACGTATATCAGGACTAAGCATTGGTAGTTTGGCATTCCTGCTCTTGTACGTTTGACAAAGTTGACACGCCTTCGCAAGAGCTGTGCAATATCCGCCGACATAACCGGCCAGTACATAACCGCTTTGGCTCTTGCGATCATCTTTTATTCACCCCCGTGTGCCGCGTGAAGCAAACGAAGTACTTCTGCCATTTTGTCGTCGGAACGACCAACTTGTTGCTTTTTAGGAGAAGGCCACCTTCGACGTGAAGTTTGTCCCGATAGTTCCAATACGCTCGTGTGGTTTCAGACACCTCAATCTTGCTCTCAAGCCATTCTGTGCTTGAATAGCTGCACAGTTCGGTCATTGTTGCATCCGTGAGTACTTTTTCCCGGATTTTTTGCACTTGCTCATCAGAGACTGGAAGGGAAGAGAGAGCGTGCACATGAAAATCCAGTGATTCTCTTTTCAGCTCATTCTGGTTAGAAAAACGCGAGAGTGCATCCATTAAGAACAATTCTTTTCCTGGTTTGTAAATAACTTTTATGGGAAACCTCTGAAGGGAGAGTCTCATACGCTGCAATTTTAACGGGCACTCGCACAGTGGTTTCCTAAATATTGACTCTAGAGGGCGGTGATCGGATTCGACGATTACCTCTGGCTGCCCTAGGATGTAGTTTTGAAACCTTGCGCACCCGTGAACAATGGCTGGCAGCTCTTTCCCGATTTGGGAGTATTTCTTTTGTGCTTCGGTAAGCGAACGCGACGACTAGGCGCTTGGGTGTCCATTTGGCAAAATAACTGCCCCTACCCCTTTCTGGCTTGCATCCACAGACAACGTCAAGGGAACACCTTTCGAAAAATAGGCGAGAACAGGTGCTTTTGTTAGGCAAGCGCGAAGTGTATTGAAGCTTTCTTCGATCTCTTGTGTCCAGATCCAGGTCATGTTCTTCTTCAATAGCTCCCGAAGGGGTGCAGATAGTGAAGACATGTTGGGGATGAAACGCGCCACAAAGTTCATCATTCTAAGAAAAACCGGCAGTTCCTTACAGTTTTGTGGTGGTGGCACTTGCGAGATGTCGTCTACTCTCCCGCGATCCAGGCACAGTTCTTCTTGCGTGAGGATATGACCCTTGCGTCAAACTTGCGGCTGCAAAAAATGACACTTTTTTTATTCAGCTTTAGCTTGTGTTCTCTGCAGCTTGCGAACAAAGCTGCTAGATTTTGTCATGCTCCTTTCAACAGTTTCCTCATCCGAGAATGTCATCCAAACGGTGACACCACTCAGGCCTTCAAATACCTGGTGCATTGCCCGCTGAAAGACTTCTGGAGCCAAGGCAATCCGCAAGGGCATGCGCAGAAATTGATAGCAGCCGTAGGGAGTGCTCATGGTACATAATAATGAACTTTCTTCCTCTAGCCTAATTTGCCAAAATCCCGAAGATGCATCTAGCGTTGTAAAGTACTTTGACCCATGCAGGCGCGGAGCTACATCTTGTAATGTCGGCATATGATAGTGCTCCCTCAGTATGACCTTGTTTAAGTCCGAACAAATGCGTACTTTATCATTCCTAACTACTGCGACCATGTGGCTTACCCAGGCAGTAGGTTCAGTTACTTTTGCAATGACGAGGTCATGCCCCATTTTATCAAGCTCTTGTTTCACGCGTTCTTGAAGAGCAACCACAACTCACCGAGCTGGCTTGATGCTGCCTCGTGCATCTGGCTTGAGCTCGATGTGGTACGAAACACCCTTCAGCTCCCCGAGGCCTTAGAATACATCTTCAAAACCGGCACTTGGGTCCTGGCTTGGCTGGGCATCAACCGCGCGTACGCGGGATATTAGTCTTAAGCGCTCTGCAACACTGCCACTCACTGTTACCGGAACGGACTGAGGTACGATGAGAAATTTCACTTGACAAGTCTGAGCCATGTACGAACTCGGTAACGCGATTTTGCTAAACGCCGTTTGCTTGCGGCCGAAAAAAGCGCGCAAGGTGGTCAAGCATGACTGCGCCGACTGCGTAGTTAGTTTCCGAAACGTCGCCTTAGAGCTGACACAGCAGTTAGCTCGCGTGTCAATTTTGCATTCAACCGCTGAACCTGCGATAACGATTTCCGCCGACCAACGGTTCTCACTGGAGATAGCATACGCTTCTAGGGCTTGTAGAAAATACTTATCTTCTACTCTCAAAATGACCTGTTTTACTTCGCGTGTGGTTGATCTAGGCGTTCGCTTTGGCTGACGGCACACACGTGAAATGATTGCTTCTGACGCACTTGTTGCAGCGTTTGCCCTGCGCCGCACATTTCGCATATTGATGTTTTTTAAGACCGGAGCGCGTGCAAGTCGTTGTATTTTCTGCGACTGCGGCAGTTGTCGGGTTGTCCGTTCTGACTCTGATTTCTAGTAGCTGTACTTTTGCTTGTTCCCTTGCGTAGCACATTTGCACTGCTTTTGAAACGAAGAGTTTTCCGAGAGAAGCTTCTGCTGGAAAATCGTATCTTTGATGCCGAGAATTATCGCGCTCTGAATCAGCCGTTCCTCAACCTCACCGAATTCGCAATTCCCCGCGAGGATTCGCAGCTCCGTAAACCAGTCATTGAACGACTCTCCCTCTTGTTGGTCCCTGGAGCCAAACCGGAATTCGTTAAAGGGGAGGTTATCAGACAGCTTCAAATTCGCCTCGAACTTTGCTCAAATATTTCCGAGGTCTTTTTTATTGTCCTCGCTGTCGAACTTGAAAGTATAGAATGTTCTTCTCGCGTCTTCGCCTACTGTCATCAAAAAGGTTGCGGCTTGAACATCCCTAGGCCGCTGGCTCAGTCTCGTCGCCGTAGCAAAAAGGTCAAACTCACGTTTTAATGCGGTCCAGTAGTAAAATATGACCCCAGACAAGTCTAGTGGCCTCGGTGGCTGCAGCAGCGTTGACGCCATTCTCGCGACGGGCGTTTGCGGCCGGTCGGTGGGTTCATTCATTGCCGACTTAAGGTGGTATCGAACGAACCACTTCTGACACCTTGTGGGCAGTCGTGCAGCAGGAAACGAAAGAGCGCTTTATTGCATGATGCCGGTGTATTTGTACAGAGGCAGGACAGGCTTGCTCATGCGTAGTCACTGCAATGCTTGATGGCGGTGCACCTGGTCAAACTGACTGCCTCACCCGCTACGCCGAGACAAAAGCTCTGCCCAAATGCAGTGCATGCGAGGTAGCTAATTTCTTCGTCGAAATATCGTCCTATGTCATGGCACCCCGAAGGTCTTTATCACCGATAGAGGAACGGCCTTTACTGCTGACCTAACTCAAGCGAGGTGGCATACAACCAGACAAACCACCACCAGACGACAGCGTACCACCCACAAACAAACAACCTCACCGAGTGGCTAAACAAGACGATCACCTACATGCTGGCAATGTACGTCGATGTCGAACACAAGACGTCGGACGCCATTCTTTTGTACATGACCTTCGCATACAACACGACGGGGCAGGAGACGACGCAGATATCTCCATACAAATTGGTCTGCGGAAGGAGCCCGGCAACGACGCTCGATGCCATGTTACCCAATGTCATTGATGAAGAAAACCTCGATGTGAGTGAGTACCTTCAACACGCCGAAGAAGCCCGACAACTCGCGCGTCTCCGTATCAAGAATCAACAGGCAACCGACAGCCGCCGTTACATTCTTCCCCGGTGAACGTGTTAGGTTGTGGACGCCGATACGCTGACGTGGACTAAGTGAAAAGCTTCTGCGACCGTTCTTCGGACCGTATAGGGTGGTTCGACGTCTCGGCCCACTTGATTACGAGGTTGTCCCCGACGGCATCACGAACTCTCAACGACGCCGATCGCGACCTGAAGTCGACCATATCGGCGGCCTCAGCCGTTTCATGCGCGTTAAAAATTGAAACAGTATTTTTTGTATTAATATTATATCCTAACTTATTCATTGTACTTTCTTGCAATATTGCTGTACCTTCATCTTTAGTTAAAGCGTCGGGACGATGCGTTTTTCAGAGGGGGGCAATGCTACTTTTCATTTATCAAAATTTGTTATCATTCGCAAACACTACACAATTCTCAGCGCAAGCCGCGCCTGCAGTTTTCGAGACGCTTCAGTACTATAGTAGATCCTTTCGATAAGATCACGCCCACTCTGCGAACTGTACAGATTATTATGGAACCTACGCCTTCGCCAGCTATAACACTAGAGTATTCGATGGCAAGGGCATAAATGTCGGCTACGTCGCTTGTCAATGGTTGATCGATGGCTGACGCTCCGTCAGCCGCTATCAGTGCAGGCCAGCTACTGTGATCCGACTTTCTCTTTACCGGGCGCAGGTTCGCCCAAATAAACAGTTTAATCTGCAACGTACTCACTGCTTCTTTGTCGACGTCACGACCCAGTCACAATATGTCGAGCAAGCAAAACGACCTCGAGCACGCTATGAGCATGGTATGTTGTCATGTTTTACATGACACGCCTGCCAGGATTATCATGTTTGATGTAGTAATATATCTTCGCCATCTATTGACGTCACGTTCGTAAGACAAAATTTGGTATCAGTGGAGCTAGAAAATTGCCAGATCTCACGCACAGTGGGAACCGATAATATGCGAAGCATCAATGAGAAAATTTGGTATGTCACATCACAATGTGCCCAACGTTATGAGGTGGAGGTAAGGGATGCCGTACATGACTTCCGTGTCATGATTATCAAGTTTGTATATGTCGTTTATTTTCATCAGCTATTCAAGTTACGTGATACCAAATTTAGTATATGTGCAGCTAGGGAAATGGCCGCGAGCACGCCATGAGTCGGGTGTGTGCTCTTGTTCTTACATGGCACGCGTGTCAGAAATATCATGTTTGCAGCAGTAATAAATTACGTCATTCAGTGACATCACTTGACACCAGATTTTGTATACGTGAAGCTAGCGAAACGGTGGCGAGTGCATCATGAAGAACCCAATATACTCCAATGTAGCATTGACGCACGCACACGCTGGGCACAGCGACGCTACATTAGCAAAACGTGTGCACTCTATAGTTTGACACCACGCGCGAGCAGCGTTTATCAGCTCGGCCCGATTGCTACCAGCGCAAAATGCGACATAGGCGTTACACAATGCGTTACCCAGACAACTCTGCGTCTCTCTCTTTTTGTGATAGAAGGACACTGAAAGCGCCGAAGCGCGTATGTGGTAAAGGGACACGGCGCGGCATGCGCCTGCGAGTATGCGCGAGAACCAGCGCCTCAGGGGCAACACCGGCGTGACGCGAAGAAACTAACGCTGGCGAGCACGCGCACCATGTCATGTCGAAATGTATTGGCGCCTTGACAGCGGCTTGTAGTCAGGTTCTCACGTGGAAAGCATCTCATGATTATTACGTTTGCACCAGTCACATACCTTTGTCGTCCATTTCCGTCATCCAACACCAAATTTAGCATATGTGAAGCTAGAAAAACGACCGCGAGCGGATCATGAGTGTGGCATGTAGTCATGTTGTTACATTACACGCATGGCGTGATTATTACGTTAAACTGTATCATTTAGCTACGTTGTCCGTTCGAGTTATGTAATACCGAGTTTCGTACATGTGAGGCTAGCGAAACGGCCGCGAGTGCATCAAAAGCGTAGCATGTAGTCATGTTGTTACATGACACGCATCTCATAACTATCATGTTTGCACCAGTCACATACATTAGTCATCCATTCATGCAGCATAGTGCCCGATTTGGAATATGTGGCGCTAGCAAAACGGCCAAAAGTGCATCATGAGCGTGGCATGTATTCATGTTGTTAAATGGCACACATGTGATGCGTTTCATGTTATGGTCTGTCCTTTGTATTAGCCGTGCAATCATACCATACCAGTTTTGCAACATGTCATGCGAACAAAACCACCGCATGAGCAGCCAGACTTAGAAATGTAAATTATGACATTTATGACATACATGTCACGAATTTTATGTTATGACCAGTTAAATACGTTCTTCATAGAGTCTTATCCCATACCAAGTTTGGTAGCGATACCATTAACGAAACAGCCAGGAGAGCTAAATGTCGTAAGTGGCAAGATAGATAGAAAGATAGATAGATAGATAGATAGATAGATAGATAGATAGATAGATAGATAGATACGCTCAATGTCACCGAGGTTCACTAAGTAACGCTTTGCATTTAAAACGTCCCAACCTCAGTTGTAATACCTTGGCACAAATGATTATTCGCGCAGTCTACGCGGAGTTGTAACGAAGCAAGACCGATTAAGCACGAATATTTTCTTACCATTGATTTCATCGAGTACGTGCAAGGTGAAAACTACTAGTGTCTCACTGTCCTTCACCTTCATTTTCAGTGAATCCATACATTCTGCAGCATTGTTACCTTTCAACAGCAATATATACATTCACTTAGTACCTTTCGAAACTTACTACTTAAATTGAGAAGAAATAACCACCGTATTGCGGTAGAGCGAGTACACAGCAGGCTCGGAAAGAAGTGACCCCCGACGACCGAGCAAGGGAATGCTTGCCGTGATGTTACTTCACCGCGACTTCAGCGAAGCCAGTGTTCGTTGTCGGGTCTAATAATCCATTTGTTTACACTAGCCGACCAAGGGAAAGGCCCTAGAAGATCCATTTCTACCAGATCTAAGAGTATCCGTGGTGCTGAATTCGGGTAGAGAAGGCCCATAGGTTTCACGGTTGGCGTCCTGCGACGCTGGCACTCGCGGCAGCCTAGTGCGTAGTGGTGTGCACTAGTCAAACGTCGTGTCCAATAGTACTGCCGACGCGCTCTGGCTAGTGTGCATGAGTAGTCAAAGTGCCCTGACGTAGGCTCGTGCTGGCATCCTAGGAGGATGCCATCACGCAAATTGCTAGTAAAGGTGTTTAGGCGCGCTGGGCGACACTGCAAGCGCTATCCCGTGTGACCCAGTGTACTACAGCGTGCTGGGAACCAGTGAGACACACAGTAAAGCGTGACCACTGTCACCTAGTGCGCTGAGATGCACTGGGCCACACCGCACAGCGTAGCCGAGAGCCTTAAAGCACACTGGGAGGCACTGGTCACGCTGTACAGTCTCTACACCACACTGGGAACCGTACTGGCACATATTGGAAGAAGCTAGGCGCGAGTGGCCGACTTTTTACAAGACTTAATAATGAATTGTGAGATGTCGAGCACAAATTTAACGAATATAATAGTATTCTGTGTGCTGCACTTGTATACCTTCAGTTTTAGTTAGACAGTGGGTGTGCGAATACGACAAGCAATGATCTGTCGAGTAATGATCTGTCGGTTTCAGAGATTAGGGAGGGGGAATTGACGACAATTGTGATCCTTCAAGAAGTGGGGGGCACAGAATTTATCCGTCGTAATTTGACTATGCTTGTTCTTGTGGGGGGGGGGCGAAGAATGGGCAGGTGAGTCTTTTGGGAGGAAAAGTCTCCCAAGCCTGGCGCGGGTGCTCTTTCTTTGAAGTGTGATCGAGTTTCGTCAATTTATTTCGAAAACGGCATTAATGGAACGTTTATAAAACTTATGATCCGCACCACAGCATGGCAGTTGTATTATTCTGGTAATCATTACAAGCCTACTATAGCAGTGTGATGTTCCGGCTCGTAACATCGAAAACTGCACTTTCCCGGTAGCAGACAGCCGCTGCAATGCTAAATCCGGGTGTTTTAGCTTGTGATTAGTGCAGTACACTGATAATATGACCACTCTTTGGTCAGTTATAATCGACACTACATTTAACCGATATTACACTCTTTAAAACTGAATATCTACAATCTTTTCAGCGACAGTGGCAAACAGTCTGGCCCTACGCCTGAAGGTAGTTTCAGCTGGAGTGACTTGCTGCGGCTGTCGTACGCGGAACGTAAACGACAAGGGCAAAAAATTATTTCAAACCAGTCACGAAGTATAGACAGTTCAGTGAGCAGTTCTGATGTTTGCTATTTTCTACATAGGTATGACTAACCACATAATGAGTCACTGGGATTATCGTAGAACATCTGCGGTTACGCTAACAAGTTATGTGGCAAAAGGTGCCAAATAGTTGGCATCTAACGAAGTCTAAGAGAAATAAGCTAACTTTCATCTGCTAGGTTGGCGCAAGCACAAAGAGATGAAAAAAGGTTTTCAAACGACCAAATCAAAATATTCGGCACATGAATTAGTTTACAGTAAAAAAAAAGAACCTTTCGCGCCTTTCAGGGGTCGCGTAGTACGCGGCATGTCAGACCCAAAATGTGTGGCGAATTGAGGTAGTATGTTACACTTCAGCTTCCTTAATTTTTTTCACTGCGCTAACGTTTCATCCTTAATTACGATGTGAGTATGGCCGAAATGTTTAAAGCAATTTAAAAGCCAGATTTCAGCCGATAATCGGTGTACCATTATGCACCATCAGTGGCCTCGCGCAGATTGCCAGTGTTACAGTGTGGAAGGCCACACTGCTTCAATATTTAGTATAGAAGTCACACTTTACCCAGGCGGCATCATTAGCGCCATGTGTAGTACACCATCATTAGCGCCACCATCGACGCACTGGTCATAACTGCGTAGTGCGAAGCGAGCCATTCCTACTGAAACGTTCCGTTTGCGACGTCCCATAATTCCGTATGTGTCCGTAAGAATGCATAGCTAACGGAAATATATAAATCTGTTAGATCGTATATATATATATATATATATATATATATATATATATATATATATATATATATGTATAGTGGCAGTAATAATTCACTGGGCCAGTTAGTCTTCGTGAAGGTATGGCATATGGCACAACGGGAGCGTTGTCAACAAGGATAAATATATTTATATTTATACTTGTATTTACATTTATCCTTATATAAATATATTTATCCTTGTTGACAACGCTCCCGTTGTGCCATATCTCATATATATATATATATATATATATATATAGTGGAAAACTGTATATTTCAGGGCTCGTTTTTTCATGTTTTGACACATTATTAACGAGATCTAACAGACAATAACGCCAAGGAAAGCAAGGAAAGTATAGGCGAAGTTAATAAACTGAATAGTAATGTAAATGGGCAAAAAGAAGTGTGGGTGAAAAGATAACTTCTCGTGGGGAGGAACCAAACCGGCGACCTTCGAATAACGCGGTCGATGTTCTGCCACTGAGCTATGACAGCGGCTATCCTCCTAGCCACTTTAATTCGTATTTATGCGAATTCACACGTGACAGTGATAATCAGTGCCCTCTGTAGCCTTGCCCATGAGTTTGACACACTCTTTATCAGCCCGTGTAGCGTAGCGTATTACGTGAACATATTACGAACTGGCAGCTGACCAATAGTCCCTCGTATACAACCTCAGTCACCATGTCTGCCAGTACGAGACCCTCGTTATAAATAAGGGAAAGAAGTGTGCATCTAAGGGCTCGTTTTTTTTCGTGTTTTGACACATCATTGATAAGATCTAACAGACAATAACGCCAAGGAAAGCATAGGGGAAGTATTAGACCGAACAGTAATGTAAAAAGGAAAAAAAAGTGGGCAAAAAGTTAGGTCGCCGTGAGCAGGAACCAAACCTGCGACTTTCGAATAACGCGATCGATGCTCTACCACTCAGCTACCACGGCGCATATCCTCCCAGCCACTTTATTGGGTATATATGCGAATTAAAATGTCAGAGTTTCAGTCAGCGCCGTCTATAGTCATTGCTACGAGTGTGGCACACTCTTTTGAAAGCATGTGTGGTGTCACGTATTATGTGAACATAATACGAACTGGCAGCTTACTATAAGTTCTTCGTATACAACCTAAGGCACCATGTCTGCCAGTACGAGAACCACGTTAATGGTTAGAGGAAAGAAGTGTGTACTTAAGAGCCCATTTTTCTATGTTTTAACACTTTATTTAACAGATTAACGGGCAATAACGCCGAGCAACCTGTAGGCGAAGTTATTAGGCCAAACATAGCTGTAATTGTGAAGAAGGAAAGAAAATTAAAAAATAAGTTGCTGCGGGCAGGAACCGAACCTGGGACCCTCGAATAACGCGTCTGATGTTCTACCACTGGGCCACTACGGCGGTTATTCCAACATGCCACTTTTTTGGTATATGTGCGAATTTAGACGTAGGAGTGTTAGTGAGCGCCATATATATATATCACCTGATGAAGGGAGGACCCCTTCCGAAACTGTTGGGAAGTAATTTTATTTATTCTTGTTGACAACGCTCCCGTTGTGCCATGTCCCATGCCTTTCATTATATATATATATATATATATATATATATATATATATATATATATATTACAAGACAACTCAGTTGTACTCAGGTTTATTCGGGAGCAAACAAGCGCAGTGGACTAGAAGACCAAGCGCACGTTCAAGGTCGATGACGACTGCCAGCCAGAACAGGTTATGATGATTTAGTGCTGTCCAGATGAGAATTATGCGCATAATAGATGCCTAAACTAATTCTTCCCATGTGAAAGAGACCAGCCTGGTGGCTGTGGTAGGTAGTAAAGGTGACCAGGAAAGCCGCGTGAAAAGCTTCTTGCGGGAAAGGTGTACGATTGCTGTGCTCCCGTAACAGTGGTCAGTTGGCAAAAAAAGAGGCGTCTCGTGAAAGTAGACACGGGAAGTATGTTCTAAACCTACATATGGGCCGATGAATCAACGCTGGAATTCTAGCCCTGGCCAGGTGTGCGAATTTGTGTCAATAACAGCACCTCTTTACCCGGTCAGAATGATAGCACACGATGAAATTTGTCGCAGATGGCCTTCTTCGCTTAATGCATAGCTTCCGTGTTCATACAAACGCACTAGTGGCACTGGGAAGGCCAGAAATATATTCTTCGCAAGAAGACAGTGATGGATGGTCATTGCTAGTTGGAGAAAGAAACGTCGATAAATAAACAAGGTTAACGTCCGTAAACGCGGTAAAACGAAGAGTAGGTGGTTGTGCGCCGAAGGGCGATGTTGTAGATGAAAGTGTGGAATGGTAGTTCATCCCGGTGTTTGTGATCCGGTGAAATGTACACGATGATCACATCAGCAAGAGTTAGATGAGTGGGCATGGACACACGACAGTAATCATGGCTTCACAGATCTTTTTGTTTATTCCACAGTTATTCGGCACCCTGGCCCTTGGCATGGACTGCCATGGTGTCCGTCACGGTGGTTAGCTACGCAATGCTTCGGCAACTGCCGACGCAAGCCTTATGTACGAATATGCCTCACCTGCTTCGTCTTGGCCTGATGACTACTGTTCGCCACTGCCTGAGAAACGTCCTTTCAACCATTGCTTCATCGATGGAGATGTCCTAGATGAGCCTTGCTACTGGGCTACGACAGCGGACAGCTTCCCAGCTACCTTGCTTTCATGTACTGCCGTCCTTCTCTGGCGGGGAGGGCGCGTCACGGACCGCCGATCACTTGATATCCACTGCGCATCCACAAGGTCATCATCTGCGCTGATTGCTAACCCACTTAATGTATCTTTTTCTTCATTCCACAGTTATTTGGCGCCCTGGCCTTTGGCCTGGACTGCCATGGTGTCCTTCATCACGGTAGCAACCTACGCAACGCTTCGGCAACTGTGGACGCAAGCCTTATGGACGAATATGCCTCACCTGCTTATTCTTGGCCTGATGACTACTGCTTGCCATAGTCTGAGTGAGAAACGTCCTGTCAATCATTGCTTCGTCGACGAAACTGCCGTGGATCAAACTTGCTACGGAGCTACGATGGCGGACAGCTTCCCAGCTACCTTGTTTTTATGTACTGCCGTCCTTCTCTGGCGGGGAGGGCGCGTCACGGACCGCCGATCGCTTGATATCCACTGCGCATCCACAACGTCATCAACTGCGCTGATTGCTAATTCATTTAGAGTCGGCGCCTCGAACACAGTCTTTAGTGGGCATGGACACACAACAGGAATCATGGCCTCACACATTTTTTTTCTTCGTTTCACAGGTCAGTTGTTTTTTCTTGCAAGACTGATCTTACGATTTATTTATAGTTGTGCTTCCATGCCAGGAAGCAGTGCTTGCTCCATTCTGCTCTTCGCGATTACTTCTGTGCGGCCATATTAAAAGCAATCTTTGGCCTCTAAAGGAACAACCATAGTATACGTTCACTGAAGTTCTGAAAACCTTACCCGACTTGAGTCAAAGACATAAAAGAATGGTAGATAAACAAACAGAAATGCTCAGCACCAATATTGAGTTAAAAAGAAATTAGGAGGCAGTGGTGGGTGCGAAATCTGAAATAAAAGTAAGACTCGCGAACGTAGAAACTAAGACAGGCTAATTTTGAAAAATGGCAGCATGAATTGCATGATGTCGTCAAGGCCGTCGGAGGCATCAATAAAGACGCTGTTATCCTACATTACTGATTTAATGATGCAAGAGATCGTTCTCGTTGTAATGATGTACGTTTTTACAGGATAAGGAATGATTCCAGCAAGTCTGCCGTTCAATCAGAGCAGAAATTATTGAATATCCTAATTAGCACTCTCAACATAGGCATTCCTATGATAACATATCCCTGATAACATATCGGGGCCGCATCGCATCAGGTCGCTTTTCTGAAGGAAAATCACGTCCATTAATTGTTAATATTACTACCTATAAAACAAAAGAAGAAATGTTATCCTAGCGTACGTGCCTAAAAGAAAATAATATATCTGTTTGTCAAGATTTTTGTGCCGCTACATGCAACGCCGGAAAAACCATATTAGAATAAGGAAAAAGTCTCATTCGGCCATACAACCTAAGGTAGAAGAAGCTAATAATTGATGGAAAGTGCTATGGTTACGATGCTAATGAACAAAAGGTTTATGAAAGAATTTCATCAAGTGTAATGAATAATAACACGGCATCTGTTTGAGTTTTAAGGCCCCGGCCCAATATTTCAACAGCACCCACATATGATAGAGCGAAGACTAGGGACGCTGAATCGATGATGTCCAGCCTACCGGTCCTTTTTACGAACATACGTAGTGTCTCGCCTAAAAAGGATCTTTCATGCGGCCTCCTAAATGACTATGATGCAGATATATTTGCACTAACTGAGTCTTGGTTGACGAGTCAAGTTACAAACTCTGAATTATTTCACTGCAATAAAAAGTATAATGTTTACCGTGCCGATTGTCCTAAGGGACTAGGAGGTGGTTTATTATTGGCTGTCAATGAATGCTTATACTGTTTTCCTGTGGGTATAAAGTGCGATATAGAATGTGTATGGTGCAGTAATACTGTCAATTTAAAAAGTTCTGATTGGTTGTTGTTCTGATTGTTAATTGATTGGTGCTCGGTACCCCGAGCACCATCATTTACCTCGACTTTGTGTTTCGGCATGCATGATTGTTCAGGTCAAATAAGTACTTGTTTCCCCAGTGCACCTATTCTACTTAAGTGAGACTAATTGTACGAATATATTACGGTCAGACACCTGTACTTTATTAAATCCGACTTCCACAGAATCGAAACGTTCCGTCGACATATGCGCAGACTTTAGCGTACTTCAACCTGTTACTTCGCCAATACGTGTAACGAACACCACATCATCCCTTTTAGATCTAGTTCAAACGTCTTCAACAGACATGATTTCCCAGTTTTCACACTGGCCCGGTTTGAGTGATCATGACATCTAGCACTGTATCGTGAGCCTTTCAGTTTTCCAGTCTCGTAACAGTATAAAAATCATTCGAGACTACAAAAATCTAATTTTACCGCTATCAACCATGAATTTTGTGTTTTCCTGGATAATTTTCTCCCCAATGCCGCTGAACGCTCATTTAACGCTAAGTGTAGAATCTTTTAAAAAATTCATCATCTTGCCAACCGGTTCATTTCAACGAGGTGTGTTCTCTCGAATAACAATGCGCCATGGTATAAGAAATATTTTACACGGCGGTCAAACTGAAAAGACGTCTCTTTCGCACAGCTATGTGGGTGAGAAGCGAGGCTAGATGGATGGCTTAAAAGAAGCTGCCTAGACCTATATATTTGCTGTAAAAAATGCAAAAGTTTCATTCGTTACACCACCCTTGCCATCATGCTTATTGAGAACCCGAAACCTTTTGGAATGTATTAAAACCTACTGAATCTAAAATCATATCGCTTAATTGATCTGCCGGTCATCCTATACCTGAGAACCACTGTGCTACTATTCTAAGCAATGCGTTTGTGAAGGCTTTGTCCCCTGCAAGACATGGTGTGCAACTACCATGGCTACCGCGTTCCAACTTTTACCCATGGATCCGACCATTTTTAACTTCACAGGCATAGCGAAAATCATTGACAGCCTCAGTTTTAGGTCTTCAGGCGGAATCGATGAAATCACAGGAAAGTTTTTGAAATACAAAAGAATACTCCTTAATTATCTTAGCGAGCATTTCTTCACAATCATAGACGTCTTCATCTTTACTTTCCGACTGGAAAACAGCGAAAATCATTCCGATTTCAAAATCTAGTGATGCTCATGACCCATCTAATGACGGGCCCATATCGTTAACTTAGATACCACGTAAAATAATCGAACACATAATATTCCCTGACCTAGTTGCATTTCTGGAAGAAAACAACTTTTTCTTTAGGTATCAACACGGCGTTCGCAAACTCCTTTCCTGTGAGACTCAGCTGGTATCTCTTACTAATGACTTGCACGTGTATCTTGATAACGGCTTTCTTACAGACTGTTTTTTGGACTTCTCAAAAGCACTTTACAGGGTTACACTTGTGTTGCATCTACACAAATTAAGCGCACTAAGCATTGACCCAGGAATACTTGGATGGATAGAAAGTTATCCTTTTTTCCCATTCTCAATTTGTGGTTGTGAATGACTTCACATCTGATTTGACTCCTGTCAAATCGGGTGTCCCCCAAGGGTCCATCCTAGGTCCTCTTTTATTTTTATTATACATTATTCATACACCCGACAGCATTTCCTCAAAAACCTGTTTATTCGTGGATTACTGCGTTGTATACATAGATGCATCTGACATTGAAACCCTTCAATCAACTTGAATATCATGTAAGTTGTGCCTCAAATGGTACGTGGAACTCAGCACTAATAAATTTAGATCGATTCGCATTTCTTGTTCCAACACAACCTGCCCTGCCTATGCACTAAATACCTTCCCCCTTCAAATTCTTAGAACTTACTGTTATCTAGGCAATCATAATGTTACCAAAAAGAAGAGACGCCTTATCGACGAGGCTAGGCATTATATGTATTTAAAAGCAGCGGTAATGGCGTGACCGCTTCACCAGTGATCGAGCGGAGACAACCCTTCATCTTCTTTGTTAGGCACACACCCGAGTCGCCCCCTAGAATATCGACATAAATGCATGTACCATAACCCTCGACGGCACAAGCGCCCTCCCGGCGCATCTAAAAGTCAACGTCACTAGGAGAGTTAGGGCTTCAAGCGCGCAACATGTCCGATATCGGTAGCCTGTTGGGCACATGAAGGTGACGGTGTGGCAGGAACATTTCCGTATGTTACAGGAGCACCCACACGAAGGACTCGGTATGGACCTGTGTAGCGAGTAAACAGTTTTCTGACAAGCAAGCTTGACGGATCGGAGACCAGAGTAGGACCAAAAAACCGGACGGAAAGTGTACGTCGTGGTGTTGTTGATTCATACAAACGCTGTTGCTACTCTTGAGAGTTTGCAAGGCGAGTACGGGTGATTTCGCGTGCGTGTGCGGCCTGAGTGATAGCGCCTATGGCATAATTACCGGTCGTTACTGCATGGAATGGTATGACGGTGTCTAGAGGCAATGTTGCTACTCGGCCAAACAGCAGAAAAAATGAAGAGTTACCGGCAGTGTCATGATGAGGAACTTTATATGCAAATACACGTATGGCAAAGGAAGGTCCCAGCCAGAGCGGTTGAAAGAAAGATATTTTGCAAGCATGTCCGTAAGTGTTCAATTTAGAAGCTCCATGAGTCCATTTGTTTGCGGGTAGTACGACGTAGTGAACTTCTGCCTCGTTTCACATGACTGAAGGATATTAGCTACGACTTTTGTTAGGAAAGGTTCGGCCACGGTCTGTAAGCAGCTGGCGTGGAGCTCTATGTTGCAAGATCAGGTCCTTGAGGAGGGAGTCGGTGACATCTGTGGCGCAGCTTGTTAGACGTGCTCGTGTAATGACGTAGCGCGTGGCGTAGTCCGTGGCAACAGCTATCTCTTTGTTACACAAAGAAGGCAAGGGGCAATGGCGAAGTAGGCTCAAGCCAATGCGCAAGAACAGTTTTGACGGAATGTCAAGTGGTTGAAGGCATCCAGCGGGAAGTGTCGGTGGTGTTTTGTGGCGCTGGCATTTCTCATAAACTGCTACTTATCTTCTGGCTGAGCGTGCAAACCCTGGCCAAAAGAAGCGTCGGCGTATTCCGTGGTAAGTGCGTGACCCACCAAGGTTACCAGCAGTCGGAAGGTCATTAGGTAAATTAGGTTTCGAGTGAAGGTACTTAGGAATGAAAAGCAGCAGCGCCCGTTCATCCGGCTCAAAACTTTGGCGGTATAACACACCATCGTGGAGCACGAATGAGCGATGGAACTGATTGGAAGATGGTGATTGGAGGTGCCTAATGATAGCACGCAAGTAAGCATCATGGCGTTGCTCGTCGCCGATGCATGTCATTTGCGAAATAGAAAAGACGCAAGGGACGGTGTATGCGTCAGGCGTAGTGCTTGACTCAGCAACCGGGTAGTAGGACAGGCAGTCTGCGTCCTGATATAGGCGTCCGGACTTGTACGTCACCATGTGGTATACTCTTGAAGTCACACAGCCTAGCGCCCAAGCCGGACAGTCGGATCCTTCACTGACGTAAGCCAACATAGCGCATGGTGGTCAGGTATCACAGAGAAATTTGTGCCATACAAATATGAGCGGACCTTTAAGACTACCCAAACAAGAGCAGGACATTAACGCTCTTTAATGAAATAGTTGCGCTCAGCAGCTGTGAGGAGGTGGCAAACATAGGCGACAATTCGGTCGTTTCCCCGTTGGCATCGGGCTGGGACGGCTCTGATTCCGTGACCACTAGCATCGGTTCGGACTTCTGTCGGAGCGAATGGGTCAAAGTGAGCCAACATAGGTGGAGCCGTAAGTAAGGTGATTAGGCGTGAAAAAGCAGCAGCTTGGTCGGTACTCCACGTAAATGTGACGTCTTCTGCAGAATCTTTGTGAGGGGTCGAGCGATGGTTGCGAACTCTTTCACAAACCTTATGAGATAGGAACAAAGTTCTACAAAACTCTGGAGGTTTTTGACTGACTGGGGTATACGAAAACTGGTCACTGCACGAATTTTCTCGAGATCTGGCTCCATATCGGAGGCGTCGACAATGTGGGCCAACACTGTATTTTGCCGGCGTCTGAAGTGGCACTTCGACGAGCTTCATTGAAGGCCTGCAGTGCTGAATATGTCGAGAATAGCTGACATATGCTGAAGGTGGGTCTCAAATGTTGGGGAATAAACAACGACATCGTCTAGACAGCAAATACATGTTGACCATTTGAACCCTTGTAGCAGATAATCCATCATGCGCTCGAACGTGGCTGGGCGTTGCACACTGATACAGGCTGTCAGGAGTTACAAACCATCTGCTCTTGGCCTTTTTCGTCGACAGCAGTCTGCCAGTAGCCGGAACGTATTTCCATTGAAGGAAAGTATCGGGCACCGTGGAGACAATGAAGGGCGTCTTCGATGCGGGGTAAAAGATAAACGTCGTTTTTCGTGATTGTATTAAGATGGCGATAATCCACGCAGAAGCGCCACGTTCCATCTTTCTATTTACGAGCACAACGGCTGACGTTCAAGGGCTCGAAGAGTGTTCAACCATTTATTTTGCTAGTATCTTGGTGACTTCTTGTTGAATTACTTTATGCTCAGTGGCAGATACCCGGTATGGTCGCCGAAGAATGGAATGAAAATCACCTGTGTAAATGCGGTGCTTCACAAGTCAAGTCTGGCCGAGTGGATGGCTGTCGATGCCGAGTATGTCGTGGTATGGAGTCAGATGGCAGCATAGCATGGCTGACTTCTCAGCTTTGAGGTCCGCGGGCTATCATGAAGCGTAAGGTTGCATCGAGGCACGTGACGTCCTGAGAGTGACGTGGGTGATGGAACATACGTCTGCCATAAATCAGGTGACATGGTCGTCAATGAAGACTCTTAGCGTGGCGACCGAAATTTCTTGGGGCAGCACTTGCTTTATAACAGGTAAATATCTTCGGTTGGAGGCCATGGTTTTGACAGAGTGTGGGACAGTAATAGCACGCGCCAGAAGAACATCAGAAATCGGCGTCACGATATATACACCGTCGAACACGGCAGAGGTTGTTGCCAGTTCAACAATTGTGAGAGCTCCAGGTGGTAGCTGGAGGGCGTCATTGGTGTACAGGCTGTTCGGGAGTTCAGTGTGAGAATCCGAGAAAAGACGAAGTTCTAAGCAGAGAGTACAGGTGACACTATCTATAAGGGCAGAATGCATGGATAGGAAGTCCATGCTGAAGATTAGGTCGCGAGGGCCGTTTTCTAGCATCGTAAATAAAACAGGGACATTGGCGGCCAGCAATGCTAACATGAGCGGTACACATTCCAGTGATGGCCACAGTTCAATCATCTGCTACACGGAGGGCTTTAGTCGCTGCAGGCGTGAGGACGTTTTTGAGTAGGCGACACAGGTGAGCACTCATTGTGGACGCTAGAGCTGCGGTATCAACTAACGCCGCCAAAAAAATGCCATCCACATACCCCTCAATCAAGTTCGTATTAGTGGGGAACGTCAACGGATAATTTGGATCAGCACCAATTGATGCAACACTACCTCCCGGAGCTGAATAGTCTAGTTTTTCCGTCCGAGAAGATTTATAGTTGACCGGCGATGGATAGCGGCGTGGTTGGGGCGAATGAAAACGGCGGCGTTGAGGTGACGGCGAAAGAGCGGTGGAGCGGCTGTACGGGACTTCGGAAGAAGGATTTACACAACTGGGCGAATACCGACGGGCGTCCTCGTATGGCCGAGAAGACAAAAATGGGCTGTAGTTTGAGGGCGTCCAAAGTCTGCGGCAGTAGCGGGAGATATGTCCAACTGAGTGGCCGCGGAAGCAGATAAGTTGGTCTGCTGCAGTTCTCTATTTTCTCCCTTCACTTGGGATGTGATGTAGTAACCGACGTGATCTATGACCTGTGTGTGGCTATTTCAAGTAATGACTTACAATTTCTTGTCAAGTCGAACACTGATACTCCAATTGTTGACGTCACCCGGCTGGGCAAGTCTCGCTGTGTGAAGATTGCGTTTAGTTGCACATCCCTTTCCTCTCAAGTGAAAGTAGGGTACTTCAGACATGCTGTGTGGCCTTTCATTGCAGATCCTCTTCAGTGCCGTAAATGCATGAAACTTGGACATGTGACAGAGTCTGCAAGAATTCAGAGGTATGCCACAACTGCGCCGAGCCGCACACAGAGGATAAATGCGTCGCTACTGTCAAAAATGCTCGAATTGCGATGGATCTCATGAAGCCATATTGAAAGACTGCCCACGTATTCGGAAATAAATCGCCGTCTTGAAGGAGATGGTGCGCGATCACTCATCTCATCGAGAATCCACAGCTAAAGTCAAAAGGCGTGTTCACGTCGACGTGGGTCTTCAAGAACGCCTGCTACCTCCTCGATGCATTTGCCAGCCTCCTCCTTTACCTTCCAGACCACATGCTGTGGGAAAAACGTGTGAAAGACAAAGCCAGTGGCATACCCTGACTGCCTGCACTTCAAAGGGAAGCAGCATCAAGCGAACCGAAGGAGCTTTGTGACGGCCAGCCCGGGATCCTGGTTCGAGATCTTTCCAACTAAGACAGGCAAGTGACTGCAATTGTGCAATCATTAATTGCCACGATTCGCACGCTACTGAGTAGCATACAATCTGCGTCTGCTAAGAGTGCGCTGCAAATACTGAGTTCACTGAATCCAGTGCTTGCTAACATCGTATAAGCACAATGGCTCAACGAAATCTCATTTTCCTCACTGAAGTTAAAAGTGTGTCAATTTTTCAATGGAATGCCAGAGGCATGAAGCCCCGCATGTCGTAAAGTTCGCCCATTTGTTCGGGCCAATCAATTCTTCATACTTCTCATATGTGAAACAAACGTATCAACGCCTTATAGGTTGTCCGGTTATGAAGCTTTTTGTTCAGCCGCTATGAAAGAAATAAGCAAAGTGATTGTTTACATCCGCACGGACTTGACTTATGTTTCACACCCAATAAGTTCGAATGACGACAATCAGTACGTGTGACTTCGTGTAAAGAAGAATTCTGTTTCGTTCACAATTAGTGGTAGATATATATTCCCGTCATCGTGATTTGACTGCGACAGAATAAAAAAATCTTAATGAGGACCAATGGGCTTTGCATCATGACCGGTGACTTTCGACGCCCATCACATGCTTTGAGGGATTACTAGGTTGAACGCCAAGGGCAGGAATATTGATACATTCGCTTCCAAGGACGACCTTTTCATCATGAACGATGGCACCCCAACATATCTGCGGGGTCTCCCGTATGGCAGTTGCCTTGAATTGACATTGGTGTCACGGTGCTTCTCTCACAAAGGTAAATGGTTTTGCACTATTGAGACCCATGGGAGTGATCACCTAACCAGCTACGTGAAGATCGATGGTATCAGAAAAAAATCTCTCTTCCAGGGTTGTAATTGGCACTGACTGGTTGATGTTTACATCGCGTGTTGAAGACCCTTGCCAAGAAGGCCTTGCCTGCAGCCTGGAAAATACCATCACAGAAGCTATGCAAACATCTAAATGTAAATTATCTTTCTCGTCTAAAATAACACAGTTTGACATCAATCTGGATAAATTTCGAACTATAGAAAAGCGTAGCTGAACGACGATACAGACGCCCAAGATCAAATAATGACCTGGTGGAAGCAAGAAGGCTCCAGAAAAAGATTCAACGACACATTGAGAAGCTGTAGAGCGAACGCTGGGAAGCATTCTGCTAATCTCTAGACCCTCATAAACCGCTGTCATATCTGGAGAAAAGTTCGTGGTCTTCGCTCGTCTTCGCAACAACGGCACCCTTCTAAAGCTTTTTCACTTCATGGAAAAACAGAACACGAGGTGGCTGAAGAATTTTTCACGAGAGCTGCCGGGAATACTAGTGAACGAGAACATCGATGCCGTGATCCATGCTGAGGCACGATTACCGGAAAGGGACATTTCAGTTCACCATGGAAAAACTGGAAGGTGCACTAATCGCTTCTATGTGCACGTCATCACCAGGTCCTGATGGTATTACTAAATAGTGCGTCGAGACATCTTACACAAAAAGGCAGAAAAAACTTTTAACATGTTTCACCAACTCCTGGCTCAGCGGCAGTGTTCCACGAGAGTAAAAAGTCGATTAATTACCACTTCTGAAATCAGAAAAATCACCATTAGTCTTGACAGCCTACCGTCCTGTTGCTCTCGCAAGCTGCCTCGGAAAAGGGATTGAAAGATTGGTTCTATTTTGTCTCAAGTAGTACTTGGAACGATACACCAACTACCCTTCCTGCATGGCAGGATTCCGTCAGGGCCACTCCTCCATTGACTGCGTCCTTGACTAACCGACATTTGTTCAGCAAGAAAAAAGTCGCAAGCGTATATTAGTGGCACTCTTTCTTGAAGTGAAGTGTGCTTATGATAATGTAGCTCACGCTGCCACCGTCACTTCTCTCGCAGTAGTGGGTATTGGTGGACGAATATTTCAATGGATAAAAGATTATATAACTGGCAGGGTTTTTTTTGTGCAAACAAATGAGAGTAAACCTACTGAACAATACACCTACTGCGGAGAACCTCATCAGGGTGTTTTGGATTGCCTCAGAGCGCACATTCGACATGCTAGCCATGTCCCCGACCGCCACTTGCCCCTTCTACTCTTTGAAAGACAACGTGCTACGTTTTTTGACGTCATAGCCAAGCACCTAAACAGCATTCCATCAGGATATACGCCAGCTACGAGAATCGCATGTCCTTCGTGGCGCTCGACCAGCCGCAAGTACGTCTAGAAATTCCGGGTATCAAAAAGAAAAGCAATCACTCCAGAGCAGCATTGAAGCAAGCAACACTGCTATTACTATATTAGTTGTACTTAGACCGAACATAGATATACACTGATGGGTCCTTCTCGTCCAGCAGCACATCAGGTGCAGCTGTACTTGTGGCTGCAGCAATGACAAATTTAAGTTGTCGCATATGATGACGTCTGCGGCATCACAACTTGCTGCTATAAGAGCTGCTTTACATTATCTCATTCAAGAGCGTCCAGGTAAGTGGGTCATATTTTATGATTCGAAGGCAGCACTTCAGAGCTTGCCGTCTGCCATGCCTAGGAGGAATCATGAACAATTGATACATGAAATAAGACATTGCCATCTTGAAGCTCTAGTACGAGGGCATGATATTATATATCAATGGTTGCCTGTACATATCGGTAATACCGGATATCAACTAGCCGATGATGCAGCCCGCTCAGCACATGAAGAAACCCATCTGGTCCCAATTCCTCTATGAAAGACTGATGCAGCAAGACAACTTTATTTGCTGGCTCAAGATTTTACACGCAAGTTCGGGTCGTCTACCAGCTTCGAAAGGTGTCACTTATGTGAACTGGATCCTTCGCTCAAGATACAGCTACCATTACAACTTTGTCGCTCCAATTTGACACTGTTATGCCGCCTTTGGTTGGGTGTTGCATCCACAAAGGTGTACTCTTTTCGCATTGGCATGGCAGACACCCCTGCATGCGACTCCTGCAGAACTGAAGAGACCTTTGAACACGTCCGGTGCAGCTGCGCTTCCTACGACACACAGCGACACCAGCTCCGGAAGCTTTTAAATGAACTTGACTCTAGACTATCCTGCGCGCAGAAGATTCTGGGACCTTGGGCACCTTCCTCAATTGCACAGAAAGCGACTAACGCACTCCTACTTCACCTAAAGACAACAAACCAGAGTGACTGCCTGTAGACTTTGTGTGCTCCCCCGAATGTGCTCGTGATTGTGTGTACCTTCCTTTCTCTCTGGAACCTCTTTTCTCTCCTTCATTCCTTCCCTAGTGTAACGACGCCAGCGCCCCACCAAAGCCTGGCCTCGATGACTGTCGCAACTGTTCAGAGTTCATATCCTGTGGCCATACCAACGTATGCTCAGGTAGTTGCTAGGACACCTGCACCCCAGCAAAGCCCAATGCAGCTACCAGCGCCCGAAGTGCGTGATTCGCTCAACTCACTCGCAGCGCAACCCTCTTCCCAGCCTTAAAACACAAGCCGCACTACGCGGCCGACTTGCTTCTATTGCGGCATGCATGGGCATATTTCAAGGTTTTGTCGACGCTGTCAAGAAAATGAAAGACGAAGCTAGGACGACCTTGAACGGGGCGACTTCTACCCCACTGTACCACCCTATCACCGACTGTATCAGAACAGAACACGCAGGTCGCCGTTTCCGCAGAACTTTGGCTCAGTTGGCAGTGCCGTTTTCTCACGTCGTCGCTCACCTTCAACGAGGCGGCGTACCTCCTCTCCCCTTCAAACTTCTACTTCAATTACAGACTGCCAAATGGAAAACTAAACAGCGCAGCTTCAGGAGGGTAAGCTGCATCTTTCGAACTGCGTCAAACTCCTCCGGACCGACCAATAAATGTTTTATTGGTGTATGTTGAAGGTATACAGACAAAGGCTCTGGTGAACACAGTCGCATAATTCGTAAATCGCGCATACTTTAGCGCGCGCTTGAAAAAAGTTAGGACGCCATTCGATGGCCCTCCTTTTCATTGCGCAGATGGAGTCCCTATTCATCCTTCAAGTGTCTGTACACTCCGCGTTTTCATAGATGGCATCCTTTAACGCGTTCAGTTTCTTGTACTTCCTTTGAGCACTCACACAGTCATTTTAGGATGGGACTTCTTTTCTTCGGCATCAGCTTTCATAACGCTTCGTCATCGAGTAACTAATATGTCAGCTACTGAGAATCATTTTGACAGTTCACCATACAGAGCCGTTTCGTTGCTGCCGTGGGTCGTTTCATTTCACCAAGAGATGAACAAATTCTCGCGATCGCTTCAGATACTATAGCTAACGGTGACGTGTTCATTTCTCCATCAGTTCGTTTCAAACCTGCGGGGATTACCATTGCACCCGGTCTTGTGCGGTTTACCCACGATAAGGTATTGGTCACCGCCTGGAAATTAACTCATTCGCCAGTGATGCTGTCTCAGGGCACTGCTGTGAGCTGCTTCGAGGACAGTGAGCCTTTTTCGCTTCTTCCTCTTCACGCAGAATCACCGCCTTTGTCTGCTACAACTGATATCAAGGCTACTATTGTTGCTTTTAATGCCAACTCAAGTCTTCTCCACACAGCTGAGCAGAAGAGAGACCTCTTAGACCTTCTCCAAAAGCACAGATATTTGTTTGACGTACATTCCAAAGCTTTGGGCCACACCTCTGTGGCAGAGCACAGCATCGAAACCAAAGGCAACTACATTGTACGCCACCGCTCATACCGTCTGCCTTGGCGGAATGCGTCTGCCTTCGGCGGAATGCGTCTGCCTTCGGCGGAATGGCAAATAATTCAGAAAAACGTCGCCGACATGCTGAAACGGCATATTAATCTACCTTCATCTAGCTCTTGGTCGTCTCCCGTGGTGTTCGTTCGGATGGCACTTTTCGCATTTGTGTTCATTACAGAGCGCTCAATAAGATAACGAAAAAAGATGTATATCCGTTGCCACGCATAGATGATACCCTATACTCCCTACGAGGCGCAGCATATTTCTCCAGCCTTGACCTCCGATTTGGGTAATGGAAAATACCTATGCGCGAAGCAGACAAGGGGAAAACAGCGTTTTGAACGCCTGACGGGCTTCAAAAGTTTAACGTCATACCTTTTGGCTCATGCAACGCTCCAGCAACATTTGAGCGCATGATAGATACTGTCTTCCGTGGTCCCAAGTGGAAAACCTGCTTATATTGTTTGGACGACCTCGTAATTTATTTTTCTACTTTTCCTCGGCGCCTTAAGCGTTTGGACGAAGTTCTTAGGTGCATTTAAAACGCTGCGCTTCAGCTGAATACAAAGAAGTGCCACTTCGCCAGCAGAAGCATCAAAGTATTAGGTCACCTTGTCAGCAAAGATGATGTTCGTCCTGACCCCGACAAAGTTGCTGCCTTAATTATTTTCCACGTTCTGGCAGTCAAAAACAACTGCGAGGTTTTGCAATTGTGCATTTCGAGCCCCTTTGAAGCATGTTGGAGAAATCTGAAGAGAGTTTTACATATTCCATGCCCAAAGAATTTATGGAACATGCTGGATGCAGCTTCCTCACGACGATTCTTAATCGCACCGGAATTGAAAACGATGGGCACAGCACTTGGTCAATTCGCTCACCAGGGCGGAAAAGCACCAATGATTTCAGCAAGGCATAATGCTGGTCAGCAGGTTGCAACCTCTGCGTTGCTGAGAGGAGCCACTGTAACGCAGTCACGTGCTCGGACACCTGGGCACGCTGAGCGTTGCCCATGATGTCTCTGCCTGGGCCACCCTTTGCATTCAAGTGGGACAACACTGTCGCAACTCTCCACAACAGTGTGGAGAGTTGCATCTGCTCCCCACACTGGAGCAGCTCCAGAGTGAAAATCTCGCTTCATGCTGATTCTACCGGAGTCAGCTGAAGCGACGCCCTACCGTCACAGAGTGAAAGAAATCCTGTTTTTCAGTGAACTGTAGTTATTTCTGCAAGTAGGACACAGAAAGAAGGGCGAGGGCTAAAAGCAGGTCTGAAGGCTTCCCATCCATACAGTAGAGTATGAGTGACATGCTTTCATTGAGTTTATTTATTTATTTATTTACAAATACTGCAGGCCCTGTTCGTGCCCAAGAAGGAGTGGGTAACAAATGTAAGTGACAAGGCAGAATATAAAAAATATAATAAAAGCAATCCTAGAAAGAAAAATAAGAAATTTCTCAACATCAAAGAAAATAAAAATAATACATAGCAATATTTGCATTTATATAGAAGTACAAAAAATATCAGCACTAATGAGGAACATATTATATTGCTTATTAAAAATCAAGTGTTAGGTTAGTGACAAATGTATGAACGATTGTTTTGTGTCCGCATTAATGACCTCCGGAGGTAACTTGATGCATAATAAAAGAGCATGAGGAAATAAGTAGTTTTGAATGTATGGTAACGTAGTTGCTGGAGAATGCGTATTTCAGTATATATTGAGCCTTCAAAATTTTGTTTTGCAACTTGGTGCCATTTTGCTAAGATGTACAGCCTGGAACTGGTGACTGAATCAGACGCGGTACTATCGAGCCGAGATATATCAAATCAGAAAGGGATCACCAAAGAGTTAGATACAGTTTATTCGATACTTGAAATGATTTATACATCAAAAACATTTAGAGGAGGGTATTACGACCGTTTGATATACCCAGTAATTCGTTTCACGCAAGTTCGACCGTATCGCAAACGTCAGAGTGCATTGGTCAGCTTCACGTCATCAACAGAGGTCCCCAAGTAAGTCGCCTTCGTTCTTTCTTTCTTTATTCTTTCACATCAGTTGTGAACAATTCTTTCACATTAGTTGTTAGGCCCATAACACACAGTTTTTTATCACATTCTGTGTCATGTGCATTTACAAACCAGGTGGGAAAACTTGAGTACATTTGGTCGAGCAATTATAAATAAGTGGTATTTTCGCAAACACGCGAGTTGTGATGTAACAAGCTGCTCGCTTTGGGGGAGTTTGCATTCCGGCAAATCATCTTCTTCTGTGGCCAGCTGCTCATGAAATCAAGCCATTTCAGCTTCCTTAAGCTTCGCACCGAAATTGAACCATTTGCAGAGGCTGAAACGTCGGTAAGACATGATTGCGAGGGTCCAGCGTCTTACTTCCTCCGCTTTATCAGTCACTTTGCTGCCATTGCGGGGCTGTTACAGAAGCTTTTGACATCAGGAACGGCCTTCGCTTGAACTGACGAGTGCGAGTGTGCTTTCTAAGCCCTTAAACGTGCTTTGACCTCAGACCCCGTCCTCCGTCACTTCGATGAGAGTGCACCCACTTTCCTGCACACAGATGCCAGCGGGCATGGAATCGGTGCTGTCTTCCTCCAGTGCGAGGACACTTCACATCAGCGAGTAGTTGCGTATGCCAGCCGCACACTAACACCTGCGAAGCAGAACTACTTGATAACTGAGCAGCAATGTCTTGCTGTCGTTTGAGCCACCCAGAAATTTCGACCTTGTTTCTAAGGACGCCACATCACTGTGACTACCAACCACCATACCCTAAGATGTTTGTCCTCGCCGAAGAATTTGTCTTGGCACCTCGGTCGCAGAATACTCCGTTTGCAAGTGTACACTTTTGATGTTGTGTACAGGTCTGATAAACAGCATCAGGATACACTCGCCGCTTTCTGCCACTTTTATCTCCAACCACGCATCCTCGAGCCCCTCAGGTGATCAAGCGGCTTCCTCTTCACTCACGTTATCACCCCTAACAGTTGCTGAGTCACTATCTTCGAACAGCAGTGCTCAGTTTGCCGCGTGCCAACGTGACGACTCATACTGTAACTGCATCATCGGGTACTTGAATGACTCACCTTCTCCAACTAGTTGCAGACTACGTCGTCAGATACGGCTGTTCAAGCTGGACAACAATGTCCTGAAGCGCTATCCATACAATTCGGATGGGCATCGGTAGAAGCCAGCACTTCCATGTTCACTGCGCAAACAAGTTCTCGAAGCACTGCACGACGACCCATCAGCTGGACACTTGGGATTTCAGAAGTGCTACGACCGCGTTAGGAGCCATTGCGTCTCTCATAATCATATAGTGGTTTTGGGACGTTAAACCCCACATATCAATCAATCAATCGCGTTAGGAGCCATTTCATCAGGCCTGGTCTTTCTACCTTCGTGGCTAATTATGTCGCTTCTTGTATACTTTGTCAATGCCGGAAACAGCCAACTTCTGCTTCTGCTGGATTATTGCAACCAATTCCATATCCTGATACACCTTTTGTCGTTGTAGAAATAGACCTCGTCGGACAACGTCCCGTAACGCCAGCGGTCCACCACTGCATCGTCACAGCACGCACGACCGACAGACCACTTTTTCGTCATCGTCTTCTGACCCCTGATATGTCAGATACGGAGCATATTATATATATATATATATATATATATATATATATATATATATATATATATATATATATATATATGTATATATATGACACGACAGAGGCGTTGTCAACAAGAATAATAATAATTGTATATATACTTATTCTGGTTGACAACGCTCCCGTTGTGCCATATCCCATACCTTCACGAAGACTAACTGGTCCATCGAATCAATGCTCGTACTATATATATATATATATATATATATATATATATATATATATATATATATATAACAACTGTTTATTCTGCCAACATTTCGACGGGGGCTCCGTCTTTTTCAAGGCATAATAATATTTACACATGTTTGGTGTCTTCTTATAGCCTGAACAGGAGGAAAGGGGTCAAAAGGAAAGTAAAAAAAGAAGAAAAGAAACAACGAAACGGGGGAAGAAACGTTAAATCAGTATAGAAAATCTAGGAGAAGAAGCTCGACCGACACGGCGGAATTAGAAAGTGGCGGCATCTCAACAGAGTAGGGCAAAGGTGGACGAGCAATGCCATCATTGTCGACAATACGTCCCCCGCACACACTGTTCCCCAAGTGGGCAGTGTGCCGCCGTGCTTCCATTTCACCTTCCCGCGTAATCCACTGGGGGCTCGTCCCTTTTTGAAGTTTAGGACAAGTTGGTGGGGAGAGCTTGAGCGCTTCGAGTGTGTGTTGGTGGCATCGGGAGGAATGAAAAAGTCGGTAATTGAAGTGCTGCCATTGACATTCATAATATGCAATGGCTCTTGTCAGTGAAGGAAGAGAAAATGTGCGTTAAAATTAAAGATGAAAGTAGGGGGGGCTGTGCGACATCGGGGACCATTTATCTGTTTGTTCCGGCTGTGCTTGATGAGGCAAACCATTTCTATGTTCGCAGCAGTGCTCTGCTGTGTACGTACGGCAAGTGACTGCCGCTTCGTCAATAGGTTAGATAGGAGGTGCGCAAGTAACATTAAAAACGAGTCTCTTTGTGATCTTATTTGATCGGTGGTGCGTAACAAATTCTAAGAGATTCAGTACCAGTCCTAACCTACTGCAGGGTATATTTGCAGCCTTGTCAGAAACGAAGTATGACAGGCTCTCCAAGTGTCGCCTTTTGAGCAATGTCCGGCCTGTTCCGGTGAGCCACATCGTGCATCATACGCAGAAACTGTAAGCCAATGTATTCCTGCTTCACCGCGCTTGTTTCATCCTATGCCTCAGGACGCACTTCCTTCGCTGCAGCCAATTTAGCATTAAGAAAATCGACAGCCGCTTCCCAGAAAATCCCACGTATGGCCCACACCGGACAGACGATCACTGTGTTACCACTGTGGTGAATCTGAACATGTGTACCGGAAATGTCCCTATTGTCGCCTCGGAGTACAGAGTTTCGCCGGCGACGCACCATGGCCGAGATTTGGTGAAAGACCGAGAGCTAATGAAGATTACCTCTCACAGCAGCGCATGCCACTGCGGCGGCAGTCGCGGTCTCCATCCCCAAGGCGATCTTCTCCAAATTTTCGGAGCCTTCCAGGAGCGGCGCCAGCGCGCTCGCCATACCCTAGGCGGGAAAACTAATGACAGCAACCTTCGGGAGCAAGGCGGCTGACACTCGACGCAAGCAAGGCCTCCCACCGACTTAAGCACGGACAAGGAGTGATTCCCCGATGACAGCGACGAAATCCAGAAGCAGAATTTCTCTGGATATACATGTGGTAGTCTTCATGGGCGCCGCCACTAAAGTGATCGGGAACCAGCGGTTGAAAGATGATTACCTGTGAAGGCTGAAATGGCGGGGGGCCTTGGGGCACCGGTTGCGGACTGGCGTTGGCCATTTGGAGAGGTAATCGGCACTTGCGAGGTTCCGTGGAAGGAGTGAACTCTGAAACGAGGCCTATCAGCCACCGACTGAACCGGTGCACGGGAGTTGCAATGGGTGACAATGCGTCCGAGCTAGATTAACGGCTCCCAGTAGGATTATGGAGCATTAGGTAGGGTTGCCCCCCAGCACTCCCACCAGTGTCGCGGTACAGCGCGACCCAAAGGCAGATAAACGTTGACACAGCGACTCTCAGCAGCCGAACAGCAATATCGCCTTCTTTATCTTCAATCAGCCAGAGCTCGGTTGCGATCGGTTGATCGGTTGATGTGATCGGTTGCGACGTACATTGACAACATATCTTCTAATGTACGGTTGAATTGTTCTGTAATGTCATTAGTTTAAAGATGATACGCGGTGGTGGTGCGATGAATGACTTGGCATTCCTTGATAAGCGATTCGACGGCATCCGACAAAAACACACACCCTGGGTCACTCAGGAGTTCACGTGGTGCGCCGTGACGTAAAATAATCTGATGCAGTATGAAACGACCGACGTCACTGGCTGACGCAGAAGAGAATGGTGAAGTTTCTGCGTATCGCGTAAGGTGATCGATAGCGACAATTACCCAGCGATTTCCAGCCGTTTTAATCCGAAGAGGTCCATACAGATCAATACCAACACGGTAAAACTGTCGGGCAAGACAAGGTAAGGGGTAAGGGCTGTAGAGGAGCTGGAGAACTTGGATTAGGATTCTTCCGGCGTTTGCAAGCGAGACAGGAACGTACGTAGCGAGGAATGAAGCGATACATTCCATGCCAGTAGTAGCGGTGGGACAGGTGGGTGAACGTTTTTAGCACTCCAGCATGGGCGCATTTTGGGTCGGCAGGAAAGGAGGCGCATATGTCTGAGCGGAGACGACTGGGAATGACTAGAAACCATTGGCGTCCTTCGGAGAGATAATTCTATCTGTATGACAAACCATCTCTGATAACGAAGTGCTGTATTTTATGGTGCATACCTCTAGGGATATTTTCCGAGGGAGCTCGGCTCAACAAGTTGATAATAGAAGCGATTTGAGGATTTTTCGTTGATCCTGTAGCATATCATTGACACTAAGTGCAGATACGTCGGGGGCAGGCGAAGACGGCGATTTTGACTACATCGTAGAGGTGATCGGGACAAAGCGCCTGCGTCGGAATGTTTTCGGCCAGATCGGTAAACGACGTGAATGTCATGTTCTCGTAGCCGAAGCGCCCAACGGGCGAGCCGGCTGGTGGGATCTTTTAACGAGGAGAGCCAACATAATGCGTGATGGTCTTTAACCACGCAGAATGGGCGCCCGTAAAGATAAGATTGAAACTTGCCTATGAACCGTATGATGGCTAGACACTCTTTTTCGGTGACTGAATAGTTGGCTTCTGCTTTTGTGAGTGCACAGCTGGCGTAAGAGATGACGTACTCATCAAATCTAGGTTTACGCTGGGCGAGGCAGAGCACCGAGGCCAACTCCGCTAGCATCCGTGTGTATTTCCGTCGGGGCAACAGGATCAATTATTCGCAATATAGGAGGTGACGTAAGAAGGTGGCGGAGTGTGGCAAATGCATCATCACAAACTGACGACCAACTAGAAAGGTCGTTGTATCCGCCACGAAGGTCAGCCAAGGGCGATATGATGGAGGCGAAATTGCGAATAAAACGGCGAAAATATGAACATAAACCGAGGAAGCTGCGAAGCTCTTTTAAGGTCTTCGGTTTAGGAAATTCGGCATTGGCACGGAGTTTTGTCAGATCCTGAAGAATGCCATCTCTAGATACAACATGGCCCGAAATGAGGAGTTGTCGAGCACCGAATCAGCACTTTTTCAAGTTGGCTGTAGACCGGCGTAGGTGAGGCAAGTAAGCGCTGTCTCGAGCCGCTGAAGATGCGTTGAAATGTCGCTTGAAAATATTACGACATCGTCTGAATAACACAGATATGTCTGCGATTTTAGGCCACAGAGGATGTTGTCGATCATGCGCTCGAAAGTGGCAGGCGCATTGTAGAGCCCGATTGGCATAATGTTAAATTCGTATAAGCCATCAGGGATAACAAAAGCCGTCTTGGGGCGATCAGCCTCAGCCATGGGAACCTGCTAATAACCTGAACGCAGATCTAGTGACGAGAACTCCACGCCTTGTAAGCAGTTAAGGGCATTATCTATGCAGGGTAGCGGGTAAAGATCTTTCAGTCTGATCTTATTCAACCAGCGGTAGTCGACGCAGAATCTTATTGAGCCATCTTTTTTCTTGACTAGAACAACTGGGGGTGCCCGCGGGCCGTTAGAAAGCTCAACAACACCTCGTTTCAACATGTCGTCAACTTGTTCCGCGATTATGCGACACTCAGATGCCGATACCCGATACGGACGCTGACGTAAAAGAGCGTGAAGGCCAGTGTCGATTTTGTGAGATAATGTAGAAGCACGGCCCAAAGTCAGTTGCTGCTGGTCGAAGCTGGCGCGTAAGCGCGTGAGGAGGGCGATGATGTCGGTGTGCTGCTGGGCCTAAGGTTGGTGTCCTAAGAGATTAATTAAACAATAGCGCCAAGGAAAGTATACGGGAACCTATTAGACCGAACTGTAATGTTAGCGTAAGGAAAGAAAAGTGGGTGCAAAGAAAACTTGCCATGGGCCATCGGCAGGAACCAAACTTACAACCTTAAAATAACGTGTTTAATTGTCTACTTCTGAGCTGCCATGACGCCTATCCCCCAACAAATTTATTCGGTATATATGTGAACTAAAACGTGGGAGGGTCAGACAGTGCCACTAGTGGCCTTGACGGTGAGTAAGGCACACCCTCTCTGAGACTGTTTGGCGTCAAGTAGCACGTGAACCTATTACTAGCTGGCAGATGACCAATAGTTCCTTGTATACATCTACACCCTACAAGCACCAAATCTGCCAGTACGAAACCCTCGGTAATGAATAAAGGAACGAATAGTATACCAAAGTGCTTTTGTTGCATGCTTTGACACAATAATAATGAGATCTAACAGAAAATAGCGTCAAAAAGGTCTAAGGGAAGTTATTACACTGAATTGTAATGTTAATGTGAAGAAAGAAAAGTGGGTCAAAAGACAACTTGCTATGATCAGTAACCAAACCTGCGACTTTTGAATAGCGCGTTCGATGTTCTACCGCTGAGCTACCAAGGCGGCTATCCTTCAAGCTACTTTTTTGGGTATATATGTGAATTTAATCGTGGGAGTGGCAGTCAGCGCCACCAATTGATATGACGATAAGTGTGTGGTAAGAGAAGATATATACATACATATATATATTCTGACGAAGGCTGTGCAACGACCAAAACGTAATCTCTAAAGGGATTGCTTGCTTTTTCGTACGTGTACCAGCTTTTTTTCTTATACATACGAGACCCACTGAGCTGTCCGACTATATATATATATATATATATATATATATGTAGTGTTCCTACTTAAAATAACGGAACAGCATTAAAGCTTCAGTATGGAACTGGCGTCCATCTTAATCTGCTTTCTTTTTCACTTCATCCTCCTTTTCTTTCCTGCCGCGGCTCTCGTGCTTCTTCATCTTCTGTCCAAAGGCTCATACCGCTTCACCCTTCCCGCTTTCTTTTAATTACCCCTCCTGGGGTAATACTTGAAGACATTCCCAATTGAAGCACATTCAACAGATCCACGTTCACCAGTGTACCAGACAGTCTTCAAAATTCCGTTCTGGGTGGCTGTCTTGGTCACAGAGTAAGGCCCATAAAATTTGGCACTGGAATCTCTTATTCCTTTTCTCACTAGTACGAGGTCGGTGACTTGAATGTTTGGCATGTCTGCTCGATGCCTCTTGTCGAAATTCTTTTTCATTCGTTTTCGGTACCTCTCCTCCTGTGATTTTTGTTGCCTCTCCTCGACAATCTTGAGGTTTTCCAAGAGTCCCAACTCACGGTCTGCCTGCAGAATAGGGGTCTCTCCTGTAGAAGCGTACTGTGGACTGCACCCCAAGCCACTTGTGTAGGATCGGTTATGATGTTTTACGGCTGCTTCTAAAGAACATTTCCATCCCCCAGGAAAACTATCGTACATCTTGATGTATTGTTTCACGTCCCGTATGGCACGTTCTGCAAGCCCATTCGCCGCAGGATGGTATGGCGCACAGAACTTGATCGATACATTGTGATCTCGAGCCCATCTTACTAGCTTTTCACTCTTGAACGCGGGGCCGTTATCGCATACGATTGTCCGCGTAGTTCTAAACATGTCTCTTTCGAGAAGGGTTATGACGCTATTTGCATCTTCTTTTCCTGCTCGTGCCGCGACCATCCTGGTGCATTCATCTATGGCCAGCAGAAAAGCTTGCGTTTTTCTGACTCCTTCCCGTTTCTTGTTAAGTTCGGCGAAATCCAGGTGAACTACTTCAAAAGGCACGTTCGAGTGGCAAGGTAGTATCATGGTGTCCGTAGGCTGTTTATACTTGACTTTGTGTACTTGACACACATGGCATGAACGAACGTACTGACTGACGTCTTTCTTCATGTGAGGCCACGTAAACCTCTTGACCAACTTGTTGTAGGTACGCCAAAAGCCGTCGTGTCCTCCAGATTCTGGGCTATCGTGGTACAAGTAAAGCACTTTGGAAACAAGAGTTGGTGGGACTTGATACCGACCTTCAGTAAAAACCAGTTGTTCTGAGCCTTCCCACAGCTTCACTTCATTGATTTCTTCAGATTTTTCTGTGTTGTTTTGTACCATCAATCTTGATAGAGCATCTGCATCGGTTAAAAGCGGTCCTGGTCGGTGCGAGATGGTGAAGTCAAATTGCTGCAAGTAATTCACCCATCTGGCGATACGCCCTTTAGTTTGGGTCATATTCAAGAGATGAGTGAGTGCCTGGTGATCGGTGAACAAAGTGAACTTCGTACCTTCCAGGTACGTGCGGAAGTAGTCAACGGCCTTCAGAACCGCCAGTGCTTCCTTTTCCGTAGTAGTGTAGTTTGTTTCAGACGGCTTGAAAGTGTAACTGTAGTAACCTACTACGTGTCGCTTTTCTCGGCCAGATGCTTCAATACATTTTTGATACAACACTGCACCAGTCCCATAATGTGAGGCGTCAGTGTTCAATTCAAAGGGTAAAGTGAAGTCTGGTATACGCAGAACTGGGTCAGAAGAAATTCTGTGCACCAAGTCACGGTAGACTCTCTCACATTCGTCACTCCATTCAAAGGGAACTTCTTTCTGCGTTAAGCGCGTGAGGCATCTAGTTTTGACAGCAAAGTCCTTTATGAAAGATCGGAAATGTCCTGCCAATCCCAAAAACACACGCAGTGAATGGACGTCATATGGTTTCTTCAACTGGGAGATCTTCTCGACGGATTCTTGTTTTGTGCTTTTGGTGTTCCCATCGAAGACTCTTCCAAGAAACACAACTTTTTGTTGAAAGAATGCACTCTTCTTAAAATTAACCTTGAGATGTGCCAAGCTCAAGGCGTTTAACACCTGAGACAGATGGTCCTGATGCTCAGCCTCTGTTTTGGAGAAGACTATAATGTCGTCTATGTACACATTACAAAAAACACCAAGGAATGGCTTTAGGACGTCGTTCATGATCTTCTGGAACCACGCTGGCGAGTTTTTCCAACCGAAAGGAAGCCGGTTGTATTCGTAGAGATCGAATGGCGTGATAAAAGCGGTGTACATTTTTGTTTCTTCGGTTAGTGGGATCTGCCAGAAACCTTTGCATAAATCGATGCGGGAAAAATGTCGGCAACCCCCGGTCTCATCTATAATTGTGTCGATCTTCGGCATAGGAAATGGTATGAGTTCTGTCTGACGATTGAGAACCCTGTAGTCGGTGCATAATCTGAAGGTTCCGTCTTCTTTCGGTGCGATCGTTATGGGAGAAGCGAAGGGTGATACCGAAGGTCGTATGATATCAGCATCTAGCATCTCCTGCAACTCTTTCTTGAGCCACATCTTTCGCTCTCTTGACATATTGTAAGGTGCTTTTCGGATGACGGTCTTGTCAGCGAGTTCGAAAGGAACCTTGTGGGACTTCATCGCCTGAGGATAGCTTCCTATGCATACAAGTTCAGGGTAGGTCGTTGCGATATCCTCCGCGCACTTGACAACTCGTAGATTATCTTGTCTACCCTGATTTGTCTCGTTCCTTGCTACTCCTTCGACTAGAACCACATCGTCCCAGTACACGTTGATCTTTAGTTTCTTTATATCTGGTCTTGATAGCAAAAAGTCGTACGTTACCCCCTCTATCACCAACACTTCGCTCTCTATTTGCTGACCCTGGAACTCGATGTTTACAAAGGCCCACTGATCATGCAACGTTACTTTTCCATCATAGCCTTGTACTCGTAGGATTCTTCCACTATGCAAGCGATTTGCATCCACCAGCTTGGCATTTATAATGGACACAGAAGCACCGCTGTCTACCAGAGCCATCATATGTTTGTTTCCTACTTTGACGGGAATGTGAAGTAGGCTAGAGCAACTTAAATAAACAGTCTCATTTGGAGTCATCGGGTGGGACTGATCACCCTCGTTTATTAGTTTTTTTTCTGTCGAATACTCCTGAGCTTCAGTGTCGATATTATTCACTCGACATCTTGGAACACGCCAGGGCAAGTTATCTGTGCGAGTTGCGAGGTGGCTCGGTTCTCGCTGAGCGCGGCTTGACCAGTCCGCTTTACTCCGACTGAAACAGCTGCTTGACTCGGCGGTTATGCTTGTTTCCGAAGCTGATGGTATGTTCTGAAGACACGCGAGGAGGTCATCTAGAGTCTTTGGTGACAGTATTTGCACTTGCTTCAACACGTTAGTGTGCAATCCATGCATTATTAAGGCAACTACGGCCGTAGATGGAAGCAAAGGCTCCGCCAGCTTTAAAAGACGGCGTTTCTCAAAGAAGTACTCGACAAGGCAACTTTGCTCAGACTTGAAATTAAGCGCCGTGTTCCATCTTTCTACTGGATTGCTTCGGAATGCAGTCAAAAACTTTTTCCTCCACTGGCTCCAAGAGTCGTCACTGTCTTCCAGAATGCATGTTTCATACCACTTTCGCGCAACACCTCTCAAGTAAACGCGCATGTTGGTGATTTTAGCCTCATCAGAGAGCCACTTGTTTTTTCCAGCGGCATATTCGTAGAAATCAAGCCAACTTTCTGGATTTGAAGACACACCGTCGAAAGCATCAGGTTCTACGAATTTAGGTGTCGGTCTCTCAGCATTCAGAGAGCTTATAAGAGATGTCATTATTTGGTTTTGTTGAACCATCTGTTCCTGTTGCAGCTGAAAAGCTTTTAAAACGAGGCTCACCTCTTCCGTCGAAGATCGTGATCCTGAGTGTTGTCGACGCACTGGTTGAAGAACTAGGTCGTTGAAGGTTGCCACACGCAAGTTCACTTTCACAGCACCTTTCCGTCGTAGTTCAGTAGTGTCTACGGCTGCCTTTTCCACAACCAGGTTCACGAGTTCTTCCGAGCTGAGCTCACGAGGTAGGTCTACCGCTGCTTCGTCTTGAACTTGGTACTTCGAAAAGATGATCTCCTCGGAGGTCTCGTCTATGAAGAACGTCACCCACATGATGGCTTCGATGGCCGGCTGCGCCAAAATAATGTAGTGTTCCTACTTAAAATAACGGAACAGCATTAAAGCTTCAGTATGGAACTGGCGTCCATCTTAATCTGCTTTCTTTTTCACTTCATCCTCCTTTTCTTTCCTGCCGCGGCTCTCGTGCTTCTTCATCTTCTGTCCAAAGGCTCATACCGCTTCAATATATATATATATATATATATATATATATATATATATATATATATATATATATTGTAGCGAAGCCTCCGAACTCTGAAATGGGTCGAAATCTTGGGTACCTCTTAGTGGGGCTACCCAACAACCCGTACCCTGCCATCTACTATGTACCACGACGCTTCTCAGCAAACGCCTCCTCCAATGCCACCCACTTGACCCGGTGTCCCCAGAATCCGCGATCCACCCATCTTCACTGGCGCTGATGACACTGACCTGGAGGACTGGCTCGCCATTTACGAGCGCGTGAGCGTCCTCCACAAATGGGACGAGGACGGCAAGCTGACCAACTTTGTATTCTACCTTACGGGTGTTGTCAGTTTGTGGTACAACAACCACGCGTCCGATTTTGTCACCTGGTCCGATTTTAAGACCGCAATCATCAACGTCTTCGGCCGCCCTGCTGTTAGCAAGCTGCAAGCAGAGCAGCGCTTACGTGAACGTGCTCAGGAGGCTGCTGAGTCATTCACCAGCTATATTGAAGACGTCCTGGACCTATCCAACAAATTTAATCCCACGAAGTCTGAGTCTGACAAGATTCGAAACATCATGAAAGGCATTGACGATGATGCCTTCACGATGCTGCTCGCCAAAAACCCCGGCACAATGGCTGAGGTCATCACACTGTACCAGAGCTACGAGGAGCTCCGCCAGCAGCGTTCGATGACCCGACGCTCCCCACCACGAGCTGCAACGCTTGCTGGCTTGGAGGGCAGTTGTGACCAAGTGGCGTTGATGGCAGACCTAAAGTCCTTCATCCATGAGGAAATCGCGCGTCAGTTCTCGCTCCTGCCCTTTGCCCACCAACCGACTGTTCAACAATCGCCTACTACCCTTCTCCCTCCCATTCGTCGAACGATTGAACAGGAAATAGCGGAGGTAATGCCTGCGTACCACCCCCCACAGCCTTCGGCTCCTGCGCCCCTGAGTTAAGCGCAAGTGGTCGACAGGCCGCCCCAGGTCGTTCCAGCACCCACCCCTCTGACTTACGCCGAAGTGCCGCTCAACCTCCGTCCTTTGCAGCGGGTGCGCCCGCTGCGTATGTTGACATAACCCCTCAGCGTCAGCTTCAGTCCACCACGCAGCCACCGTTCCGTCAATCGGCCCTTGCGGCATGGGTGAGACCTACCCCGGTGAACAGATGGCGCACACTCGACAACCGGCCCATCTGCTTTGCCTGCGGTTACGCCGGTCACGTGGCCCGTTATTGCCATCGCGTACAGCCGGCTCCAATTTCTTCACCTGTTGCTGGCCAACTAAGCCGTCCTTATTGCGAAGAACCGACGTCTATGCCACCTCTATCTCGCCCAGGTTCATCTCGAAGATCGCCGTCTCTACGACGTCGTTCCCTGTCCCCCATGCGGCCAAGTGCGGCTGCTCATGAGCGGCAAAACTAGTCGTCGCAGTCCCCGAGAGATGGACTGCGACACTATCGCAATGTGAAAGCCCTCAGAGCAGCCCCTCTAATGTCATGACGTGCTTGTGGACGGTGTTTGTGCAACGGCTCTTATTGACACTGCAGCTGCAGTATCAGTTATGCACGAAAAACTCTGCCGCTTACTTCGAAAATTGACAACGCCACTTTTTGGGTTATCCCTTCGTACTGCAAGTTTGCACCGTATTCATCCTACAGCAGGGTGCACAGCTCGTGTTGTCATCCCCCCCGCAGGGGCGCCTGCGCAAGTAGGCGTTTGGTGTGTAGCGACACCACGGACTCGAGCTAACGGGGGAGTTTCTACTCCCTTCCACGCCTAGCCGTGCGTGGCTTTGCCGTGCCCAGGGAAAAGGGGATCCTGGGGGTTGAGCTGACGCTGGGTGATTGGACCTTTAAGGCCCCCGGCAGAGGCAACACACCCCTTTGGCCCCGGCTTCACGTAGACGGCACCCCTGGGCTGACCCACCCAGGGGCAATTGGCAGTCGCCTTTCCCTATCTCTCTCTCCCTACATCTTCGTCTTTCTTACTTTTTAGCTTTCCTGTCTACTTCTCTTTTCTGTTTACTTCCAAGTTTTTGGCGGCAAGGATTAACCCTGTGCAAATGGCCTACCTTGGTCTAGGCGCATCGGGTTATGGCGGTGTTGTACGGCTGACGTCTGCAAGCTTTCAGCACCTGCAAACTTGCAGCGTCCCCTTGTTGGGCTCCGTGGTGGGTGGCCGCCAACGCTACTGAACAAAAATAAGACCGGCATGCATGGAGCATTCCCTGATCTGTCTGATCGTACCGGCCTAAAGCGGGTTCGCGCCGACGACATAAATTTCTTCAACCAGCCAATAAAAACTTTTCCCCACTTCCACGTCATTCACTGTGAAAAAACCGGAAAGCAAGCCAGGACCTTATCTCCTTTCGTAGTTTCCATGTGTCTTACTGAAACTCTCGGGGCTGGATACAAAGTAACCAAAATGGCTAGCGGAGACCTTCTTCTCGAAATTCGGGACAAAGCACAATTTGTAAAGCTAGACAGCCTCTCAACGTTTGGTGACGTACCGATCCCCGTAACACCACACAGATCCAAGAACATCACTCGCGGAGTGGTATCTGATGCAGACTTACTTGAACTCACCGAAACTGAACTTTTGGAAGGGTGGAAGAGCCAAAATGTCAATATTGTACAGAGAATTATCATCAGAAGAGATAATAAGGAAATACCAACGAAACACTTGATACTCACGTTTGCATCCAGTAAACTACCAGATTCCATTCAAACAGGGTACACAAAGACATCTATCAGGCCGTATATACCAAACCCTCGTCGTTGCTTCGAATGCCGGAGGAATGGTCATGGCTCTAAAACCTGTCGTGTTCGCCAGACTTGTGCACAATGTGGAGTCCTAGGCCAAGTGTTGAGAACTGCAAACAACCGCCACACTGTGTAAACTGCGAAGGAAACCATGCCGCATATTCACGCTCCTGCACATACTGGAAAAAAGAAAAATAATTACATTAAAGGTGAAGGAGAAAATTACGTTTAAGGAAGCACGGCGAAGAGTCGCTCCATTCTATGGACCTACGTACGCTGATGCGGCGCGTCAGGGGGCACCGCCGCACCAGCCCTCGCCACCCCTTACGCCCTCGCAGAGCGAGCTGTCGGCTGTGGCACCTGCCCCTAAGGCGGCTGTAGCCCAGGCTACACCGCCTACTCCCAAACAGAGACCGGAGACTCCAGAGTCTTCGGGTCTCAAGGCCTCCCCTTACCAGGCGAGGCCCAAAATCGAACTAACAGCCCGCACGTGCGGGAATCTAGTGCCTCCGAAGAGGCAATGGATACATCGGCACCCTTGGGGCCGAAAGAGTGGCGTGGCTCCTTGGAGCGCGCCAAGAAAACAAAAAAGCAAATAACAGGGCCTGGTGACGGCCCTGTTAAGTGAACTCAAACTCCCCATCTAAAAAGCCACTCGCTTTTCGTACACACAGCATTATTTTACATTCACCATCAACACTCAAATTATACAATGGAACGTCAGGGGCCTTCTCAGAAACCTTGACGACATCCAAGAACTCTTACATGAACACTCACTAAAAGTGCTGTGTGTAAAAGAAACACACCTTAATTCAAAACAGACAAATTTTATTCGTAAATACGTTATTTTTCGAAAGGACCGTGATGATGCCATGACATCATCCGGAGGTGTTGCCATCATAGTGAATCAAGGAATTGCATGCACACACAACTCCAAACATCCCTTGAGGCAGTGGCTGTTCGAGCGGTTCTTTTCGATAAACTGATCACAATCAGCACTATTTACATTCCTCCTAGCTATCAGCTGCAAAAACGTGATTTACACTTTTTAATTGATGAACTTCCGGAACCTTATGTTCTCCTTTGAGAATTTAATGCGCATAGCAGGCTATAGGGTGACTCTCGGTATGACGCGCGAGGTCGACTGATCGAACAGTTCCTTCTCTCGTCGAGCGCGTGTCTCCTAAACCGAAAAGAACCAACCTATTATAATCTCGCCAATCACACCTACTCCTCTATAGACCTAAGCATAGTATCTCCATCCCTTGTGTCTCTACTCCAGTGGAAAGTCGTCAGTAATCTGTACGGAAGTGACCGCTTCCCCGTAGTTTTGAGCACAAATACAGTAACTGAGTGTCCACCACGTGTTCCCAACTGGCTCATAAACACAGCCGACTGGGGACAGTTTTATTACATCGCTCGTCTAGGTTGGAATGACATATGTACTTTGAACATTGATGTTGCTGTCAACTTCTTCACAGCGTTTTTGATTGATGCTGCAACAAAATGCATCCCACAAGCAAATGGACGCCCTGGAAAAAGGCATGTGCCATGGTGGAACTCTAAATGCCGAAACGCGCGCAAACAGCAAAACAGAGCTTGGAGGCTGCTTCGGAACTCACCGACAGCCGAAAATCTTGACACCTTCAAGAAAATAAAGTCTCAAGATAGGAGAACGCGTCGGCCGGCCAGAAGAGAAAGCTGGCAGAAGTTTTTGTCAGGGATCAATTCATACACACAAGAGGCCAAAGTCTGGAACATGGTCGGCAGGATAGCAAGGAAACAAGTACACACACTTCCACTCGTAAACACTCAAGGTGATACCTTGGAAGATCAGGCAAACTTCCTTGGGGCACATTTAGAACGGGTATCCAGCTCGTCCCACTATACTGACACTTTCGAAAAATACAGAACAAGAATAGAAAAGTAGACACTCGAACACAAATCCACTAGATACAAGGCATATAACCAAGCTTTCAGTCTAGCGGAGCTCCGAACATCCCTTAACTCCTCCAGTACTTCTGCCCCATGTTCTGACCGTGTGGTGTATGAAATGTTAAAAAAGCTACCAGCCGAAACACGAAAAACCCTACTTTGTTTGTACAATGCTATCTGGTTTTCTGGCACTATCCCTACCTCCTGGAAAGAGGCTATTGTTATTCCCATTTTGAAAGAGGGCAAGGACCCTTCTTTAGCTTCAAGTTATAGGCCTATTGCACTTACAAGTTGCTTGTGCAAAGTATTCGAAAAAATGATAAACTGCCGACTTGTACATATCCTTGAAACAAACAATTTGCTCGACCCATTTCAGTGCGGGTTTCGAGAAAGTAGATCCACCACAGACCATCTTGTTCGTATCGAGGTACAGATCAGAGACGCCTTCGTCTATAGGCAATATTTTCTCTTTGTGTTCCTCGATATCGAAAAGGCGTATGATACAAAATGGCGTTTCAGAATTCTAAGAGACCTGTCCCACCTTGGTGTGCGCGGAAAAATGTTTCATATAATCGAAAGTTACCTGTCAAACCGGATATTCCGTGTCCGTCTGGGGAGTGTGCTCCCCCAAACATTTGTCCAGGAAACAGGCGTGCCACAAGGTGGCGTGCTCAGTTTCACACTTTTTATTATCAAAATGAATTCTTTGCACTTTTCCATTCCCCGCAATATGTTCTATTGTACATATGTCGACGACGTTCAGCTTGGCTTCAAGTCATGCAACTTGGCCATGTGTGAGCGGCAGGTTCAGCTGGGTTTAAATAAGGTCTCCAAATGGGCAGATGAAAACGAATTTCGACTTAACCCACAAAAATCACGTGTGTTTTGTTCTTTCGAAAGAGAGGCATGCACTCGGAACCTGACATACGACTGAACGGGCAACGTCTGGCCGTCAAAGCCGAGCATAAATTCTTAGGCTTAATCTGGGACAACAAGTTGACCTTCGTACAGTACATCAAGTATTTTAAAACAAAGTGTTTTAAAGCCATGAGTGTTATAAAAGTGTTGTCACGTACTACGTGGGGTAGTGATAGGCAATGCCTAATGAACCTCTATAGAAGCCTCATTCGCACCCGCTTAGATTATGGGGCCGTTGTCTTTCAGTCTGCTACTCAAAGTGCCTTGAAGATGCTGAACCCCGTGCACCATTTGGGCATCCGCCTTTCTACGGGTGCTTTTCGCACCAGCCCCGTAGAAAGCCTTTATGTTGAGTCAAATGAGTGGTCACTTCATCTGCAGAGAACTTACATGTCCTTTGTTTATTTCCTTAAGGTGAAAGCAGACAAGGAGCACCCCTCATACTGTGCAATTAATGATTTGTCGAGCTCAATTCTGTTTCAAAACAGGCCTTTGATGAGGCAGCCCTTCTCAGTTCGCCTGAAGTGTCTAGCTGAAAAAACTGCAGTGTCACTTGAACACAGTTTAATGGCTCCTGTAGCATACCCGCCACCGTGGCAGTGGCAGACTATAGACTGCGATGTGTCTTTCCTATAAGTTACAAAACATGCACCTATTGCCCATATCCGAACATACTTTTTGGAACTTCAACACAAATACACACGTCCTGAGTTCTTCACATATGCCTCCAAGACTAACTCCTCTGTGTCCTACGCTGCTGTCGGCCCATCCTTCTCGGATGCTGGCCCTCTACATCCACGCACAAGTATCATCACAGCGGAAGCTTACGCGATACTTGTGGCAGCTAAACACATCAAACAATAACAAATACAAAGAGCAGTAATTTATACAGACTCCCTCAGTGTGGTAACGGCTCTGCACAGTCTTAAAAAACAAAAAAAACCGGTCCTTGTCTCACTTTACTCCATTTTGTGCACACTCTACACACTCAAACAACATGTTGTAGTGTGCTGGGTGCCAGGGCACCATGAGATCCAAGGCAACGTGAGGGCGGATCAGCTCGCTGCATCCGTCCATGAGAGTACCGCCATTACATACATATCAATCCCGGCCCTTGATCTTAAGCCGTCTCTCAAACGAAACCTCGGGGACTACTGGCAGAGCAAGTGGGATACACACACACAAAACAAACTACACGTTATCAAGCCACACCTTGGCCATTGGCCACCACTATCAAAATCACGTCTAACAGAGGTAACACTAACAAGACTCAGGATAGGACACACATTAACGACACACACACATCTTTTGTCCGGTGGTGATCCACCATTGTGTGGTAATTGTGGTGAGGCATTAACAGTTCTTCACATTTTATTTCAATGTAAACAGTTAGACACTAAAAAGACAACACTTTCCACTATCCTACCGACAACATATACCTCTACACCCTGCAATGTTCGTTGGCAGGGAACCGTTTTTAGTAATAAATCATTGTTAGCGTTTTTAAAAGAAATTCATAATTTTCATATCATTTACCCGGGCATTCCGTAGCACAACCTCTCCAGAGAGGTTTTTGCTGCGGTGGCTACACAAGCACTTGCCTCACGGCCCTTGGACGCAACGGTACTAACGTGTGAGGTACTTGTGCTAATGCCATACATGTCCACCATCGTTTTTCATTATCACCAACTTTTGTCACCTATTCACACCACACACACCTTTCACGGCATGGTCATGATTTTATTACTTGTATGTTTTTACCCGCCTTACTGCGAGGAATTTTATGGCCTTTATACAGCCGCTAATCACAATCATTGTCCACATTCCTTGCCCCATGAACTGGCGCTCTCTGGCCATCAAATGGCCCTTGCGCCAAAAAACACCATATATCATCATCGCGTTGTCATCCAGGACGTTCTGTATGTCGCCCAGTTCATCATCATTCCGGCATGCTCTCATGAAGTCATCCTGGGATGGAACTTTCTCGCCCGCCATGACGCCGTCATCCATTGTGCCGCCGCCGAAATTGAGTTCTCACCCTTCTCGCATTTGACGCCAGAAGACAGTCACTCGACACTGAGCAAGATTCTAACGAAAGACGATACAACAGTGCCTCCAAACTCGACGACGGCTGTGTCTGTCTACTGCGCTAGTCTCTCCGACACAATTGCACTTGTTTCGCCATCTGACCGCACTTGCAGCAGGAAAGGGCTGCTAGTACCTTTCGCGACCGTGCAGGTCAACCAGGGCAACGCTGCTATTTTTGTAACCAACCCGTCCCCGTACGCTGTTACCTTGCTTCGAGGGGAATGTCTCGGCAGAGTGGAACCAGTCGACGACGCAAAAGTCCTGGACGTACCCGATGACACGCGCGGTCCCAGATCATGTACCATCACTGCTGTTTCCACTTCTGATTCGTCATCTGGTGATGTATTTGGCCCCTCCATTGCTGAGAACCTTACGGCCGTACAGCGTTCCCAACTTCTGGACCTGTTGCAAGAATATCGTTCTTCTTTCGATGTCGGGCGAAGTTCTCTCGGTCGCACGTCCGTTGTTAGGCATTGCATCGACATTGGTGCCCATTTACCTTTACGGACGCCCATATCGCGTGTCGCCTGCTGAACGTCGAGTAATTAATAATCAGGTTGACGATATGCTCCGACGCGACGTTATTCGGCCCTCGGACAGTCCATGGGCGTCTCCTGTTGTCCTTGTTGCGAAGAAAGACGGTTCTGTGCGGTTCTGTGTGGACTACAGACGGCTCAATAAGATCACTCGCAAGGATGCTTATTAACTGCCACACATCGATGACGCGATTGGCAGCCTTCATGGAGCCAATTCTTTTCTTCACTCAATCTGCGCTCGGGGTACTGGCAAGTACCCATATCTGACGACACTCGACCAAAGACCGCCTTCGTCACGCCAGACGGCTTGTACGAGTTCAACGTCATGCCGTTTGGTCTATGTAATGCACCTGCGACCTTTGAGCGCATGATGGACACCGTTCTGCGCAACTTGAAATGGTACACGTGTTTGTGTTACCTCGACGATGTCATTGTCTTTGCTCCGGATTTTTTCACACATCTCCAACGTCTGAAAGAAGATTTTGCACGTGTGAGCAATGCCGGCTTGCAACTAAATCTGAAAAAGTGCCGCTTTGCAGCACGGCAACTCATCATACTGGGGTACGTCGTGTTTAAAGACGGCATTCTTCGTGATCCTGTCAAGCTTCAGGCCATGGCCGAATTCCCCGAACCTGCATCTGTCAAAGAACTGCGTAGTTTCGTAGGCCTGTGCTCATAATACCTACGCTTCATAAGAAACTTTGCTACGATCATATCACCGCTGTCGAAGCTTCTTGAAAGTAACGGGCCTTTCAATTCGTGGTCATCCGAGTGCGATGACGCGTTCGCGAAGCTCCGCCATTTGTTGACGTCGCCTCCCATTCTACGCCACTACGACCCTACAGCCCCAACGGAGGTGCACACGGACGTCAGCGGTGTAGGCCTCGGCGCTGTCCTGGCGCAGCGAAAACCTGGATTCCCTGATTATGTCGTAGCATACGCAAGCCGTACGCTCACGAGAGCCGAGACAAACTACACCGTCACGGAGAAAGAGTGCCTGGAGATCGTCTGGGCTCTTGAAAGTTTCGACCTTACTTTTATGGTCGCCCATTCGATGTCGTCACCGACGATCATGCACTATGCTGGCTTTCATCATTGAAGGATCCCTCAGGCCGTCTCGCCCGTTGGGCTCTTCGCTTACAAGACTACGACATCCCCGTGCTGTACCGCAACGGACACCAGCCTGCTGACGCTGATGCCCTCTCACGCTTCCCTCTACCTCAAGACGGCGTGCCCTGCTCAGTGACCTCAATTGCTGTACCTGCCATTGATGTTGACATCCTCGCTACCGAACAGCGAAAGGATAATTGGATCGCCCCGCTGATCTACTTGCTCTCTGATCCGTCCGCAACACCATCCACGCGTGCCTTGCGTCGTCGAGCTCACCATTTCGCCATCCGTGACGGCCTCCTACGCCGACGCAATTACAACACTGATCGCCGGCAGTGGTTACTCGTCATACCCCGCAGTCTGCGGTTGGAAATATGTGAATCTTTCCATTCTGATCCACAGTGTGCGCACTCTGGGGTATTCAAAACTTACCACCGCATTCGACAACGCTACTTCTGGCGCGGGATGTACCGCTATGTGCAGCAGTTCGTTCGCTCTTGCCTCACTTGCTAACGCCGTAAACCGTCAGCCCACATGTCGCACGCCGGTCTGCAACCGTTACCTTGCCCTGACCGTCCATTTGGGCGCGTAGGTATTCATTTGTATGGACCACTTCCTCTGACATCGGCTGGTAACCGCTGGGCCATCGTTGCCGTTGACCATTTAACGCGATACGCCGAAACCGCCGCTCTCCCTGCGGCTACTGCGCGCGATGTTGCGTCCTTCCTGCTGCATCGATTCATACTGCGCCACGGACCACCCAAGAGCTTCTCAGCGATCGAGGCCGCTTCTTCTTATCGGAAGTCGTCGAAGCCATTCTAACGGAGTGCCATTCTGTCCACCACAAAACTATTGCTTACCACCCGCAGACGAATGGCCTCACCGAACGATTTAACCGCACCCTCGGGGACATGCTTTCTATGTACGTCGCTGCCAACCACACTATTTGGGATAATATACTGGCCTTCGTCACCTACGCCTACAACAACACCCCTCAGAGCACGACTGGTTTTACTCCTTTCTACTTGCTGTACGGAAGGCACCCGTCACACACCATCGACTCAATACTCCCGTACACGCCGGATCCATCTGAGTGTACACCTATTTCCGAGACAGCCAGGCTTGCTGAAGAGTGTTGCGAGCTTGCCAAGACTTTCACGACGCAAGAGCAAGAGCGGCAGAAGAGTATTTGTGATGACTCCACCACTTCTGAGCCCACGTCTCTTCCTGTGTGCTTGTATGGCTCTCGATCCCGACCTCTGTAGCTGGCCTCTCTTCCAAACTACGTCCCAAATACGAAGGCCCTTACCGTGTCATCGAGCGCACCTCACCCGTCAACTATCTGATCGAACCGATTGAATAATCTTCGGACATGCGCCGCCATGGGCGAGACATCGTCAACGTGGAGCCCATGAAGGCTTAATATGACCCACTCATAGTAACAAGCTGTTAGGTCGCCTGGCGGCTCCCTCTTCGACCCCGGGGTAATAGTAGCGAAGCCTCCGAACTCTGAAATGGGTCGAACTCTTGAGTACCTCCTAGTGGGGCTACCCAACAAGGACGCCGCTCGCGCTGAGAGCCCATGCTTGGCAAACGCCTTAACAATATATATATATATATATATATATATATATATTGTAACGAGGAGAAATAAGACACAACGCCTTTGCTGCAGGCCGGCTGTTCTTATTCTGCTTTCTCCTCTTCCTCCTCTTCTCCGTCCCGCCACGTATGCGCCGAGCACGATCGCCGCTTTGTCATCATTACACTCGGCCACGCTGCAGCTGGTCTACTCCTGTAAGAAAAACACAAACCAATGTCACGTTTGCCGACGTATGCAGTTCTTCATCCGCGACACATGCACCGCAAAGTTATTCCGTTTTCTCTTGTCTCTGCGCGTATCAGAAGCTGTGGAACGTACTCGCCAAGTGTTATCTCCCAAGCGCTCAGAAATAATGTAAGGGCCGTCGTACTTTGGGTGCAGTTTGTTTGAAGACGATGGCGCACCTCGCTGTAGCCACACCTCATCACCTACACTGTATTTCGGCGCGGGACGGTGGCGTCGGTCGTAGTATCGCTTTTGTGCCTGTTGAGCATGCACAATCCTCCTACGCGCCTCCACACGGATATCGCGACAAAGTGTCTGGCGTGCAGCGGAACGCCCTACTTTAACGGGAGTGTCCAAACCGAACGTAGCATTCAGTTGCGGGAGCTGACCATAGACAATCTCGTAGGGGCAAATTCCTGTGGAGCTGTGTGCCGCCGTGTTCACTGCGTACGCAGCTGCTTGGAGATGATCATCCCAGTCGGCCTCACCTCGTTTGTGATTCTTACAGTACGGTGCGAGTCTAGCCTGGATAGTCTGGTTCGACCTTTCGGTCAGTCCGTTCGCCTGTGGATGGTATGCCGACGCGAAGTGATGGTCCACTCCAGCTTGTTGTAGGTAAGTGCGGAGCTCGCGACTGCGAAAGGTGGTCGACCGGTCGGAGATCAACTTGTTAGGAAGACCGTGTCGCCATTCGAAGCGATCTTTCAGGAATCGGATGACATGGCTAGCAGCAAGCGAAGGCACGGCCGCGACCTCTACGAACTTGGACAAGTAGTCCACAGCGAGTATAATGTAACGATTGCCCGCTGTCGTCATTGGAAGAGGCCCGATGTGATCTATGCCCAACGTGTGGAAAACTGTCTCTGGAGGCTTGATCGGCGTAAGAAGTCCATGTCGAGCTCCAGGACGTCGTTTGTGTTGCTGACAAATCTCGCAACTGGCAACGTATGAACGCACGCTTTTATCCATTTTCGGCCACCAAAAACGTTCTTGTGCCTTGCGTAAGGTGGCTCTGTAGCCAACATGGCCTCCCTCGGGAGTGTCATGGATGGCGCGTAGTACGCTCGATCTTAAGGTGTCAGGAATGACCAGGAGATGACACTCGGTGCTTTTATCGGCCCAGTGACGCCGATACAGCGTTCCATTACGTAAGACAAACTTGGCATTGCGTCCCGCATCGCCAATGGAGTCTATAACGGATGCGAGTCTTCCATCGGCTTGCTGAGCCTTGGTCACGTCCTGTTGAGAAAACAGGATCCAGGTTTCTCGATTTTGTGTGGAGAATTCCTCGATCGGATTTCGCGATAAAGCGTCCGCAAGCTGATTTTGTGCTCCAGCACGGTGACGGATGTCGTACGTATAGTCTTGGAGCCGAACAATCCATCGGGCAAACTTGTGCTTGAGGTGCTGCTTCTGGAACATCCACGCAATCGCGGAGTTGTCTGTTACTACCGTGAAGTGTCGGCCAAACAAGTAGTGGCGGAACTTTTCATCCACACTCCATACTACAGCCAAACACTCCAGTTCATTCGAATGATAATGCCGTTCTGCGTCCGATAGTTTACGACTGGCGTAGCAGATGACGTGCCCACGCCCACTCGAGTCACGTTGAAGTAAAACCGCCCCTAGGCCAATCTGACTCGCATCAGTATGGACTTCTGTCATCCAATCTTCCTTAAAGTGGCAGAGCACCGGGCTATGTGTAAGCTGGTGTTTGAGGGTTTGGAAGGCGTTATCCTGCAAAGGACCCCACTGAAATTGGGCGTTTTTCTTCAGTAAGTCCGTGAGTGGAGCAGCAGTTGACGCAAAGCTCGGTACAAACTTGCGCAAGTATGACGCCATTCCTAGGAATACCTGGAGCTGTTTTATAGATGTTGGTGCAGGGTATTTGGCAACGGCGTCTATGCGTTCAGGCAAGGGTCGTACGCCATTATGAGATATCTGATAACCAAGATAAGATATTGTCGTCAACCCAAACTGGCACTTCTCGCGGTTAAGTCGAAAGCCGGTGTTGTGTAGCCTCTGCAGAACCGTGTCGAGATTTTGTAGATGTTGTTTTTCTGTTTCCCCGATGACTAGAACGTCATCGAGGTACACGACGCAGGCACGGTCTATCAGTGTGCCTAACACTGTGTTCATGGCACGCTGAAAGGTGCTTGGAGCAGTTCGCAGACCGAACGGCATCCGATTAAACTCGTACAAGCCAGATGGTGTTCGGAAGGCCGTCTTAAACTTATCTTCTTCAGCCACGTTGATCTGCCAATACCCTGCTTTTAAATCTAGCGACGAAAAGAACCTCGCTTTTCGTACGGCGTCAATAGCGTCGTCAATGCGTGGCAGCGGGTACGAGTCTGGTATGGTGTGTTTGTTCAGCTCTCGGTAGTCAACACAGAATCGGAGATTGCCGTCCTTTTTACGGACTAGGACAACAGGTGCTGCCCACGGGCTAGAAGATGGCCTGATTATGCTTGCGGCAAGCATTTCTTGCACCTGCTGGTCAATTAATATCCGCTCTCGTTCGGCATATCTACGTAACGGTATGGACACCGGCGGATGATTGTCGGTAGTAATATGGTGCACTAGCACGCTAGTTCCGGGAAGCTGATTAGTAGTATCAGCGAAGAGCGATGCGTGCCTCTCGAGTATTGCGGGAAGTGTAAGTGGCGTCGTCAGCTCACCTTGGGATTGCGCCGGAGGCACACTTGGAGCCACAGGATGGAGGTTGACGGTATTTCCTTCCACCGTGAGGCGCACTTCCCCGGAGAGCAGGTAGTCGGCCCCTAAAACCATGTCTGTGGGCAGGTCGTCGAAGACGGGCACCGAGGACAAAAACTTGCTGCCGGCCTCGGTGTTGAGTTGCAGGTTTAGGGCACCGACCGGTAGTACGTCGCCACCGAGACCCCGCAGTGGTGGCTCAGTCCAAGGCTGGAGAGGTTCGGAGGCGTGGCGGCGAAGCAACGCCGTACGTTGAGCTCCGGTATCAACGAGAGCTGTCAGTTCTCCGATGCCGTCGACGCGGACCTTGAGGGTTGGAAGTGGGCGTGATTGATATTGCATCGCTTGAGGTTGGCTCTGTGGGCAGCTTTTATACCCATGCCCGATGCGGCCACACGTATAGCATCCGCGTCTCGGTGAAGCTGACTCCTTTGGGCCAACTGCAGCCGCGCGGCGATGAGACGTGTCCTGCAACTCCATTGCCTGGCGTACGAAAGTGGAGATCTGGACTGGGTGGTTGTAGGCGGACAAGACGGCTGCGTGCGTCGAGTCATGGATCCCGTCGATGATGTACTGCCTGGCTGCGGAGGAGGTCCACTGTATATCGCAAGCTTGTAAAAGGTCCAGCTTGTCGTAGATGTAAGTCGCGACGTCCTCGGTTGCACCTTGCCGGCGTGACCGCATGGTCATGAAACGGTCGTCGTAAGCGCTCGGAAGCGGCGCAAACGCGGACATCAGGGCCGCGCTCCATGTTTGCCATGTAGCGTATGTACTGCCTTGGAAACGATGCCACGCTTGGGCAGATCCTCGCAAACGTCCTTCAGCGACCGACTTCTTAATCGTGTCGCTCCACGAGTATTTAAGGGCAACCGAGTTTATCACGCTTACCCAGTTGGTAGGGTCATCCTTGAATCCTTGAAAATATGGAATTTCGTTCTCGTTGAACGATCCAAAAGAGGCGCAGCCAAACCCGGATGTCTTGAGCTCTTGGGCGAACAGAGAGAAGCCTCGAGAAATGGCCTCGCTGCAGTCATGATGCGGTGCCGCCGTGGAGGCTTGGACGCCGTCCGTGATCGGTGGGGAGTTCGAGAGCACTCGTCCACTTCGAAGTGTAGTGGACGCAGGGATATCGGGGTCAGTAGTTCGCGACTGCGCCATTGTAGAGACGAGAAATAAGAGACAACGCCTTTGCTGCAGGCCGGCTGTTCTTATTCTGCTTTCTCTTCCTCGTCTTCTCCGTCCCGCCACGTATGCGCCGAGCACGATCGCCGCTTTGTCATCATTACACTCGGCCACGCTGCAGCTGGTCTACTCCTGTAAGAAAAACACAAACCAATGTCACGTTTGCCGACGTATGCAGTTCTTCATCCGCGACACATGCACCGCAAAGTTATTCCGTTTTCTCTTGTCTCTGCGCGTATCAGAAGCTGTGGAACGTACTCGCCAAGTGTTATCTCCCAAGCGCTCAGAAATAATGTAAGGGCCGTCGTACTTTGGGTGCAGTTTGTTTGAAGACGATGGCGCACCTCGCTGTAGCCACACCTCATCACCTACACTGTATTTCGGCGCGGGACGGTGGCGTCGGTCGTAGTATCGCTTTTGTGCCTGTTGAGCATGCACAATCCTCCTTCGCGCCTCCACACGGATATCGCGACAAAGTGTCTGGCGTGCAGCGGAACGCCCTACTTTAACGGGAGTGTCCAAACCGAACGTAGCATTCAGTTGCGGGAGCTGACCATAGACAATCTCGTAGGGGCAAATTCCTGTGGAGCTGTGTGCCGCCGTGTTCACTGCGTACGCAGCTGCTTGGAGATGATCATCCCAGTCGGCCTCACCTCGTTTGTGGTTCTTACAGTACGGTGCGAGTCTAGCCTGGATAGTCTGGTTCGACCTTTCGGTCAGTCCGTTCGCCTGTGGATGGTATGCCGACGCGAAGTGATGGTCCACTCCAGCTTGTTGTAGGTAAGTGCGGAGCTCGCGACTGCGAAAGGTGGTCGACCGGTCGGAGATCAACTTGTTAGGAAGACCGTGTCGCCATTCGAAGCGATCTTTCAGGAATCGGATGACATGGCTAGCAGCAAGCGAAGGCACGGCCGCGACCTCTACGAACTTGGACAAGTAGTCCACAGCGAGTATAATGTAACGATTGCCCGCTGTCGTCATTGGAAGAGGCCCGATGTGATCTATGCCCAACGTGTGGAAAACTGTCTCTGGAGGCTTGATCGGCGTAAGAAGTCCATGTCGAGCTCCAGGACGTCGTTTGTGTTGCTGACAAATCTCGCAACTGGCAACGTATGAACGCACGCTTTTATCCATTTTCGGCCACCAAAAACGTTCTTGTGCCTTGCGTAAGGTGGCTCTGTAGCCAACATGGCCTCCCTCGGGAGTGTCATGGATGGCGCGTAGTACGCTCGATCTTAAGGTGTCAGGAATGACCAGGAGATGACACTCGGTGCTTTTATCGGCCCAGTGACGCCGATACAGCGTTCCATTACGTAAGACAAACTTGGCATTGCGTCCCGCATCGCCAATGGAGTCTATAACGGATGCGAGTCTTTCATCGGCTTGCTGAGCCTTGGTCACGTCCTGTTGAGAAAACAGGATCCAGGTTTCTCGATTTTGTGTGGAGAATTCCTCGATCGGATTTCGCGATAAAGCGTCCGCAAGCTGATTTTGTGCTCCAGCACGGTGACGGATGTCGTACGTATAGTCTTGGAGCCGAACAATCCATCGGGCAAACTTGTGCTTGAGGTGCTGCTTCTGGAACATCCACGCAATCGCGGAGTTGTCTGTTACTACCGTGAAGTGTCGGCCAAACAAGTAGTGGCGGAACTTTTCATCCACACTCCATACTACAGCCAAACACTCCAGTTCATTCGAATGATAATGCCGTTCTGCGTCCGATAGTTTACGACTGGCGTAGCAGATGACGTGCCCACGCCCACTCGAGTCACGTTGAAGTAAAACCGCCCCTAGGCCAATCTGACTCGCATCAGTATGGACTTCTGTCATCCAATCTTCATTAAAGTGGCAGAGCACCGGGCTATGTGTAAGCTGGTGTTTGAGGGTTTGGAAGGCGTTATCCTGCAAAGGACCCCACTGAAATTGGGCGTTTTTCTTCAGTAAGTCCGTGAGTGGAGCAGCAGTTGACGCAAAGCTCGGTACAAACTTGCGCAAGTATGACGCCATTCCTAGGAATACCTGGAGCTGTTTTATAGATGTTGGTGCAGGGTATTTGGCAACGGCGTCTATGCGTTCAGGCAAGGGTCGTACGCCATTATGAGATATCTGATAACCAAGATAAGATATTGTCGTCAACCCAAACTGGCACTTCTCGCGGTTAAGTCGAAAGCCGGTGTTGTATAGCCTCTGCAGAACCGTGTCGAGATTTTGTAGATGTTGTTTTTCTGTTTCCCCGATGACTAGAACGTCATCGAGGTACACGACGCAGGCACGGTCTATCAGTGTGCCTAACACTGTGTTCATGGCACGCTGAAAGGTGCTTGGAGCAGTTCGCAGACCGAACGGCATCCGATTAAACTCGTACAAGCCAGATGGTGTTCGGAAGGCCGTCTTAAACTTATCTTCTTCAGCCACGTTGATCTGCCAATACCCTGCTTTTAAATCTAGCGACGAAAAGAACCTCGCTTTTCGTACGGCGTCAATAGCGTCGTCAATGCGTGGCAGCGGGTACGAGTCTGGTATGGTGTGCTTGTTCAGCTCTCGGTAGTCAACACAGAATCGGAGATTGCCGTCCTTTTTACGGACTAGGACAACAGGTGCTGCCCACGGGCTAGAAGATGGCCTGATTATGCTTGCGGCAAGCATTTCTTGCACCTGCTGGTCAATTAATATCCGCTCTCGTTCGGCATATCTACGTAACGGTATGGACACCGGCGGATGATTGTCGGTCGTAATATGGTGCACTAGCACGCTAGTTCCGGGAAGCTGATTAGTAGTATCAGCGAAGAGCGATGCGTGCCTCTCGAGTATTGCGGGAAGTGTAAGTGGCGTCGTCAGCTCACCTTGGGATTGCGCCGGAGGCACAGTTGGAGCCACAGGATGGAGGTTGACGGTATTTCCTTCCACCGTGAGGCGCACTTCCCCGGAGAGCAGGTAGTCGGCCCCTAAAACCATGTCTGTGGGCAGGTCGTCGAAGACGGGCACCGAGGACAAAAACTTGCTGCCGGCCTCGGTGTTGAGTTGTAGGTTTAGGGCACCGACCGGTAGTACGTCGCCACCGAGACCCCGCAGTGGTGGCTCAGTCCAAGGCTGGAGAGGTTCGGAGGCGTGGCGGCGAAGCAACGCCGTACGTTGAGCTCCGGTATCAACGAGAGCTGTCAGTTCTCCGATGCCGTCGACGCGGACCTTGAGGGTTGGAAGTGGGCGTGATTGATATTGCATCGCTTGAGGTTGGCTTTGTGGGCAGCTTTTATACCCATGCCCGATGCGGCCACACGTATAGCATCCGCGTCTCGGTGAAGCTGGCTCCTTTGGGCCAACTGCAGCCGCCCGGCGATGAGACGTGTCCTGCAACTCCATTGCCTGGCGTACGAAAGTGGAGATGTGGACTGGGTGGTTGTAGGCGGACAAGACGGCTGCGTGCGTCGAGTCATGGATCCCGTCGATGATGTACTGCCTGGCTGCGGAGGAGGTCCACTGTATATCGCAAGCTTGTAAAAGGTCCAGCTTGTCGTAGATGTAAGTCGCGACGTCCTCGGTTGCACCTTGCCGGCGTGACCGCATGGTCATGAAACGGTCGTCGTAAGCGCTCGGAAGCGGCGCAAACGCGGACATCAGGGCCGCGCTCCATGTTTGCCATGTAGCGTATGTACTGCCTTGGAAACGATGCCACGCTTGGGCAGATCCTCGCAAACGTCCTTCAGCGACCGACTTCTTAATCGTGTCGCTCCACGAGTATTTAAGGGCAACCGAGTTTATCACGCTTACCCAGTTGGTAGGGTCATCCTTGAATCCATGAAAATATGGAATTTCGTTCTCGTTGAACGATCCAAAAGAGGCGCAGCCAAACCCGGATGTCTTGAGCTCTTGGGCGAACAGAGAGAAGCCTCGAGAAATGGCCTCGCTGCAGTCATGATGCGGTGCCGCCGTGGAGGCTTGGACGCCGTCCGTGATCGGTGGGGAGTTCGAGAGTACTCGTCCACTTCGAAGTGTAGTGGACGCAGGGATATCGGGGTCAGTAGTTCGCGACTGCGCCATTGTAACGAGGAGAAATAAGACACAACGCCTTTGCTGCAGGCCGGCTGTTCTTATTCTGCTTTCTCCTCTTCCTCCTCTTCTCCGTCCCGCCACGTATGCGCCGAGCACGATCGCCGCTTTGTCATCATTACAATATATATATATATATAGGCAGGCATGGTGGTTGAGTGGCCGTAGCGTCGCATATAGTCCAGTAGATCTTCCGTGAGCGGTCACAACGTGGTTTATTTCGACGTTTCGGCCTAGAGTCTGGCCTTCATCAGGATTAAAGGTACAGTTTCTTGGTGCTCAGCTTTATACAATCTCAAATCAGAGGAAACTGAAAGAGCAAAAAGACAGAAACAAGAGAAAAAAAGAATATAAGGTGGACTCCCCTAGGGCGTTCCCTTCCACTCTTCCTTCCACTTCCACTTCATCTCTCTCCCCTTTCTGCCCTTCACCTTTCTGATGTAAGTGGTCTGTGTATGCTTCCTTTAACTAACGCATTCTTCCCGACCACTGGCACTGGCGGTTCGGTGTGGGGCAAAAAAGAGCTTTTTTAGGAACTTCTAAGCCTTTAACTACTCGGAGCCCTGTCAACGTTTCGTCGTTGAAAGAGAGGTACGTCGTATTGAGGCAGAAGCTGGTAAGCGGGAATGTTAGGAAATTTTACGCCTTTAACTACTCGTGGTCCCGTCAACATTTCGTTGTAGAAAGAGGAGTTCCGCGTATTGCGGCAGAGGCTAGTAAGCGGGCGCAATGCGAATTCCTTGCCAGTGTCTGAATTACCCGTGCAGTGGGGGCCTCCCGGCTGTGCACAGAGATGTTGTTGGGCATGGCACAGTTGATTGGGTAGAAAAATAAAACAGAAAACAGACGACAGCTGCACTTAGGAAGAGTAGTTACACTCAGAATTGTTTTGAGTTGTCCAGTGCCCCTTCGCAGCTGCAGTGCCATGAACTCAGTTACTATTTTGAATATTGCCGTTATGGTTTTCTAATTATTTATTTACTGCAAGTGTTCCAGGATTCTAATTTATTCCTCTGTCGAGGGTGTTAAATCGGTGGATAAGGTATGACTCTCGTTGTTCACGTTCTCGATTTGATTTAATTCCCGTCTCCAAGAGCGTTACTGATAGTTTGTCGAATGCATGGTCGGAAAAATTAGGATGTTTTGATAGAGGTAGACTTGAGGCTGATTTCGCAGGGGCTCTGTGATTATTGAAGCGAATCCTAAATGGTGTTCCTGTTTGTCCGACGTACTGCATACCACACACGTTGCATTCCAGTAGGTATACCACATTAAAGGAATCGCATGTTAGGTTTCCTCGTACGTTAATCGAAAACTTGGATTGTGTGCTGGTTCCTTTCTGTGTTTCTCGCATCACCCTACATACAAGACATCGTGGCTTTAAACAAGGTCGGCATGAATTATTGGGGGGTGATGTGTTAATTTGAGAGTGGACAAGTGTGTCTTTGAGGTTGCGTGGCCGTCGGTAAACGACAGCTGGAGCAGACGGAAATGCGCGTTTCAGATGTTCACTTTTTTAGGAAAGGTTGTAATGTCGTTTAAGGATTTTTTTATATTGGGGATGTTTGTGCTGTAAGTCAAGCAGAGGTTTGTTCGTTGTGGGTCTTCTTGCGGTGGTCACTTCAAAAGTAAGTCTTCACGCTTTAGTTTTCTCGCTTTTTGAACAGCGTCATTATTACATGTGGGGGGTATTTTTGTTTCTGAAGCATAAGTTTTAGCCTCTGTGAGCTCGTGTCAAAGTCAGCGTCTCTAGAGCAGATTCGCTCTAGCGAATGCTCTAGCGCTCTAGATTCGCTCTAGTGAACTGAGTTCACGGCACTGCAGCTGCGAATGGCACAGGACAACTCAAAACGATTCCAAGTGTAACTACTCTTCCTAAGCGCAGCTTTCGTCTGTTTTCTGTTTTATTTTACTGCCCAATCAACTGTGCCATGCCCAACAACATCTCTGTGCACAGCCGGGAGGCCCCCACTGCACGTGTAATCCAGAAGTGGGCAAGGGATTCACAATGCGCCCGCTTCTCAGCCTCTGCCGCAATACACGGTACCTCTCTTTCTACGACGATACGTTGACAGGGCTCCGAGTAGTTTAAGGCATAGAACTTTCTAAAAAAGCTCTTTTTTGCCCCACACCGAACCGCCAGTGCCAGGAGGCGCCGTCTGGTCGGGAAGAATGCGTTAGTGAAAGGAAGCATACACAGACCACTGACATCAGAAAGGTGAAGGGGAGAAAGGGGAGAGAGATGAAGCGGAAGTGGAAGAAAGAGTGGAAGGGAACGCCTGAGGGGAGTCCAGCTTATATTCTTTTTTTTCTCTTTTTTCTGTCTATTTCCTCTTTTCTTTCCCTCTGATTTGAGATTGTATAAAGCTGAGCACCAACAAACTGCACCTTTAATCCTGATGAAGGCCAGACTCTAGGCCAAAACATCCGAATTAAACCACGTTGTGACCGCTCACGTAGGATCTACTTGGACTATATATATATATATATATATATATGTATATATATATATATATATATATATATATATATATATATAGTTTAGCCGCAGTGGTACAATGAATAAGATACTCGGCTGCTCACCCACAGGTCGCGGGTTCGAATCCTGGCTGCAGCGGCTGTGCTTAGATTTGGATGCACGTTAAAGAACCCAGAACCCCAGGTGGCCGTAACTCCGGAGCCCTTCAATACGGCGTTTCTCAGAATCGATATGGTGGTTTGGAACAATTAACCTCACATATATATATATATATATATATATATATATATATATATATATATATATATTATATATATATATATATATATATATATATATATTGTTACGCAAGGTAAGGTAAGTGAAGGGCGGTTTTTATTAGGCCCTGAGTCCGCGTTCACAATATAGTGATGATAATCATTCCACAGCCCTGGCTCGTACCCACCGAGGGGGATTGCAGTAGAAGTTCTTCAGTTCTTTCTCTCCCGCGCTTCCCTTGTTTTTTCCTGCTAATGACACTTCGTATCATTCCTCTTGTCTCAGATGAAGCCTTCTGGGTGAGTCATTCTTGTATCCTTCGTGTACACGGCTTCAGGATGGCAGCATGCGTCACCTCTGTCTGGCATGAAAGTTGGCCACTAGTGGTGACACGTGCAATTTCATAGTTGACCTCGCTGAGACGATGGAGTATCGTGAAAGGACCGGCGTAGTGTGCCAGTAGCTCTTGGCTCAAGCCACACCTGCGTATTGGGGTCTACACCCCCACTAGATCATCGGGGGCATACGTTACATGCCGGTGTTCACTGTCGTAGCGAGTTTTGGAGGACTCTTGGAGGACTCTTGCGCTGCCAGTGTACGTAAGCAGGCAAATCGACGTGTCTCTTCTGCACGACACAAAGTTTCCGCAAATGTTAAATTGTCATGGACGACAAAAGGAAAGATAGTGTCCAGCGTATGTCGAGGTAAGCGAGCGTAGAGCAGATAGAAAGGGGTGTAGCCTGTCCTGTCGTGTTTCGCCGTGTTGAAGGTGTACGTGACGAATTTTAATACTTCATCCGAGTTTGTGTGGCCGGAGGCGACGTACATTGACATGTTGATTACCGTTCAGTTTGTGCGCTCGGTGAGGCCGTTAGATTGTAGCATGATGCAGCAGTTGAGTGCCGGAACTTGGAGGCACACAAACGAAGTAATGATTCGACAATATCGGTGGTAAATTGTCGTCCGCGGACACTAATTATCACGCAAAGATTTCCGTGTCGGAAGTTGACTAAATGCAACAGGAACTCCGAAACCTAGGCTGCCGTGGCGGAGCATAAGGCAGCCATCTCTCGGTACTGCGTACGGTAGTCGGCGCATACAATCATCCACTGGTTACCTTTTTAAAGCGTGGAAATGGTCCCATCAGATCAATGCCGACCTTTTCAAAAGGGGAACCGGGAGGCTTTCTAGGTTGCAGGTGACCAACAGGACCCGAGGAGGGCCGCTTGTAGCTTTGACACTGCGTACAGCTGGCCACGTAGTTCTGAATTGTCTTGCTGATTTTCAGCCATTACAGCCGCTCTTTCCTGCGACTAAGTGTTCATGCGGTTCCTGGATGGCCAGAGGTGGCCGTCATCAGGCGTGAGACGCAGAGCAGACGTTGGGAGGGACGCAGGAACAACCAGCAGAAAACAGGCGCCCGTCGTGGAGAAGTTTCTCTGGTAAAAAAGACCATTTCGGACGCAGAACCGGCGTTCGCCTAATTAATTTCTTGCTCCAGGAAAGAGAGCTCTGAAGCTGGGGTCGTTACGCTGTTCAGCGGTGAAAGTCACGGCATCGGGAAAGCCAGACGACAGAGAAGCGACAAAGGGGTGGAAGTTATCGGCTTCCCAATCTGTTGATGGCAGCGGCATCCTGGAGATGCAATCCACATCAGCATGTAGACGGCCAGTCTTGAAAAGAAAATGACTGAAGACATAATCTGGGTGCTGACGAAATTTCGCCCGTACCTTTACGGCTATTGTTTCAACGTGGTCACTGACCATCACGCTCTATGTTGGCTGCTCACCTTGAAAGACCCATCCGGACGCCTGGGGCGTTGGGCACCTAGATTGCAGGAATACGACATCCGTGTCGTATATCGTTCCGGTCGCAAGCATGCGGACGTCGATGCACTTTCTTCATCACCATTAACACCAGATCTGGCTTCTCTGTCACCTCGTTTCACCACATTGTCACCTTTCAACACCACTTACATGCTTTCGGCGCAGCGTAAAGACCCATACCTTGCCTTGTTACTCGACTACCTTACCGATTCATCTGCTATTAGTTCCACGAGAGCGGTACGCCGGCAAGCAGCCCACCTTTCCATGCGAGACAACAATCTGCACCGCCGCAACTACATGCCTGGTGGTCAAAAGTGGCTTCTTGCTGTCCGTACTCATATGCGCTCTGACATTTACATGAATTTCCATGCAGATCACCAAAGTGCTCAGGCAAGTGTCCTGAATACCTACGAAAGGCTGCGCCAACGATATTGCTGGCGAGGAATTTCTCGCTTCGGGGAGAAATACGTTCAGTCTTGCACCATTTGCCAACAGAACAAGACTCCTCCACGGCACCTTACTGGCATGTTACAGCCGCTTCCGTGCCCAGCTCACCCATTCGACCGCGTCGGTATCGACCTCTATGGCCCCCTCCGATATAGTGGCTCTGGAAACCGGTGGATTATTGTCGACGTCAATCATCTGACACGCTACGCTGAGACTTGCCGCTCTACCGGCAGCGACCGCCCACGAAGTTGAGCTCTTCACTCTCCGCAGCTTCGTTCTACGCCATGGTGCTTCACGTAAATTACTCACTGGTAGGGGTCGAGTGTTTTGTCGGAGGTCATCCAAGCTACCCTCGTTGAATGCAACATCATCCATCGGAAATCTACCGCATACTATCTACAGACAAATGTTCTCACTGAACGGTTCAACCGCACACTTGGCGACATGCTGGAGATGTACACCTCCTCCGACCACACTAACTGGGACGCTGTATTACCTTTGTTACCATCGCTTACAACACCGCGACGCAAGTGACTACCGGTTTTTCCCTGTTCTTTCTGTTGTACAGCCGCAAACCTTCCCACCAACTCGACTCTATACTCCCGTACCGCCATGATGCATCTGAGTTCTTTGCGCTTTTGGAAGTCGTCAGATACGCTGAAGACTGCCGTCAGTTGGCTCGGTCTCTGAAAAGTGAGGCTCATAGTATAAAAAAGACTCACCATGACGACGTTCACCACGTAGCTCCTACGTTTCGTGCTAGCTCCCTTGTGTGGCTTTGGGTGCCCTCACACATTCGTGGCCTGTCTTCTAAACTTCTTGCCCGGTAAAATGGTCCCTAACGTGTCATTGATGTGACCTCCCCGGTGAATTACATCATCAAGCCACTAACACAATCACCAGATTTGCGTCGTCAAGGACACGAGACCGTACACGTCGACTGTTTCAAGCCCCACTACAACCCCCTCATTGTGCCTACTCCCTGAGGCGCCAAGATGGCTACTCTTCACCCCAGGGGTATTGTAGTGGAGCATACGCACCAACGCCTATGCGCCTTCGGAAGAGAACAAAAAGCCCGCGGTCTGAAACACGAGAAGCTGGGCCGCCTTTGCCAGACTTGCCGTACGGCCATTTTCGTTCCAACCTCGTTGCGACTTCTCTGGTTCAATAAACGTCATCACAATGTAAACGAATGGCCCTTCGCACGAGGTGGCCGGATGGGTCACGAAGTTTGACCAGCAAGCACAGTGAATGGTGATTTGGAACGATAGTGAACATGTGACCATAAATGTATGAGTTATACGGTTGCACCACAAAGACTACCGCTAGGCATTCCTGTTCGGTCACTGTGCAATTGCGTTCAGGCTAGCTTAATAACGACTTGCGAACGTCAACACATGTTCTTTCTTGCCAAAACGCTGAACCGGAATGACACCGCTACCAATGCCACTTGCGTCTGTGTGAATTTTTGTGGGCGACAAAGGATTGTAGTGCCGAAGTATTGGCTGCGAAGTTATCAAACACTTCAGCTTGTGAAAAGCGGCATCACACTCGGAGGTCCACTTGTTCCACTGTTCCACTGTTCACTGTTCCACTGTTCCACTGTTCCACTGTCCACTGTTCTTGCGTAGAAGACTCGTCAGAGGGTGAACGACATCCGCAAACTTGGGTACGAACCAGCAGAAATACGAGAAGAGCCCGATGAAGCTACGCAGTTGCTTCACAGATTTAGGACGCTCGAACGATTCAACGGCAACTGTCTTTTGTGGGTCAGGTCTAATGCCATCATTTGTCGACGAGATACCCTAACACTAATGTCTGTCGCTCGCCAAAGTGGCACTTTTTTGAATTCAATACAAGGCCAGCTTTTTCATTGCAGTTGAGCACGAGGTCTAGGCGACTGTTGTGCTCCTCAAACGTACATCCGGAGATTACGACATCGTCAAGGTAACACATGAATACATGCCACTTAAAACCACTAATTATAGTGTCCATAAATCTTTCGAATGTCGCAAGAGCATTACATAATCCGAGTGGCATAACCTTGAACTCGTAAATTCCGTTGGTCGTGACGGATGCCGTCTATTCTCTGTCAGCTGCGTGCATCAGAATTTGCCAGTACCCTGATCTCAGGTCGACAGATGAAAATTAGGACGCGGATTGCAGACAGTCCAGAGCGTCATCGATGCGCGAAAGTGGATAGACGTCTTTTTTGGTAACAGAATTCAGTCGGCGGTAGTCAACGCAAAATCGCCATGTACCATTCCTCTTCTTCACTAAAATAACGGGAGCAGCCCACGGAGTTGCCGATTCCTGTATTATTCTCTTTTCCAGCATTTCTTGAAATTGCTCGATGTTCATCTTGCGCTCAAATGGTGCTACTCGGTAATGTTTTGCCTAATGGGATGTGCCGACTCGGTGTGGATCTGATGACGTATCCGGAACGCTGGGATTAGGGTCTTTGGCTGTTTTTAGAACAATCGAGCACTTTTGGGTGCTTAGATAGAACATTGAGGCAGTGTATGACGTACGCTTTAATCACGTTACTTGCTGACGATTTGTAGCAATTGGGCATTCTCTGAACCTTGTAAGCCTAGATGTTTATTTTGGCTTGCAGCATCCACAAGCGCAACCAGCGTCGTAGATGATTCGGGTCTTAATGCTGCAAGTTTCATTCCGCCTGGCCAACTTGCAGGCTTCAAGGAGCCGTTCATTGTCCACACACCTGCCCGTCTACCAATGACTCACACTATACAATAGAGAATGAGGATGTTCTTTTTCAGGCATGCCAAGGAAAATGTTGCAAGCTTGGCGTCAAGTGCACGACAGTTGTTACTGCACCATGTTACGGGAACACACACAGCAAAAATGCAGGAACGACCATGTCTACGGAGGCGAAAAAGATGCATTCCTCCGGACAGGAATTTTCCAAGAGGCCGTTGGGAAAGTACCATGTATAAAAAGGTGCCCACTTCAACAGTCTGCAATTGCGCCACACTCACACAAGAAGTCGATTCCCGATAACGTCATGTGTAGACCACGGAATAACCGCAAACTCTGTGCAAAACACCTTGCTACACAGCGAGACGTCCACAGTACAATATCCTACCGGACACAACACGCCACCACCTACACAACGAATTGTCACCCCATGGTTCAGGCAAAACATCACTTTTGCTCCTAGCAGGTTTTAAAACTTACACTCATCACCGAGACTGTCGTGCCTGTATCAACAAGTGCCCTAGTAGCCAATCCATCGACAACTACATGAACTTTGTTCTTCAACATAAAGGCTGACGGGGGTATATCTGCAGATAGCACCTGTGATCTCTCGGCCTCACCCCCACTGGCTGCACCGACTAGTTTTCCAGCTGGCGGTGCACGAGCACGTCATCATGGTGACGGCGACCGTGGAGAACGGGGAGCTGGTGGAGGCGTCAAACTTCGATCAGAGGCTGGCGAGCGGTAGCGTGACCAGGTACGTGCGCGTGCTTTTCGTGACGTGTTGAGCGGATGGTCGGAAAGATTGGTGAGCCATGTACCAAAACTATCGCTGATATGGATGGTGGTCACAAAAACCGTGCGATGTGACCCGGGACGCCACAGTTGGAGCATACCGGAATCGATCGAGGGACACGTGGCTGCTTAGAGTAACGACTCCTCTCGGAAGACATGAGTTAGTGGTGGAGCCCTTCAGGGGAACTGTAGGCATGCAATGTTGGGTAAACGGGCGGGCAAAAACTTTGTTCGTAGTTTGGAGGTGGTTGACGGGGGAATCCAGCCTGCAGTATGCCTTGATATTCATAAGCGTCTACTGCGTTGATCGATGGTTGCCATGGGGGAAGAGAAACAGGGGTCCGCACACGTTCCGGTTCGCTAACGTGAGCATCCTGAAAATTGCTGGGGCGATGATAGGTCTGCTGATATCGAAGCAGCTCTTCTCTGACAATCTGCCGTGTGGTCAAAGCAAGGTCGTTAGGCAGCACTCTTTCAACTCTAGCCACAGCAGGGATGTTGAACAGGTGGCCGAATTTCAGAGAAATTCGTTGCATCTTGAGGGATTCAAAGGTACGACAGTGCGTCATCACGTCGGAGATAGAGTTCAAGCAGTCTTTCCCAATTAATAAATTGCACATGCCTTCAGCTATACCCTGGAGAACATGTCCAATCTTGAATTTTTCAGACATCCTCCCATTCACGATCTTGTACAACTTCAAAATTTCTTTAATATATGTAGTACATGTTTCTCCTGGAAGCTATGCCCTCTGAGACAATGTCTGCTACGCACGTTTTTCTTTGCGTCCGAATTACCGAAACACTTCTGCACTTCTTCAACAAAACGTTCCCAAGCCATGAAATTTTCCTCGTGGTTCTCGCACCACATGAGGGTGGTGTGAGTTAACGACAATACAACATGATTGACCTATTCGTTAGAGTTCCAGCCATATCTTCTGCTCACCCACTTGTAGTTCTTGAGCCACACGTCGATGTCTTCTCCTGAGGTCACGCCGAAGTTTGGTGGCACTCTGTGGTACGGCACAGAACCCATCGGAGTTGGCCTTGAAGCGTTAAATGGCTGCTCTTGGGCCATTATGATTGGCGAAGGTGGACGTCCGGGGATGCGGCGGCTGCAACAAAGTCCAGGTAGTGAAGCTCCCTTCTTTGGGTTCGTCCTGCGCAGCACCTCAACCAAATCGTTACGCAAGGTAAGGTAACTTAAGGGGGGTTTTCATGGGCCTTGAGTCCGCGATCACAGTATAAGATAATGATCATTCCACAGCCCTGGCTCGTACCCACTCAGGGAGATCGCAGTAGAAGTAACGCCGCTTCTTTCTCTACCCGCGCTTCTACTGTTTTTCCTGGTAGTGACACTTCGTATCACTTTAAATATATATATATATATATATATATATATATATATATATATATATATGTCTGATGAAGATCGGTCTCCGATCTAAACGCCACCAATAAACAGTTTTTAGAGGCATATACTGATTTTTCCTTAATTATACGGCAACCGAAGCCAGACTCTTTATTTGATATATATATATATATATATATTTATTTCATATATATATTTATATATATATATATATATATATAGCTATATACATATATATTGGTAAAGAAACGCATACATACGGACTCGTTTTCCAGGTTTTGACGTAATTTTAAAGAGATCTAACAGAGAATAGAGCCAAGGAAAGTATACGCCAAGCTATTAGACGAAATTGTAATGTTAATTTAAAGAAATAAAAGTGGGTGCAAAGATGACTTGCCGTGGGCAGGAACCAAGCTTGCGACCTCCAAATGACGCATTTGGTTCTCTACCACTGTGATACTACGACGGCAACCCACCAGTCACTTTATTCAGGTGTACATGTGAATTTATTTGAAGAGGTTCAGTCAGTACCATCCATAGCCATGGCGGAGAGTGTGGCACTCACTTTATGAGCCTGTTTCACGTGACGTAGCACGTGAACTTATTACAAGGTCGCAGCTCACCAAGTGTCCTTTGTATACAACCTACAGACTTTAAGTGTGCCAGTACAGAGAAGCCTATTACCCCGAGCTGTCATGTTAATGTGAAGAAAGAAGAGTGTGTGAAAACAAAACTTGCTGTGAGCAGGAACTGAACTTGCGACCTTAGATTAAATCGTTCGATGCTCTACCTCTGAGCTACCAACACGGCTATCCCCCTAGACACCATTGGGTGTATATATATATATATATGGAAATTTAACTGTGAGAGTGTTAGTCAGCGCCGTCCGTATGTAGCCGTGACGGCGAGTGTGCGATGTTGAAAAGATATATATATATATATATATATATATATATATATATATATATATATATATAGGTATATCTGCGTGTGTGTATGTGTGTTTGTGTGGAATATGAAATTGACTGTTAAATATACACGACCTCTATTTTGTCAATGTCAGCGAAATGCACCAGCTGCGGATCACCCCATGCTCTTGCCCTATCGTGCTCTAACCTGTCACGTAACTTCGTGTGCGCTTTGTGGACATAATAGAGAAAACCACGCGTGTTATAGAGAAAGCACCGCCTAATATAGAGAAAACCCCGTATAATAGAGAAACCCCCGCACAACAGAAAGCACATACAGTAAATTTTTGTGTTCGATTGTTTAGAATGGTGTCGCGGTGTCTTTCAATCTTCGTGTTCCCAATATGAGCGGCCAAGCTGGCTCAAAAAAGCATACGGTTTTTTTTAAAAGAGTTTCACCGTTGTCCGCCTTACGTCAGCAAACATTAGGGGAAGCGTCACTGCAATTCTATTGAATGTGTTCGCGCTGTGATGCAGTGGCACCATTGCTTCAAGCCCTAACACAGTAGCATGATGGAAGAAATGCGTCACACTTGTGATATTAGAGTGGGAAACACGCCAATTGCATCTCCAGGGAAGGAACCCAGAAACACGTGTTACGCGAGACCACTATCCATCATGTGGCGTCGCATCACGATTGTTTCGTGATAAATGTGGACCAATGGCTGTCTTAGAAAATCACGCATGTACATTGGGAATGAAAGAAATAAAGGAGATGATGAGCAAGGGTCCTGAGGTCAGTATTTTCATACAAACCTAAAACATGTATAGCTTGAAACTATGGTGCCGCTAAAAGGGATCATTCATGATGGGCTCCATGAATGTACTCACGTAGCTCTGATACCTAGCCTGAGTCTTCGCACCGCTACGTACAGCACTTGGGCAGAAAAGAGAGCGGGATTTTGGGTAGTGGGAACGAGTCGCTGAGCCGCTGCTAGCCAGCGGAAAGCCATTCTAACCTGGCCGATGTCATTTTCAAGACGAAAATTCACGCTTCCCAAAAACCGGCCTCATAATCGACCACAATGGCTTTTGGTCATAAAAACTTCGCTAGGAGAAACAGTGGCATCACAGTGGTACCTTTGATGTGTCGGACGAAGCGCGAGTCCGATCATCCCAATGGCCGTGTACGCTCAAGTGATTCCGTGGTAGAAGTGCGGCTGTATATGCTCAAGGGGACCCTGTTGTGGTAATGTGGTCACTCCACCACCCAGTTAAAAGCGGAGCATGGATGCATGAAGCCACCTTGCGTCAATAGTCTTGTATATCTTCTGTTGAACAGTGCTGTTTGGTAACACTTCCCTGATCCAACAGATCTGTGGAAACTAGACTGGTTACATTAAGCCCTCGCGCACTGGTACAAGTGCTGATACTTTTTTGGTGTAGAGCTTTTCGGATATTAGTTTGTCAAGATGTAATTATTCTCTGTTTAGCCTATCTAAGTAAACCTCTGTCAAGGTTACCCGAAGAATGCACCTTTCTCCCTACAAGATTGGCTAAACGTGTCCTGTGGCAGCGGCAAGCTAGCCACAATAAGACCCGCCAGACCCGAGCCCTAAGGACTGGCAGCAGAGGTGGTAGGCTGTCAAACCCTCGGTCCTAACAACCTGTGGCAGCAGTTGGATGCCGTAGAGCCACGGTAATAACAGCACGCGCAGCTGGAAAGGCAGGTGCTTCTCTCAAACCTTCCTAATCAGTAACCTTTCAGAAGAGGTCACACTGACTCGTCCAGGATAAACGAGTCGAGAAAGTTAGACTTCATGAAGAAAGTGCTCTCGTCATCTTCATCGAGATATTTTTTCACTTATTATTCAAGTGTGCACGCATTTCCTCTTTTTTCCTTCCTAAAGAGTGTCTTGGCAGCGGTTGAGGGCACAAGAAATAAAAGGAAATGTAGTCACCATCTCCTCTATTCTTGTTTTCTATTCATTCACGCCACCTTTAGGAACATCTCCAAGATGGTGGTCATCTCAAAGAGCCGCCTCAGCCGGATTTGAAAAATATTGAGGTGCTCACACTGCAGGCCTGGGCGTTTGAAAGAAAGTGCACAGTTGACGGTATCCCAAAAACGTAGTCCACACTCAGTGAGCTCCGAAACCCCACACTGCTTTAGCAGCTTGCCCCAGAAAGCATGTCTGCCGTGTCAAAAAACAAAACGTAAACATCCAAAGTGACAACTGGAGTTACTTTCGCCACCATTTTTGCGCTTTTCGGGCGTCTACGCTACATTTTACCCAAAACTCTCAAGATGAAAGTGGGCGAGAAAGCGTTGGACTTAACAGTCGCAGCTCTTCCTATGCTTTATATCCCCAATAAAAGCATAACACTCCACCATCCTCTTCCCAATTTCTATCCCCCTCACCAAGAGCTGAAGGACATTTACAGAGTAAGTTTCTTATTAGCGTGGAATAAACACGTGCCTGATATTGAATGATGTTCGCACACTCTGGCTCCAACGTTTGGTACCGAAAGGCCTCCTAGCACTGGGGCGCCCTTCACAGCCGAGAGCCAGATTTTTTTTTCTTCATTCTGTAAAGGGGGTTTATTGAAGGACTGAGCAAGCGGGTGGTAGCTCTGAAAGGAACGCAGGCGAACCCAGATGACGGTGCTTGATCGCCGATCTCGTGCCTTCTTCTTGTGCTGATGATAGCTCACCTGATGGTATCAACGTCTTTCTTCTTCACTACAATTACCCCCTGCGAAAAAGTTGAAGCCATGCTGGTGATCTAACACGTGGGGACAAGCGGGTCAAAGTACGGCTTCAGACGGTTTACGTGAACGATATCACATCCACGCCGACGACGGTCGCTCGGTGGCGTGAGGGGTTCAATGGCGTAGTTCACGGGTGAAGTACGCTCGACCACGCGGTAGGGACCATGATAATTGGAGAGTAGCTTGGGTGATACACCAGGGGCGCAGGGCGGTACATGAAGCCATACAAGTGCTCCAGGAACGAACGTTGGTGCAGAACGATGGTCGTCGTCACGGATCTCCTTCTGGCGCTGTTGGTCGAATGTAGTAAGCCGCTTGGCTAGCTTGCGGCACTCTTCTGCGTAACGAGCGGCTTCCGAGACAGGCTTGTATTCGGAGGGATCTGGCGAGTATGGGAGTAAAGTGTCGATGGTGTGTGATGGTTCGCGACCGTACAGGAGAAAAAATGGGGAAAACCCTGTAGTGACTTGCGTAGCGGTGTTATACGCGTATGTCACAAATGGGAGAACGAGGTCCCAGTTTGTTTGATCAGAAGCGACATGCGTAGCGAGCATGTCCCCCAGAGTACGATTAAACCGCTCAGTCAAGCCGTTCGTCTGTGGGTGGTAGGCTGTACTCTTCCGGTGAACCATATGGCACTGTTGAAGAAGTGCTTGTATTACATCGGAGAGGAAAACACGCCCTCGGTCACTGAGGAGTTCTCGAGGAGGACCATGACGAAGCACAAAACGATTGAGTATGAAAGTTGCGACGTCTTCTGCTGCAGCTGTGGGGAGAGAAGCAGTTTCAGCGTACCGTGTTAGATGATCCACTGCCACGATAGCCCATCGGTTGCCTGCCGTTGTTAATGGGAGTGGTCCGTAGAGGTCAATTCCTACACGGTCGAATGGGCGGTCTGGGCAAGGAAGTGGCTGCAATGAACCTGTTGCAGGATGTGGCGGGCTTTTCCGCCGCTGACATTCGTGGCAGCCGCGAATGAACTGGCGGACGAAGGTAAACATTCCGCGCCAGTAATACCTTTTTCGTAAGCGCTCGTAGGTCTTGAAAACACCGGCGTGAGCACATTGCGGGTCGGAATGAAACGACGCGCAGATGGTAGAGCGCAGCGTTCGGGGAATGACTAGTAGCCATTTCCTACCATCTGCTGAATAGTTGCGCCGGTACAAAAGGCCATCCCGAATACTGAAGTGCGGAGCCTGGCGGCGCAGGGTTCGAGTGGTTGGAAGTGTCGGTGCCTCGGATAACGCGTCAAGAAGCGAAGCGATCCATGGGTCATTGCGTTGTGCAGAAGAGATGGTGTCCTCGTCAAGCACTGACAACGTGTTGTCCGAGGAAACAGATGCGATGTCCGGGGATAGGGGAGATCGTGACAGTGCATCAGCATCGGCATGCTTGTGGCCGGAACGATATACCACGCGAATGTCATATTCTTGAAGCCGAAGAGCCCAACGGGCAAGACGACCTGATGGGTCCTTAAGCGACGATAACCAGCATAATGCGTGGTGGTCCGTTACTACATCAAAAGCACGGCCATAAAGGTATGGGCGGAACTTGACAAGCGCCCAAACGATCGCCAAGCATTCCTTCTCGGTGACGCTGTAGTTTGATTCAGCCTTGGTAAGAGTTCTGCTGGCGTAGGCGACGACATACTCGGCGAATCCAGGCTTGCGTTGCGCGAGAACCGCACCGAGGCCGACACCACTGGCGTCGGTGTGGACCTCAGTTGCTGCCGTAGGATCGTAGTGGCGCATGTATTGGTGGCGAAGTGAGGAGACGACGAAGGGTACAGAAGGCTTGGTCACACTCAGAAGACCATGCCGAAATATCAGTGGTGCTGCCTATAAGTTCGGTCAAAGGCGCAATGATAGAGGCGAAGTTGCGCACGAACCGGCGAAAGTAGGAGCATAACCCCACGAAGCTCCGTAACTGCTTCATAGTCGTTGGTTTGGGGAAGTCGGCGACAGCACGTAACTTAGCCGGGTCTGGAAGTATACCGTCCTTTGATACGACGTGCCCGAGAATCGTAAGTTGGCGAGCAGCGAAGTGACACTTCTTGAGGTTGAGTTGGAGCTGAGCATTCTTCAGGCACGTGAGAACGTGTTTGAGGCGCTCGAGATGTGTTCTAAAGTCTGGCGCAAAGACGACTATATCGTCGAGATAGCAGAGACAGATTTGCCATTTCAAACCCCGAAGAACCGAGTCCATCATACGCTCGAAGGTGGCAGGCGCATTGCAGAGGCCGAAGGGCATGACATTAAACTCATACAGACCGTCCGGTGTCACGAAGGCTGTTTTTGGTCGATCGGCATCGGCAAGGGGGACCTGCCAATACCCTGAGCGCAAATCTAATGATGAAAAAAACTCGGCACCTTGTAAAGTATCAAGGGCATCGTCAATCCTGGGTAAAGGATACACGTCTCTTCGAGTGATCTTATTTAGGCGCCGGTAATCCACGCAGAAGCGAACGGAACCATCCTTTTTTTTAACGAGCACTACAGGTGAGGCCCATGGTCTTTGGGAAGGTTGAATGACGCCACGTTGCAGCATATCGTTCACCTGTTCGGTAATAACTTGGCGTTCCGTCACGGAAACACGATATGGTCGCTGTCGTATTGGCGCATGGGAGCCGGTATCGATGTAATGTAGAGTGGTAGAAGTGCGGCCAAGTGAAGGTTGAACAACATCGAAAGATTCGCGGTACTGGTACAGCAGTTGGAGGAGTTCAGATCGTTCAGATGGTGACAGTCCGTCTGCGATCAGCCGAATCGAACACTTTTGAAGCCTGTAGATGAGAGTGGTTAAGAGCACTGAGGGCGGCGAGGTCACTTTGGGATGATTCTTGCGGCACGGTAAAAATTTGTCCGTTATCAATGGGCTGTACGCATCCAAGAGACTCGCCTTTAAACAGTTTGATGGTATGCGGAAAGGGATTGGTAAGGCAGAGAGCACTGGCTCCATTAGAAATTGAGAGGGCTGAATAAGGGAGCAGAAGTGGTTTCCGACTTAGAAAGAGGCGTGATGGCTCGAAAAATGCTACTTCATCACGCATGCCGTCGGAGACCACAGGGAGCAAAACAGCTGTTGTCGGTGGAATGTCAGTGTCTTCTTTGACAACTAGCTTGTGCGCGGCTTGATTAGTGTGGTCGTAGGGCTGCTCGAAGTACGGAAGCTGTTCAAGTTCGGAACGGGCACAATCTATAACGGCACGATTACGGGATAGGAAATCCCAGCCAAGTATGATGTCATGAGAGCACGAGGAAAGGACGATAAACTCAACAATGTAGTGGTCCTCCGCAATTTTGAGTCGGGCAGTGCAGGCGGCTATAGGTCGAACAGGTTCTCCCTTTGCTGCACGTAAGAACATATCAAGCGGCGTGGTCACCTTTCGGAGCTTGCGGCAAAGTTTGGCGTCTATAACAGACACAGCGGCACCGGTATCCACAAGAGCGTATGCATGGGCGCCGTCCACAAAAACTTCGACGATATTTGACGGCAAGGTGCGAGGACTTGAACATTTCGATAGCGCAGTTCTTGCCCCTTGAACTGCGACGGCTAGTTTCCCTCATTTTGAGGGGCTGGTCGTGGACGCATGGGTGACAAGGAGCGTCGATTGGGTGAAGGTGAGCGACGAGACGAAGTTGCCGGATAGTCACGGGAAGACATGTTTGACTGACGATCCGAACTTTCATAGCCAAAAGGTGGTCGGTCCATGTAATTGCTTCGTGGTCGGACGTCTGTGTAGGCGGGCACGCGACGACGGCAGTATCGGGAGATATGGCCAGGTCCGCCGCACGCAAAACAAATCGGCCGGTTATCGCGCGTTCGCCAGGCATTTGCAGCAAGGGGCGCCGCCCACGCTGCATACGGCTGAGTCGAGGCTGTGGTAGCGAGGGGAGGAGCCCATGCGACGGAAGACTGAGTAGGAGCGGTGACATGCGGCAGTCCGTTGAACGGCGAGGGCTGGTGTGGCTGCTGCCTCTTTACTGCGTCAGCATAATTAAGTAAGGGGCGCGGCGACAACTTGCTGCTGAAAGGGCACTGGCATAGCCTCGGCAATCTGGTCCTGAAGTGCATGTCGGAGCATGGGAGCTAACGGTGTCGGTCGTTGCTCTTGCTGCTGCTGCGGGAGCTCTTGGCGCTGACAAAACGGCAGGAGGGAAAGCTGACGTGCGACCTCCTCACGCACAAAGTCTTTCATTTGTGCTAGAAGGCGGGAGTGGTCAGGTACGACGTCCAGGGCAGCGAGTGGTTGGTTAGGCTGTAATGGACGACGGGTGAGAGCTCGTTGCCGTCGCAATTCGTCGTAGTTCTGGCACAGAGTTACCACTTCAGACACCGTGCAAGGAGACTTCGCCAGGAGCATTTGAAAGACGTCGTCAACAACACCTTTCATAATGTGCTGGATCTTGGCACTTTCGCTCATTGCGGCATCGACGCGCTTGCAGAGATCGAGTATATCTTCAATATAGGCGGTAAAAGTTTCGCCAGGTTCTTGTGCCCGTGAGCGCAGGCGTTGTTCGGCGCGCAACTTCCGCACGGCAGGGCGACCGAAAACCGAGGATATTGCCTGCTTGAAAGTGGCCCAGTTCTCGAACTCGGATTCGTGGTTTGTATACCACAGTTTCGCCACATTAGCCAAGTAAAAGTTGACGGTGCTCAACTTAGCAGCGTCATCCCACCTGTTTGGTCCACTGACTTTTTCGTAGGACGACAGCCAGTCCTCGACGTCCTGGTCTTCGGCGCCCGAAAAGATCGGGGGGTCCTCGCTGGTGAACCGGGCCGGGGCAAGTAGGAGCCGCGAGAGGTGCTGTCTGTTGGGCAGCGTCAACTTGCATGGTCGGACGGCAGCGTGCGGGATCGGAGCTCCAGGGTGTAGGTGATGCAGTTACCCAGCACGATCCACCAAATGTAAAGGGGGTTTATTGAAGGACTGAGCAAGCGGGTGGTAGCTCTGAAAGGAACGCAGGCGAACCCAGATGACGGTGCTTGATCGCCGATCTCGTGCCTTCTTCTTGTGCTGATGATAGCTCACCTGATGGTATCAACGTCTTTCTTCTTCACTACAATTCTATGGAAATCGATACATGTGTTTTCCCTTCACGCTCGAGTTTGAGCAGCCAACGGCTGAATAACCGATGATGGTTTAGCTGGTAGAAGATAAGTGGACGTAAGCGTGCTCAAATCTTTAACAATATAAGGCTAATGGCGGAGTGGTTCAGCGCCATCTACTCTCGTCGAACCGGAAGCCAACAGCAGACGTTGCATCTCACAACACCTCGCTTTTTACTGGTCACCTAATGTTAATTCAACATAGAGTCATCATCACATGAGCTTTAGCTACACTGCACCGTTGGAGTTAGAAGCGCAGCTAAGCACTCAAACAACTTTATTGTCTTTTTAGTCACATTCATGGTACTTTATTTGTTTCGCTAAGAAGCGTTTATCTAATCATTACAGAGCCAGTAGAGGGTGTTTTACACGGCATTTGTTATGTAACGGATGTTGAAAACAGTGGACATAGGGTGCAGGAGAGGGAGAGAAGGACGCAGGACGGAGCGTGGCACAATGGGTGCCTCTTGGATCTACGCCGCAGTAAAACGGACGCTGAAACGCCCTGTACTTCATCCCCAGGCAAATTAATCCTTTTAACCCGGTTTTCAACGAAAGAAGTCTTCGGAATTCACACTAGTGCCGAAACATGACCCGGTTTCAAGGAAGATCATTGCCGCCGCCTTACACTTGAGGCTTCTGCGCGCAGTAGTCACAACAACCGTCGCGGAACTCCGAGAGCACTTCTTTGTGACGAAGGCGAAGCAGTGTGTGAAAATAGTGATCGGGTGATGTACCTGGTGCGCATGATCAAGGGTGAGCCTGCGACAGTTCCTTTCGCAGTGCTTCCTGCTGACCAAGTGAATGTGTCTAAACTGTTTGACATTGCTGGTGTAGATTTTATTGAACCAGTGTAATTGAAAATTGACCCAACACAGAAACCATACATCAGGGTATTCCCTTGCGCAGTAATACGCGCTGTTCATCTAGAGCTTGTTTTATTCTCCAAAGCAAACAGTTTCCTGGAAGCCTTTGGGCGTTTCACAGCACGTTGTGGATTCCTCAAGTGATTTACTCTTAGAATGCTTTGTGCTTTAAACGTGCTTTTCGGGAACTTTGTGCTGTGTGTGACACAATTAGGGGAAGTGAAGTTGACGACTATCTGTCTGCTCATAGAATAACGTAGAAATTCTGCTGATTCTGCTGCTTGGTGGGGCGGATTTTGGGAGCGTATGGTGAGGTCGGTGAAAGACAGCTCAAGAAAATCTCTTGGAAGGTCTCTTCTAGAATATGGTCAAATGAGCACTGTCTTAGCAGGAATAGAAGTGGTCATGAATAGCAGACCGCTGACGTACTTGTATTTTGTACCAGAGGAATAAGAAGTCTTGACACCTGCCCATTTCTTACGTGGCAAGCGGTTGACAGCGCTCCTCGACTTCCAAACTGCAAACGTGGTGTCCGGCTACCATACGGAACTTCGTAAAACTTTGATACAGGGACAAATGCTACAGGAAGACTTTTGGCATCACTGGTATAAAGAATATTTAATACTCCTTAGAAGCACTCATAACAGGCCAGTGGTGGGCATTACTAGTATTGCGGAATGCAATGTAGCGACAGTGTGCGATGATGCTAAACTCAAGTTGTGTTGGAAGTTCTGTTGATGCTCTACTCAAGTTGTGTTGTAAAGAGCATTACAGAACATGACGGCATATGTCTTGAATCTCGCCTATAGCTAGCAGAAAGCAAGTTGTAACGCGGCCTATTCACTATTTGTGTTTCCTGGAAATGCACCGGCAGCAACTTGTGGGCCGAGAGCGTTAAAAACAGTGGACTTTGGGTGCAGGAGTGGAATAGAAGGGCGAAAGATGGAGCATGGCACGAGGGGTGGTTCTTAGATCTACGCCCGTCAAAGTAATGGATGTCTAGACGCTGTGCTCTTCATCTCCAGACATATTAGCCCTTTGAGTGTGGTTTTTTATGAAAGTAGTCTTCGGATTTCACAATACATATAGTAGTTACGAGCACGCCTCTGCTGTAAGATTACTGTATCCGACGCTACCAATATTGGAACTTTCACAAGAACGTTTAGAACAAGATTTTAAATCAGAAGTAATTTGGTCTCACCGCCCACAAAACGGCCCCAACATGTGCAATAAATCGACATAATGCTTTCAGTCGTCGATGTTAGAAGCATGTTTTCTCAAAACTAAGATAGCAATAGGCTATGTGTGCTTCAAGAACGCAAGAGCCTTATTAAAACGCAACGGCTGCGTCAATCTAGCAATAAAATAAGCTGACGACAAAGAAAGAGCAACGGCGTTTCTCATTGAGCAAGCACGAATGAGTCCTTAATATAAACGCTGCAATATGCGAGCGTGTAATCTCACTGAATAAGACCTTGGGGCCAGAAGGCGAGCAGTTTATCAACAAAAAAACTACACACACACAAATTATATATATATATATATATATATATATATATATATATATATATATATATTAGGCATCTAGTGTGTGCATCATCCTCATCTGGACAGCAGTCAATCATCATCACCTGTTCTGACTGACAATCCTCATCGTCTTTGAACCTGGTGATGATGATGTTTGATGTTTTGTGGCGCAAGGGCCATTTCACGGCCAAAGAGCGCCAGTTCATCTTACTAAAAATTTGTACAATGATTGTGACAAGCGGCTGTATAAGGGCCATAAAATTTTTCGCGGTAAGGCGGGTAAAAATATACAAGTAATAAAATCATGACCATGCGGTGAAAGGTGTGTGGTGTGAATTTGTGACAAAAGTTGGTGATAATAAAAAACGATGGTCGACATGTATGGCAATGCCATAAGTACCCATGCTTCCAAGGGCTTTGAGGCAAGTGCTTTCTTGTGTAGCCACCGCAGAAAAAACCTCTCTGGAGAGGTCGTGTTAAGGAATGCCCTGGTATATGAGTATTATGAATTTCTTTTAAAAAGGCTAACAATGATTTATGACTAAAAAGTAGTTCCCTACCGATGAACATGGCAGGGAAATGGAAAATATCTCTTAGTGTTTGCGCTGGATTAACATGTGAAGGACTGTTAATGCTTCACCATATCTGTCACACAATGGTGGATTGCCACCGGACAAGAGATATGTGTGTGTCGTGTATGTGTGTCGTGTCCTTAGTCTCGTTAGTATACGCTCTGTATGAAGCGATTTCGATACTGGCAGCCAATGACCAAGGTGTGGCCTAATAAAGTATAGTTTGGTGTGTGTGTATCCCACTTGCTCTGCCAATACTCCCTGAGGTTTCGTTTGAGAGACGGCTTAAGATCAAGGACCGGGATTGATATAGGTGTAGCGGCAGTGCTATTGAGGACATAAGCGCATGATCCAACCTCACGTTGCCTTGGATCTCTTGGTGCGCTGGCACCCAGCACACTACAACATGTTGTTTGAGTGTAGAGTGTGCACAAAGTGAAGTGAAATCAGCCAAGGACTGGGTTTTTTCTGTTTTTAAGAGTGTGTAGAGCCGTGACCACACTGAAGGAGTCCGTATAAATTACTGCTTTTTGTATTTGTAATTGTTTGATGTGTTTAGCTGCCACAAGTATCGCGTAAGCTTCCACTGTGAAGATACTTGTGCCTGGATGTAGAGTGCCAGCATCCGAAAAGGACGGGCCGACAACAGCGTAGGACACAGAGGAGTTGGACTTGGAGGCATCTGTAAAGAACTCAGGACGTGTGTATTTGTGTTGAAGTTCCAGGAAGTATGTTCGGATATGGGCAATAGGCGCATGCTTTGTAACTTCAAGAAAGGACACATCGCAGTCTATAGTCTGCCATTGCCACGGTGGCGGATATGCTACAGGGGCCATTAAACTGTGTTCAAGTGAGACTCCAGTTTCTCAGCTAGACTTTTCAGGCGAACTGAGAAGGGCTGCCTCATCGAAGGCCTGTTTTGAAACAGAATGAAGCTCGACAAATCAATAATAGTAGAGTATGAGGGGTGCTTCTTATCTGCTTTCACCTTAAGGAAATAAACAAAGGACATGTAAATTCTCTGCAGATGAAGGGACCACTCATTTGACTCAACATAAAGGCTTCCTACAGGGCTGGTGCGAAAAGCACCCTTAGAAAGGCGGATGCCCAAATGGTGCACGGGGTCCAGCATCTTCAAAGCACTTTGAGTCGAAGACTGATAAACAACGGCTTCATAATTTAAGCGGGTGCGATTGAGGCTTCTATACAGGTTCATGAGACATTGCCTGTCACTAACCCAACGTAGTACGTGCAAACACGTTTAAAACATTCGTGGCTTTTAAACATTTTGTTTTCAAATACTTGATTGTATTTGAAGGTCAACTTGTTGTCCAAGATTAGTCCTAAGAATTTATGCTCCGCATTACAAGACAGATGTTGACCGTTTAGTTCAATGTAGGGTTCTGATTGCATGCCTCTCTTTCGGGAGAACAAGACACACGTGCTTTTTTGTGGGTTAAGTCGGAATCCGTTTTCCTCTGCCCATTCGGAGACCTTGTTTAAACTTAACTGAACCTGCCACTCACACATTGCCAGATCGCAAGATCAAAAGCCAAGCTCGACGTCATCGACATATGTACAATAAAACGCATTGCGAGGGATGTACAAGCGCAAGGAATTCATTTCGATGAGAAAAAGTGTGCAGCTAAGTACACCAGCTTGCGGCACGCCTGTTTCCTGGACAAATGTTTGGGGAAAGAACCGTGCCCACTCGGACACGGAATGTCCGGTTTGACAGGTAACTTTCGATCATTTGAAACATTCTGTCGCGCACGCCAAGGAGGGACCGGTCTTTTAGAATTCCAAATCGCCATGTTGTATCATAAGCCTTTTCGATATCGAGGAACACAGAAAGAAAATATAGTTAATGGACGAAAGCGTCTCTGATCTGTGCCTTGATACAAACAAGGTGGTCTGTGGTGAATCTACTCTGTCGAAACTCGCACTGAAATAGGTCGGGCAAGTTGTTTGTTTCAAGAAAATGTACAAGTCAGCAGTTTATAATTTTTTCGAAGACTTTGCACAAGCAGCTTGTAAGTGCAATAGGCCTATAACTCGAAGGTGAAGAAGGGTTCTTGCCCTCTTTCAAAATGGCAAAAATATTAGCCTCTGTCCAGGATGTAGGCGTAGTGCCAGAAAACCAGATTGCATTGTACCAACAAAGTAAGGTTTTTCGTGTTTCGATTGGTTAGTTTTTTAACATTTCATACACCAAATGGTCAGAGCCTGGGGCAGAAGTACTGCAGGAGTTTAGAGACGTTCGCAGCGCCACTAGACTGAAAGCTTAGTTATATGACTCGTATCTAGTGCATTTGTGTTCGTGTTTCTGCTTTTCTATTCTTGTTCTGTATTTTTGGAAAGTGTCAGTATAGTGGGACGAGCTGGACACCTGTTCGAAGTGTGCACCGAGGAAGTTTGCCTGATCTTCCAAGGTATCACCCTGAGCGTTTACAAGTAAAAGTCTGTGTACTTGTTTTCCTGCTATTCTACCGACCATGCTCCAGACTTTAGCCTCCTGTGTGTATGAATTGATCCCTTACAAAAACTTCTGCCAGCTTTCTCTTCTGGCCTGCGGACGCGTTCTCCTGCCTTGAGACTTTATTTTCTTAAAGGTGTCAAGATTTTCGGTTGATGGTGAGTTCCGAAGCAACCACCAAGCTCTGTTTTGCAGTTCGCGCACGTTATGATTTTCAGAGTTCCACCATGGCACACGCCGTTTTCCAGGGTGTGCGTTTGTTTGTAGGATGCGTTTTGTTGCAGCATCAATCAAAAACGCTGTGAAGTAGTTGACAGCAACATCAATGTTCAAAGTACATATGTCATTCCAACCTAGACGAGCGATGGTATAAAACTGTTCCCAGTCGGCTCTGTTCATGAGCCACTTGAGAACACGTGGTGGACACTCAGTTACTGTAGTTGTGCTCAAAACTACGGGGAATTTGTCAATTCCGTACAGAAGACTGACGACTTTCCACTGGAGTAGAGACACAAGAGATAGAGATACTATGCTTAGGTCTATGGAGGAGTAGGTGTTATTAGCGAGATTATAATAGGTTGGTTCTTTTCGATTTAGGAGACACGCACTCGACGAGAGGAGGAACTGTTCAATCAGTCGACCTTGCGCGTCATTCCGAGAGTCACCCCATAGCCTGCTATGCGCATTAAAGTCTCCAAGGTGAACATAAGGCTCCGGAGGTTCATCAATTAAAGAGTGTAAATCACGTTTTTGCAGCTGATAGCTAGGAGGAATGTAAATAGTGCAGATTGTCATCAGTTTATTAAAAAGAACCGCTCGAACAGCCACTGTCTCAAGGGATGTTTGGAGTTGTAAGTGTGTGCATGCTATTCTTCGATTCACTATGATGGCATCACCTCTGGATGATCTCATGGCATCAACACAGTCCTTTCGGAAAATAACGTATTTACGAAAAAAATTTGTGTGTTTTGAATTAAGGTGCGTTTCTTGTACACACAGCACTTTTGGTGAGTGTTCGTGTAAGAGTTCTTGGATGTCGTTAAGGTTTCCGAGAAGGCCCCTGACGTTCCATTGTATAAATTGAGTGCTCATGGTGAATGTAAAATAGTGCTGTGTGTACAAAAAGCGAGTGGCTGTTTAGACAGGGAGTTTGAGTTCACTTAACAGGGCCGTCACCAGGCCCTGTTATCTGCTTTTTTTGTTTTCTTGGCGCGCTCCAAGGAGCCACGCCGCTATTTCGGCACCAAAGGTACCAGCTATTCATTGCCTCCTCGGAGGCACTGGATGCCCGCACGTGTGGGCTGTTCGAATTTCGCGCCTCGCCTGGTGAGGTGAGGCTTTTACACCCGAAGACTCTGGAGTCTCCGGTCTCTGTTTGGGAGTAGGCGGTGTAGCCTGGGCTACAGCCGCCTTGGGGGCAGGTGCCACAACCGCCGGCTCGCTATGCGCGGGCGGAAGGAGGGGCGAGGGCTAGTGTGGCGGTGCCCCTGACGCGCCGCATCAGCGTATGTAGGTCCGTCGAATGTAGGTCCATAGAATGGGGCTACTCTTCGCCGTGCTTCCTTAATTTCAATGTTCTCCTTCACCTTCAACGTAATTATTTCTTTTTTCCAGTGTGTGCTTGAGCGTGAATATGCGGCATGGTTTCCTTTGCAGTTTACACAGTGTGGCGGTTGTTTGCAGTTCTCAGACACATGGCCTAGAACTCCACATTGTGCACAAGTCTGGTGACCACGACAGGTTTTAGAGCCATGGCCATACCTCTAGCATTGGAAGCAAGGACGAGGGCTTGGTATGTATGGCCTCATAGATGTCTTCGTGTACTCTGTTTGAATAGATTCTGGTGGTTTACTGGATGCAAACGTGAGTAATAAGTGTTTTGTCGGTGCTTCCTTATTATCTCGTCTTATGATGATTCTTTGTACATTAGTGACATTTTGGCTTTTCCACACCTCCAACGATCAGTCTCAGTCAAGTCAAGTAAGTCCACTTCAGATACCACTCCGCGAGTTGTGTTTATTGATCTATGTGGTGTTATGGTTGTTGGTATTTCACCGAAATGTGAATGACGGTCTAGCTTTTCAAATTATTCTTTGTCGCGGATTTCAAGGAGAAGGTCTCCGCTAGCCATTTTGGTTACCTTGTATTCTGTGCCAAGAGTTTCGGTAAGACATCTAGTAACTACGAAAGGAGAGACGGTCTTGCCTTGCTTTTCAGTTTTTTACAGTGAATAACATGAAAGTAAGGATATGTTTTATTGGCTTGTTGAAAACGTTTATGTCATCGGTGCGTACCCTCCTTAGGCTGGTACGATCAGGCAGTGGAGGGAATGCTCCATGCATGCCGGTCTTATTTTTGTTCAGCAGCGTTGGCGGCCACCCACCACGGAGCCCAACAAGGGGACGCTGCAAGTTTGCGGATGCTGAAACCTGCAGACGCCAGCCGTACAACGCCACTATAACCCAATGCGCCTAGGCCAAGGTAGGCTATTTGCACAGGGTTAACCCTAGCCGCCAGGAAGTGTGGGAGTAAACTGAAGAGACTAGAGCACAGGACAGATAAAAAGTGAGAGATAAAGACGATGATATAGGGAGCGAGAGAAAGGAAAAGACAACTGCCGATTCCCCCTGGGTGGGTCAGCCCAGGGGTGCTTTCTACGTGAAGCCGGGGCCAAAGGGGTGTGTTGCCTCTGCTGGGGGGCCTTAATGGTCCAATCACCCAGCGTCGGCTCAACCCCCAGGATCCCCTTTTCCCCGGACACGGCAAAGCCACGCATGGTTAGGCGTGGGAAGGAGCAAAACTCCCCCGTTAGCTCGGGTTCATAGTGTCACTACACACCAAACGCCTACTTGCGCAGGCGCCCCTGCGGGGGTCTTTGAACGTATGCCTCATCTTCAGGTTCGTTGTGTTTGTTCGTTCTCGAGTTCACCGCCATTAAACCTGGGGCCAGATTCACAAAACAAACTTACTAAAATGTTTTTGCGCAAAAAACGTGTGTAGGTTTATTCACGAAACGAAAAAAAACGTCGTAAGAGGCCATCATTCTCACATCGGCCGCTGCAATAAAGCGCGCTGTGACAGCCCGGGAACATGTCAGTCATAGTGATGCAGTTGCTTTATTTGCTTACGTCACCGAAAAGTGCTCGTCAGTGGATTCACAAAGCAACTTTTGCGTAAAAAAACAGCGTGGCTACGAAAAAATCTTAAGAGTGGTCCGGACCACTCTTAGGAACATTGTGGCTACTTAGATGCTCCCACCGCGGTAGTACTTTTTGGTGCCCTGGCTGGTTTTTAGTTATTTCACGCGCTTGAAGGTCTTTCTGATGACTGCTGGTGCGTTTTTATTTCTTTCGGCGCTTAGAATTACGTGTGTTGTTTCCCTCGTACGCAGTGGATGGCATTAACAACCACCATCGTCCAATAAGTTCAATGTCGCAGTAATTGAAGAATCCTATTGGGCGTCAATGGCGTAAAATTATGCATGTTTAGTTTAGTGGTTGATGAAATTCAATGTGCTTCGTGAATGACCGGTGCAATCGAACGCGGCATGGCATAAGGTCAACCCTATTTGCTATGTTGTTGTGTTGCGCCCTACCTCATTCAAATAAAAATACGACTCGAGATCCTTGCCTCATTGGCGGAAATTACCATCAAAAAGGTTAATGGGAGCACATACCTTGCACGCTATTGGAAATAAAAATGAGAGGAACTTTTTAGTGAGAAAAGACGATAAAGTCGTCAAGGTAACATAGATAAATTGACCATTTGAACCTACGCAAAAGAGAGTCTATCATCCGCTCGAAGGTGGCCGGAGCGTTGCATATCCCGAAGGGCATGACTTTAAACTGGTAAAGACCATCAGGCGCGACAAAAGCGGTCTTTTCGCGGTCCATGTCGTCGACAGCAATTTGCCAGTACCCTGATCTTAGATCAAAGGACGAAAAATACTTTGCGCCGTGAAGACAATCCAGGGCGTCGTCTACGCGCGGTAGCGGGTAGACGTCTTTTTTAGTAATCTTGTTCAGATGTCGGTAGTAAACACAGAATCGCTAAGTAGTGTGCTCCTTTCTGACAAGAACTACAGGGGAATCCCATAGAATACATGATGGCTCAATAATGTCTCTGGCGAGCATTTTGTCGACTTCTGTTGGAATTATGTGACGCTCGTTTCGAGATACGCGGTATGGCCTCCGATGGACAGGAGAGGCATTGCCGGTGTCAATGCGGTGCTCTACTGCAGTGGTTTGACCAAGTGGACGATCACAAAAGTCAAATACATCCCAGTATGACTCAAGGACGTGAAGGAGTGCGTCAGCTTGATGCGGCAAAAGGTCTGGCGTGATCATTTTTTTAACGTCAACAGACGGGCTTGCTTGTGAAGATCGAGCATGCGTGTAGCTAAAGTGTCCAGCATCGTTCGAAGATAGAGCTGAGGTAACGCATCCGTCAGAGGGAGTCAGCATGGCGAGGGCAATTCCACGCGGGAGTACTTGTGGATACAGAGCAAAGGTGAGCACCGGAATGAAGGCGCGGTTTGAACGCAACTGAATAGTAGTGTGTGGTAAAGTAACACTGTAAGTCAAAAGAATGGATGTAATGGGCATGAGCACATAGTCACCATCAGATACAGGTGGTGAGGGCATTACGGTGATGCAGGTCACAGTTTGCGGTGACAAACGGACATGCTCAGCAAAGCACATATGAGCTTGGGGTGGACTGGGCGGATCAATGAGACACGGTAGGTCAAGTTGCACAGAACCAGCTGAAGAGTCAATTAGGACTGAATGAGTGGACAAAAAGTCAAAACCGAAGATCACATCATTGATGTAGGGAGAGAGAAAAGTAAAGAAAAGTGAAGTTTGGCGGCCGGCGATTGTGACGCGTGCAGTACAGACGACCATAACAGAAGCCGTACCACGATCAGCAACACAAACACTGCGTGAAGGGGATGGAGCAAGGACTTCCTTCAAGTGGTTACGAATGTGCAAGCTCATCGCATAAATATGGGCGCTAGTGTCCGCCAAGGCTTTAACAGATAAACCGTCCACTTCGACGTCGATAAGGTTCTGAATGGTCGGCAGCGTCAGCGGAGGAATAAGAGAGCAAGTCGTATCAGCAGCGTCACCTCCAGGAGCTGCAGCCATTAATTTTCCGAGGAAAACTGCCGGGCAGAGGAGGGGACGGGGAATGGGGTGGTGGTGGAGACCGGGAAAATCTACGTCGAGGTGAAGGTGAGTGACTGTACGGGGCAGCGACCTTAGTGGTCGGGTTGTATTTAGCTGAGCCATCACGCCGTGGTAGTTCCTGGCCATAGAGATGGGCTGGTGAGTGGAGAATGGAGAAGCTTGAGTTTTCCCGATACGGTGAGGCCCACGTGCTTCGGCTATGGTGGGAATTGTGTCCCGCTTGTTCACATCGAAAGCAAATCGGCCGGTCGTCAGGCGTTCAACGCATTTGGGTCACGGTTACGCGGAGCAGGGCGGCGATTATGCTGTGGGTGGCTGAAGGTAGATGAACTGACAGCGTCGGAACGGTGCACAGAACAGACTGTGTGAATACCCGCGTTCACTAGTTTTTGGCGAACAACGGTCTGTATTATCAATAAGGTCGGCTGAGGATCACTCGGTGCTAGTGCTCTCAAGGGTGCGGGTGATATGGCCTAGATTTTCCGGCGTACGATTCTCGTGATGTCACCACAGTGTGAATTGTGCTGGGTCGCTATACGCAGATCCTCGCAAGTTGACGTTGCAGCAGTTTGAGGGAGGCGCAAAAAGCGGTGGGCAATGCGCCCAATTTCAGCCTCTTGAAAGCGTTGGCACTCCAAGATAACATCTTGCACGATGGAACAGCCTTTGCACACAAGGAGTTTAAATGCATCGTCTGCGATGCCATTGAGTGCGTGCACTACATTATCTGCTTCAGCCATGGTTTGGTCCGGTTTACGGCAAAGGGTCAGCACATCTTGTATACACGCCAGTTAAGATTCCGTGGACGTCTGAAGACGTGTGCCAAGTTCTATCCTAGCGGCCTGCCTGCAGCAGGAAGATTGACCAAACAACTCGCGTAACATGGTCTTGCATACGTCCCAGCTCGTGATCGCGTCCACGTTGTTATTAAACCATGCCTTGGCCGTTCTTTGAAAATAAAAGAAGACGTTTGCCAGTATTAGGACTGGGTCCAACCTGTAATTTTTGCTGACGACATCGTAGAGGTTAAGCCACTCATGCACGTGCTCGCCTTCCATTCCCGAAAAGTTGACATGTTGGAAGCAGCGACTAGGCGTCCACTGCGTAACTCCGTCGTGCGTTGTAACCCAGCACCTTCCACCAAATTGTTACGTGAAGGTGCACGCGATACCAGGCGTTTCAAGAGATATTTTTACCACGACAACGCGCAAGCCAAGAAGGAGAACAAGCCCCGCCGCGGTGGTCTAGTGGCTAAGGTACTCGGCTGCTGACCCGCAGGGCAGGGGTTCGAATCCCGGCTGCGGCGGCTACATTTCCGATGGAGGCGGAAATGCTGTAGGCCCGTGTGCTCAGATTTCAGTGCACGTTAAAAAACCCCAGGTGGTCTAAAATTCCGGAGCCCTCCAATACGGCGTCTCTCATAATCATATAGTGGTTTTGGGACGTTAAACCCCACATATCAATCAAGATGGAGAACAAAAGCTGAAGATGATGATCCTTCTTACCCTGGCGCATACCCACAAAGGGGGCCCTACACCAAAATCACGTCGTCTTGCTCCGCGCCTACCTAACCGCTTTTGTGGGAGATTGCCTTATAACAATATATATATATATATATATATATATATATATATATATATATGACATCTAACAGACAGTAATGCCAAGGAATGTACAGGGGAAGTTATTAGAACCAATGAATTGTGAATAAGAAAGAAAAGTGTGTGAAGAAATACTCAGCCATGAGCAGGAATCGAACCTACGACCTTAGGTATATGCCTTAGGTAGCAAAAACTAGCCCTTAGGTATATGCTTCTTTCCCTTATTCATTAACGAGGATCTCGTACTGGCAGACTTGGTGTCATTAGGTTGTATACGAGGGACTATTAATCAGCTGCCCGCTTTATATGCACATAGAGGAAAGCTTCACACTCGTCACTTGGCTTATAGATGGCGCTGACTGACACTCCTACTTCTAAATTCACATAGAAACCAAAAAGGTAGATGGAGGTAAGGCCGCTGTGGTAGCTCAGTGGTTAGAGCATCGAACTGCGTTATTCGAGGGTCGTAGGTTCGATTTCTGCTCACGGCTGGTTATTTTTTCACCCACATTTCTTTCTTATTTACATTCCATTGGTTCTAATAACTTCCCCTGTAAATTTTTTGGCATTACTCCCTATTAGATCTCAATAATATTGTGTCAAAACACGGAAAAACGAGCCCTTAGGTATACACTTATTTCCCTTATTCATTAACGAGGGTCTCATACTGGCAGACTTGGTGTCATAAGGTTGTATACGAGGGACTATTAATCAGCCGCCCGCTCCTGATAATTTTGCGTGCTGCGTGACGACACATATGCGCATAAAAGAGTGTTTCACACTCGTCGCTTGGCTCATAGATGGCGCTGACTGAAACTCCTACTTCTAAATTCACATATAAACCCAAAAATGTGGATGGAATATTCCAGTCTTACCACTTGCCTCGAAATATCTGGAACAATCTCGAGTACTCGTGGCTTATCAGATTGATCTACAAAAGTTACGAACCTTTTCGAACGATGAGGCGCAGTATGCAATCAGCATTCCTGACAACCTTTGCAGGCGAAAACTGAATAAAACAAGCGTGAAATTAGGAGCATGCGTGGCATTGCCCCTTCAGAAAAAGCATTGTCCCGATGCTTAGAACACAAAACGCTCCACAAGAAGCAAGTAACCTACAAGAATGTACAGAAAATTGGTAAAAGGAATAAAGCGCATTATTGGGGAAACAACAACAAAAAATAACGTGCTAAGTACGCCCAAGAAATGATTTCAGGCACACGGCATAATCAACTATAGCTCGCACAAGCCGTCATTGAGAGTTCATGGTGCTTTCGTGGTCAATCTGGTAGATGACTGTACCAAGTCTAACTACCTAGTACAGTCGAAAGTACCGTCGCAGAAGTTTTTCATTGAATCTACGTCAGCGTATTGGCGTCTACACCTAAATACAGTCACAAGGCTCATTTTCACAAATATTTGTGAAAGATTATACCGGCGGTTGTTGTCGACTGTTGGCTCTTGATGCGGACGAGGGCAAGTTCTCTCGTTTCATCTGTGCGCTCGAGGTAAAGAGCGACGTTGATGTCTACCTTCGTGAATGACGTTCGGTAGCATAGGGCCGAGTGTCGTGGCCAGGCTTCTTACATGCAGCAACTTGTGTGGTGTCCTTCGCATAGTCTCTTGCACGGCAGTGTTGTACGCCAAGTTCATGTATGAAAGATAGCATCCCACGTCTTCTGTTTGATGTCGACGTACATAGCCAGCGTATCCGCGATAGTCTTATTAGGTCGCCCAGTGAAGCTATTGGTCTCTGGATGGTAGGAGGTCCTGCGGTGGTTAGTCTGCCTGTACCTCAGGATGGGCTGGATTATGTCCGTCGTAAAGGCCGCACCTCCCTCAGAATTGAGGATTTGGGTGCACGTGAAAGAACCCCAGGTTGTCGAAATTTCCGGAGTCCTTCACTACGGCGTTTCTCATAATCATATGGCGGTTTTGGGACATTAAATCCCACAAATTAAATCCATCAGTGATGAGGGTCTGTGAAGCTCTGTGATGCGAGACTATGTTCTCGATGAAGAACTTTGCTACCTCGGTGCCAGTGCTTTGAGTAGGGCCTTTTTATCAGCGTAGCGTTGAGGTAGTCAGTAGGTACGACGATGCATTTGTTTCCGAAATTTGACGTCGGAAACAGCCCAAGTAAGTCCACGCTGATTTGCTAGAACGGCCGCTGAGGTGGCTCGAGGGGCTGGAAAAGTGCAGCTGGCTTAGTCGCTAGTGTCTTTCGTTATTAAAAGTCCCAACATGTCCTCACGTAACGAGCAAATTTGGTGGAAAGACGTAGCCAGTAATAGCTCTCTGTAATCGCGCGTGTTTGTGAAACAAAGACATAAGTTCAAAAAAACGATGCAGTCTTTGTCCTAATGCTTTTAGGAAGAAGGTGCGGCACTAAGCCACGCATTTTCGATTTGACTCGCTGTCACACGGTGGAGTACTGATGCATTACTCTTAAGAAGCATCAATCATCCTGGTTGTCTTGCTGTGTGGAACCAACGGGGGCGAGAGACAGGCAATCCGCGTCAGTCCTCCCAGACTTATACACAATCGTTGTATCGTGCTCTTGTAGTCTTCGACTCCACTATGTGAGACGACCAGAAGGATAGTTCTATTTATTCAGCCAACACAGGGCGCGGTGGACGCTTAGAATTTACAAAGGCCTGCCGTAGAGGTGAGTACAAAACTTTGGGGCTGCCCAGATGGTGGCAAAGCACTCTTTCTTCTTTTGTGGAATAGTTTGCCCCAGTATTGAATGGCGGCTAGCTAGCATAATTGATAGCCCTTTCAGGGCCATTGGTTCTTTTAACCAGGACAGTGCTGATTTCTACGTTGTTTACGTCTGTGTGCTTTTCTTTCGGCGTAATCGTCGGAAGGCGCAAGCATCGGCGGTATCTACAGGCGTCCTTTAAAACACTTACATGCTTCCTCTTTTGCTGTTTCTCACCTGAATTCCATGTCACTTTTCTTGAGGTGAGTTAGCGGCTCGACTATCCGGGAGAAACGTTTGACGAAACGGCTGCAACAGGCACACAGTCTGAGCAATCGGCGAACTGAAGTCTTGTCAGCGGGTGGTGTAAAATAGGTGATGGCAGCCGTTTTGCTTGGAACAGAATAGACTCCAGACATGCTAACAAAGTGTCCAAGGAACATGATCTCCTCTTACGCAAATTGACACTTTTGTGACTTCAAGGTGAGACGATATGAGCATCACACCTTGAAGTACTGCTTGAAAGAGCAGGAGATGCTCGTCGAAGCTCGATGGAAACATGACGACGTCGTCTAAGTACAATAGGCAAGTCTGGCCCTTCAATCCAGCCAGCGCAGTGCCTGTGACGCTGGGACGTCGCATTCGCCAAGAAAGGACTCAACAGCATGACCTTCAACTCGACGAGGCCGTTTGGTGTGATTACTGCCGTCTGTTCTCGATCTCTGCCGTCAAACTAGAGTTCCCCATAGGCAGTCTTAAGTTCCACCGATGAAAAATTCTTTGCACTGTGAAGTTGGTCGAGTGCGTCGTCTATACGTGGGAGATGTTAAACGTTTTTTAGTGAGTTTGTTCAGGTAATGCTAATCGACGGGAAATTGTAGGGTCCGTTCTTTCCTTCCCTTATGCCATGGAAGACGACCATGGACTCTCAAACGGTTGAATGATGTCGTCGCGTAGCATTTCGTTGGCTTGTTTCTTTATGACATCGCGTTGGCGCGTTGAAACTCGGTATTGGATCTGTCGAATGGGTCGTGAACTTCTGTTATCATTTGATGTTTCGATACTGGGGTTCGTCAAATTTTTGACGATAACAAGGAACAAGCCGTTTGAATGACAGAAGCAGAGCCTTAAGCCGGCCTTGCTCGCACTTCACAAGGCTTCGGTACTTGCTTTGACGAAACCTGTTTGGGAGCCTCGATACGTCGACGCTGCTTCACCAGCACTGCAGAGGGCAACAGCATTGCTGGCGTCAACGAATTCGTCAATGTAGGCGACCTTTGTACCAAGTTTGAGGTGTTCATATAAGTTCTTCAGCAATACCTTTGCTTTGCCGCCACTAAGCTAGGCTATACTTCTTGTGAACAAAGTATGGGGATTTAGGAGCAGGTGCTGGTCACCCTTAATGACGCCCTAGATGTATTCCGCCTTATCGTTGCCCACGGAAATTCGATTGATTGATTTGTGGGGTTTAACGTGCCAAAACCACGATATGATTATGAGAGACGCCGTAGTGGAGGGCTCCGGAAATTTCGACCACCTGGGGTTCTTTAACGTGCGCCCAAATCTGAGCACACGGGCCTACAACATTTCCGCCTCCATCGGAAATGCAGCCGCCGCAGCCGGGAATTGAACCCGCGACCTGCGGGTCAGCAGCCGAGTACCTTAGCCACTAGACCACCGCGGCGGGGCCCACGGAAATATATTGATGCTATAGAAATGCGGTACGGCGATTTTCTTCTTTAATACAATGACTGCGTGATTCTCTGGCATCGTTTTGGGTGGACACACTTCTCCAGACCTTAGTGTTACTGATTCACACCTCAGGTTGATGAAATCAACATAATGACTTATGAAGTCGCTCTGAAGTATCAATTCCCTGGAGCACTGTTGTAGGATAACAATGCTCCTTGTTGCCACGAATATTCGTTGTCAGAGCTGCGTTTGGTGAGGGCAGGTTCTTGAGATTTTGTGACGTCGTAATCCTCGGTGGTGCCCGCGGAGAATCTTCGGTAGTTCGCCGCACAGCAAGCACACCTCCATGGTCATTATTGGCATACTGCGTGCGTATCAGTGACACGTAGCGGCTTCGGGATAGCGCGTGGTAATGTAGTGAGTGGGCCGACTGCACTCTTGAGAGGTAGTCAGCGATGTCATGTGGGCGTTAACTCCACTGTAGGCACTGTTCTTGACGTCAAAACAACGCAGTCTCGTACGGTGGTTCTGGCAGTGGAGGTAAGTGTTGCCAGCTTCTCCGCAGTGGAGGTAGAGAGGTTGGTGTTCGGGGGCACACCACACGTCAGTTGACTAGGAGTTTTGCGTTGACTGGTGAGGGGCTGTAACGGTGCGGACTTTTGACGTGGGCGTTGAAAGAGAGTGTAGCGCCACGCTGCAGCGTAGCTTTCGTGGTGTGAGCTTATAATCTTGAGGCAATAATAATAGCACGTTTTTTTTTTCTCAGGAATTTCCTGCAAAGTTATTGCCTACTCTGTCTTTCTGCATTTCCTAGTACTTCGATGGTTAGGGCGTAGGAGAACTCTTGTGTGTGTCATATCTTGTAGTGTCACCAAGAGAGACAGAGAGAGATTGATTTTAATGAAAACCTGAAGATGTTTGCCCCACTTTTTGCCTGATATAATACTCCAGGTAGTGTGTGAAAACAATTTTAAATACAGTGATTAACCAATAACACTTACAGCCACACACATGCACTACACTATTTGCAATATTTCGTTTATGCATGTAGCACGTTTTCGGTGATGCCTTGTAGCGGCCAAGTCACTGGCCTTGAATATCTGCCAACTCAAAGTTTGAGTTAAGCTGTAGTTTTAATCACGTCTTCAGAGACAGTCACTCTGGTGCTTATCTCGTGCACTCTGATAAAGGATTTGATTTATGTCTTCTAGGACGTTACGTTGCACCTATGTCTGCTGGTCACACTTCCTTCCCTCTCGTTTTATTCTTCGCTTCCTCATCCCCTTTTACGCTGCCCGTTGGGCACAGTTGCTCACACTTCAAGAAAACATGTAGCGCTTTGTGTTGAAACCAAGTTCGAGTGATCAAGAACAATACCACCTTAACATTTTGTGTGCTCCCTCGTGGCCGAGCAACTTTGGGCCATCCAGGAGGCCCGCGGAGCGGCCGACAAGCTTGGCCTAATGGCCCGAACGTCGGAGTCGCCCGCTGCGCGCTGACGCGCGCCTTGCAGGACCACATTACAGTTTCTCAACCAACCAAACAATTAGAGCAAGCATATCACATACAAAAACTATGTTGACACGCGCAGAGTGCTCTCTCATGTGCGTAATAACTTCGGTATTAGGACAAAAAGAAGCCTATCAAATATGACTTCTGCCTAAAGCCTGTTTCAATCAGCAACCATGTATTGTGGATGGCCTGCCTCTTTTCGTTGTACAACGACTTGTCACTAGAATCTTGTCGCCCAGTGTAGTCAATGGTAACAATGCTGATATGTTTTTCTCGTTATAACACATAATTTATTGCAAAAATAATTTAGAATCAAATTTTCCTCTATATGTTCGCACATGAAACCCCTTGTTTCGTGTCTAATGCAAAGTAAGGCAATTTCTGGAAGTTTCTGCCCCATTGTGAGCCATTATGTGGCTTCAGTGGTAAGAACCGTTGCCACTAAATTGAAATCACGAGAAGGTGAAATATCGGCATCGTTTTCTTGCAGAGTTAATTTTTTTTCGCTTAGTTGTTTCTTCGTCTGCAAAATTGCAGGCTTAAACCCCCCTTCTCACCCCCATTTAACACATGCCATTCAATCTACACTTTAACTATATTATTACGAGAACAAGACGAACTCGGAAGAGTGGACACAGACATATTTACAGCAGGTTAAGCGAGCAGCGCCATCCACAAAAATTAGCTCGCACCAGTCTATCTTATTTGTTCTTTTTATCTCCATAACGCTGGCACGTAGCGAGACCACCGGTGAAGGAGGCACCGTTCCGGTGCTTAAAGGTAGTTGTCTGACGCATTCTTGTAGAGCTTAATCCGTGAGACGTGGACTGGTCCGCTTCACTGGACTGCACAGCAGAGATGATGGATTGATGGGGCTGACCTCATAGGTGACAGGTGTTACTTGAAGCGACGCACGGTAAGGTCCCGTGCACCCTAAGCCGCAAACCGTAAAATGTGATCAAAATGGGAGTAAAAGAGGCATTTCGTCTTCGCAACCAGCAGTTAGTCTGGAGCGGGATTAACTGCAAGACGAGAGTGCTGTGTGCGTACTAAGGAAGGAAACGGCTAGGCCACATGGAGCAACATTTATTCTCACGGAACTTTGCGGCGCAGGGGCAGCCTCGAAGGAAGGGTCTGCATGCGTGTAACCAAATAGTGCCCTAAATAAATCATTTATTATTAGCTTTACTTAGTGTAAATGGTCGTTACAATTACAGCGACTACGTCACGAGCCAAGTATTCTTTTTATGTAGCACAAAAACAAGCAAATGTTAGCCCCTTTCCTAAAAATTTGGCAAAGCCTACGTGCAGTGGAATCGATGATATGTGAAGCAGGGATAAGGAATGTGGATATGTCACTTTAAAATCAGCGCAACGTTATGAGGTGGAGGTATTTGAGGCCGTACATGACTTCTGTGTCAAGATTATCATCTTCGGATGTGTCGCATACATTCCTCATCTACTAACACCACGTGATACTAAATTTAGTATATATGGAGCTCGCCAAACGCTCGAGCGCACGCTATCAGCGTGTTATGTTGTAATGGATTCTTATGTTAGCACCTGTTATATATTTTGTCATCTATTGATGTTACGTAACACCAAGTTTGGTATACGTGGAGCTAGCATGACGGCCGCGAGCGCATCATGAAGGGCGTATTATACTCCTATGTAGCACTGACGTACGTGAACGCTGTATGCACCGACGGACGTTAGCAAAACGCGAGCACTCTATAGTCTGACGCCAGGCGCGACAGACTTGGGGCGAAATTCGACATGCTGCATTTCGAGCCGAAGCGCTCCCCAGACAACACTGCGTCTCCATTTTTTTTAAATGCCGAGCATCTAATACTCGAGGCTTGTAGAGCGGCGCCGTCCGCAAGCTTCCTCCTCCTTCTTCCACCATCTGTGCAATCCCTTCCTCCTCTACACACCGCGCGCGCTTCACTCCTCCACCATCTGTGCACCCTTCCTCCTCTACACACCGCGTGCGCTTCTCCTCTTCACGAACATTCGCTAGCTGTATAATGTAGCGCGCATTCTACAATTCTCCTGATTCTCCAGTGGACGCGCATGATTCTCCAGTGGACGCGCAGTGGACGCGCTGTCGCGCTTCGAGAACATTCAACAGCTGACAGTACATGCGCCGTCGCGCTGTATATATACTCAAGTTCGGCGCTCGCTCGCTCAGTTGCCGCTCGTCAGTTGGTTTGTACGGCGTGTCGACGTCCAAGGTCGCGGTGAAATAAATTCCAACGAATCCACAAACACAATGATCGACGTTCCTTCGACCAGCGACGCCCTTTCGCATACGTGTGTACGTGTTCACTCATTTAACACCCCCTCCTACAACAACGTTAACCAATTTAGCCATCGACCCAAGGAAGTCGCAATTCAACACCCCATTTCACAACCACGTTAACCAATTTAGCCATCGACCCAAGTAAGTCGCACTTTCATCATCATCATCATCATCATCATCATCATCCTCCTCAGCCTGACTACGTCCACTGCAGGACAAAGGCCTCTCCCATGTTCCGCCAGTTAACCCGGTCCTGTGCTTGCTGCCTTCCAATTTATACCCGCAAACTTCTTAATCTCATCTGCCCACCTAACCTTCTGTCTCCCCCTAACCCGCTTCCCTTCTCTGGGAATCCAGTCAGTTACCCTTAATGACCAGCGGTTATCCTGTCTACGCGCTACATGCCCTGCTCATGTCCATTTCTTCTTCTTGATTTCAGCTATGATATCCTTAACCCCCGTTTGTTCCCTAATCCACTCTGCCTCCCACATGCTTCCTCCCACCTCCCACCTCCCAATCCACCTCCCACATGCTTACGTCGCACTTTAACACCCCATTAACCAATTATATGCTCCGCATCCTCCTCAGTGTTCCCCCGAGGGAAGCTGCGGGCAATATTTTTCTTGACGGAGGGACGCTGGACGCACTTAAACGCCCATGGGTACGAAAGCATCGCAGCGCGGCGCGCACCTACGAGTATATGGCGGGACCCCCACCTGGCGTGGCAACGCCGGCTTCACGCAATGAAATGAACGCCGGCGAGCGCGCCCACCGCGTCTCGTCGTAATGTATTGGCGCTTTGCACTGTGGCATGTAGTCATGTTCTCGCATGACACGCTGCTCATGAATATCATGTTTGCACCAGTCACATACCTTCATCATCACTTGTCGTGACGTAATACCCAATTTGGCGTATTTGAAGCTAGCGAAAACGACTGAGAGTGCGTCTTGAGTGTGGCATCCAGACATGTGTTTACACGACACGCATGTCGTGTGATATGACAGGCATGGTGGGAATGTACGTGTTGCTAGCCTCAGCGATAAAGTCCTCACTGGCGTTGTACTGGTGCACCAGTTTACGCAAGGTTTGCTTGTGTGCTTATTTGGTATTATCTGGGTCTAGCGGCTGTTTGAGCATGCGCCATGTCTGACCAGCATTCATTTGGCCATCGAGACTATTACAAACTTGGTCCCTTTGCTGTTTACTTAGCTGCTTACAATGTTCTCCGATCTGTTTGTCCAGGTTGGCTATGCGCTTGCGAAAGAGCTTTTTGTGCCTTTGTCCCCGCCCTCTATTCTGCAGAGATTGCTTGGCCTCCCACATGTGTGCGAGACGGCTATCAATCTGCTCTAGAGGTGAACTTGAAGTGATACTTCGCGTTGCCTCGCTGACGTCGTTATTGACATCTTTGATCCAATCTTCTATATTGCTGATAGGGTCTTGTTTTTTCGCGTTTCTGACTTTCCGAAACTTATTCCAGTCAGTCCATCTAAACTGTCTGTGAATTTTTGCGGCAGCCATGGTTTCTATCCTGATTTCTAATATTCGATGATAACTCCAGAGATCATCGAATGTGTTTTTCTATTTGGCGGTCCCGCATTACGAACTAACGTTAAGTCTGGAGTGTTGTCTTGCAAGCCCAGTTCCCATACGCGTAGGGGAGTCGGGGTCAGTGATGAGAGTTAAGCCTGTTTCTTGAATATCCTGCCATAGCGTTTTTTTGGGCTCTTGTGTATCCGTATCCCCAAGCACTGTGTGGAGCGTTAAAGTCTCCACCTATGACGAGTGGATTGGGTCCCGCTATATCTACGGCCTTCTTAAAGGGAAGAAGGAAGCGTTGTCGTATGTGTGTGGGATTGCTGTACAAATTCAGAATAAATATGCTCGACGATTTTTTTCTTTTAGGGTCAAGTTGTACGAGTATATGTTCAATTTCTGTGATGCGGGTTTCGTGGCAGATTGCTACGAGTTCCTTCCTACTAGAGTGGTTAGTGTTCTAATATCCCCTCTTGAGGGGCCGATCGCCTGATATCCCGGTAGCTTAGCTTAAGCATGGGTTTCCTGCAAAATTAGAACATCCGGTTTGGTTCTGTCTCTAAGGTGTTTTTGCAAGACTGCTCTCTTCCCCTCATAGCTCCTGCAATTCCACTGCCAAATAATTAGGTCCCTTTTTCTGGGCTTCCCTATTGTGAGCTGGCTATCTAAGAGGGAGGAGGGTGAAAGGAGGCAGGCCTCATGAAATTAGTTGTTATAGCCACTGATGTGCTACCTGAGATAAGTGTGAATTGGCTTCAGTGCTTATCGGAAGGTTGGTAGCTGGAAGTACCGGAAGTGTCCTAGGGTTGAGATTGGCTACGTTAGCTTCGAGTTTATCTAATCTATTCATGATCGTGGATATTGCAAGCGAGAGGTTGTTGGTTGCCTCTGCCTGTTCTCTAACTGATTTCTGTATTTCGGACAATGCTTTATTATTATAGTTCGAGGTTTGCGCTGTAGTTTTGTCATTAGACACCTGAGCTTTCTTTTTAAGAGTTGGCGGGGTACTGTCCTCTTCCATTCGGTTATCTGGCATTTCTTCGAGGCCCTCTTGGGCCGCTGGAACGCATTTGACTAGAAGTTCTATTTGCGCAGTTTTTAAGACTTTGAATTTCCCGAGTAAGTTGTGATACCAATTCTCTAAGCTCAGCGTTTTCTTTTTTCTGCTCGGCTATATCACTACAATATGCGCGGTCTCCCCCAAAGGCTCAGGGTGCGTTTCTCTAACCACGTCTGACCAGCTCACCTTGAATGCTGGGTTCCCTTGATGGTCATTGCCACCCTTTGGCTTAGACCGGGACCTGGAACCGGATGGAGGGCGCCTTCTCGGGCCCGCAGACTGGAGGTGTGGCCGCGTGGTGTTGTGCAGGACCAGGATCTTGCTCTGAACATGGACGTTGCCCTCGTCTGAAATTTGGACCTGTCCTGTTCGGTTGGCTTGGTGGTAGAGGGGAGCTCTCCTCGTGTGTCTGTTGCAGTTGTCGGAACCACTGGCGTTGTTTTAAGATGTAGGGTGTCTTGTCCTTGGCCTTGCAGAGTTTGTCGGCCATGGGATGATCCTAGCTGTGCAGCTGACATCGTGGTTGACAGTGGTGGTCCTCACTCGGATCAGGCGTTCCACAACCCGCAAATAGTTTGCGTTTCGCCTCCAACACACGTCGCTCCTGTGCCCAAGTCCTGTTACAGTATTTGCAAAAGTCCACTTGTTTCCTGTGTAGCGAACATCGTGTGAGCACTCCGCTGTACATGGCTTGCGTCTGGACTCTGCTGCCGTCAAAAAGGACTATCACTGTCACGGTGTCACCAAGACGTTTGGCTGCGATAGCCATGAAATTTCGGGCAGTAATATTGCTGAAGTGGGTGTCTGTGGTGTTTCGTTCAAGGGAACTTGTTTGATTACTTCTTGGCAGTGAGTTGCGTGACCATCTCGTATGCTCCCACCTCATACAGCTTGTCGTTGGTTTTGATATGCTCGACACCTTGGTATTTGTCTGCATGGACTTGATTTGGGGTGCTGACGACCAAGATGTTTCCAAATTATTCGGACAAATTGTGTCCGTCACTCTTTATTCCTAAGAAATCTCGGCTGCTTCGTACACAGGTTTGTCTAGCTCCGTTAAGCTGAGCTTAGATCGCTAGAGCTCTCCTCTTTGCCTTATAACTTTCTTGTAGTCTTCTGTCGGAAGTCTTGGCATTTTGCTGGCTCTGGTTATTCGGAATATCAGATTTGCACCGTGCGTTCTGCGCGTTCTGATAGGGCTAGGGCTACCACGGCATTGCTCTTTACCTTCCTTAGCACGTTTTATGATTCGAACTTCTGTCCATTTGTCGCCTATGTCATCTTCCAGTTGGGTGACGTCTTAGTCTTCCCGTTTGGTGGAGTCTTCATTCTGCTTCGATACCTTCGATGTTGATGATTACGGCCTGCATGGCGCGAACGCCAAGGCCTGGCTATTGTGAGGCCACCCAGTCGATGCGCAGCGCCGGTCGTAGAAATAATAGACGCTTTTTGGTTAGAGCTGGTTTTCGATCGTAAAATTTCGAAAAATGACCACCCACCTTAAAATATCATCCATTCTGATTCTAGGTGATGAGAATAATCAGATGGTGTATAAATCCGAGAGGTGCCTGGCTGTATGCGCTGCGAAATCATTCGATGACAACGGAGCCGACGTGAAGAGCGTCCATTCGTCTCTGCGACCGCAGCGACCTCTCTGGTAAATGGGGTGACGGAAAGTTTTTTGCAGGCGCAGCGGTTGCAATCTTGAAATCGTCTATAGACGTGACGCGTTTATTTTACCGTTTATTTTGTCAAGCCACGCACGCTGTGTTGCTGGTGGTCATTCTGTCTGCAGTGTGTATATTGGTTACGTGGCTTGTCTCTGCTCATGTTGGGCATATATTCTGTGATATAAGGTTTCTAAGCGTATTAATTTAGCAAATGGCTTTTTTCGAGTTTTAAAGGAAGAGCTTAAGGAATAAACAGTTGCAATTGAGCGCCCGTTATATTCACGTGTTTTTTTAGGGCATCGTCATTTAAGCGCGGGACTATTTATTTCTAAATATGTTCACTTTTATGACTCTACCTTTCCCTTATTCAACTTTTCTGGCCGATTCTTTCTGAATTGTCGACATTATTATTGTGTACAATCAACATGATGATGATGAAAAAACTTTATTTCATTAGCAGAAAGATCCTCTTCCCCTTTCAGGTTCGAAATGAGAAAAGAGCATCAAACCTAGATGACAGCCATGATCATATGAACGCTGGCGGCGTCTTCGGCCTGCCTTATTAGGCGGGCTAGTAATTGAGAGTCAGCCTGTGGAGCACGGCATCCTATCCACTCCCATCTGGAAATTCGCCTCTCATGGGGGCCTGCAGGCATGCCTATAAACTGTGACTCAAGTCCACCTTGTTGTGGCAAAATTTACACTTGCCGAATGAAGTTCCGGCACGCAGCGGTTCATTGTTACCGGACTAGGAAACGTACGGGTCTGGAGTAGGCGCCACGCCACCGCCTATCTTTTGTTCAATGACGAGTGTGCGGGAGGATAAATTTACCTGTTTAGGCTGTAATACTGCGTAATATCTCGGTAAGTGGTCATCCCCTTAAATCTCTCATTGTCTTCCCCACTCGACCAGAGCAATCGAGAGGCTTGGTCTGCAACTCCTCGAGCTGTCTGGTGTGCAGCCTCAATAGCGGCGCCGGGGCACGAAGGCCTTGAGGTCTAGGCCCGCGTGACATTAGGACTTCTAGTGTAACGTGAGATAGGGTGAACCCCACGCCCTGCGCGGCCGGAGGGAATCCCGCATGCTGGAACCCAATAAAGTTTATTCTCTCTCTCTCTCTCTCTCAATACCGGGTAAGGAGGAGTGAGCGAGTGCCCAGACTACTTGTATCGTTCGTTGGTCTTTGCATCTAGCCAATATTCTTGAAGCTATTTGGGATATTCGCCTTCGCGCAGTTTCTCACAGCCGTCTGTGAGTCGCTAACAATTAGTGAAGTTGAGGTGGATGCTATGGCCTTTGCAATAGCTACTTGCTCCGCCTCTTCGGTAAACCTCGTTCTCACCGAGCCGCTGACTTTATGATTTCCTTTGTAGTCCACTACTGCTATAGTCATGTGGTCCTTTCCTTTTTATTTGGCCGCGTCTACGTATGTTGTTTTCGGTAAATCTTTTATGCTGTTATTTATATTTTTCGCTCTTTCAGCTCTCCTCGCCTTGTGATTGTCGGGGTGCATGTTTTTTGAAATTGGTAAGATTACTAAACGTTTACTTATTTCATACAAAATATTCTTTTTGGCGCCAAATTGATTTGCATAGTTTATACCCAGTTCCTCTGGTATGGCTCTGCTCATTGTAATCTTCGTTAGTCTTTCATATTGTGCAATTCTTTGGGCTTCTATAAGCTCTTTTGATGTGTTGCGAAGCCCTAATTGAAGTAATTTTTCATTAGAGGTAGTTATTAGAAGTCCGATTGCCTGTTTGAAAACTCGTCTAATGATTCTGTAAATCCTTTCTTTCTTAGGTACTTACAGCCTGAGGTATGGAATTAATATACAATACGACTGATCACAAAAGCCTGTACTAGTCTTATATTATTTTCCGTCATACTATAGTGACGGTTGGCATTTCGTTTAAGTAGAGACATAATTTGCTGCGCACTGGTTTCAAGTAATCTAGTCGCCTCTCCATTATGCCCGTTCGAGCTGATTTGGACTCCCAGAATTCTTATGCTTTCGACCGTAGGTATTTGCGTTTATCCAAGAAAGACTTTAATGTTAGGTTTTTCCTGAACACTTTTCCGACCTCATGTCGGGTTATAGAAAAGTAGTTCCCATTTTTCCGGTGAATATTGTAATCCTGTATGAGTGATATATTCTTCTACAATATTCACGGCGCTTTGTAAAGTTTTCTCTGTGTATCCGTCACTACCCTCTGCTACCCTTAAGGTAATGTCATCTGCATAGAGGCAATGACGGAGTCTTGGAATTTCCTTCGGTCTGGTAGGGAGACCTACCTTGTCCACGTTAAAAAGAAAGGGGGATAATACTGAGCCCGGCTGCGTACCTCTGCTGCGCAGACTAAACTCTTGGGATTCTGCTTCGCCTACTATTAGGCTTGCAGTTCGGTCAGTTAAAAGTCTTTTATATAATCGTATACTCTTTTTCCTACACCTAACGCTTGAAAATTGGCAAGTACCCTATTGAAAAATTGTCCACCATAGAAATAGTGGATTCCGCCATCCACCATTCTGGTGGATTATGGTGGTAGAAATAGTGGCACATGGTGTATGGTGGAGCAGATGGGGGATGGCGCGCTCCAGCCGGCAATGCTGGAGCGCGAAGCAGCGTCAGAACCTCCGTAACACGCTGCCGCTAAAGAAATAATAAATATAATTGTATAAAAATAATTGAGCAAGCACCCGTAAAAAATATGCGCTAGTGTGTAATTGAACCTGGCACCTCCGAATCTTTAACTCGATACACCAACCACTAAGCCACGCCTTTTTTCTTCATTCCCTGTGAACATGCAACATTAGTAAACGAATATACATAAACAAAGGAGAACCATGAAACAATGAAATGAGGTAAAAAGCCGTATACTTGACAGGCTTTTCAAAATTCCTTCATCTGTAGAAAACTTTCTACTTGAGGAAGCCATTCGGGCACCTCTTGTTGAACCTTTTGTGATTCCGCGAACGAACAGACAGATTGAAAGAAGTATTGCCTAACCAGACGTACATTACCATCAGCATGGCGCACCGCCGTTCTAGATTGCCATATACCATGCAGGCCCAGTAACATAACTAGGTTGAAAGATATTCCTTCTTCATTTGATACTGATATAAATCTGATGACATAGGCATCGAGAGGCATATCTTTTTTTTTCAAAGTCCTCTAGAGAACATCCCAGAAAAAGAGTGCACCCCAGCAGTTCAGGAAAACATGTTCGATTGTTTCCGGCTTTTCGTAGAGCAGACAATCAACTCCCCAAAGAACGAATAAACATTTTTCTTGCATGCATAATTTCACGGGCAAGGTCCCAGTGTGCAACTTAAAGAAAAAAAATTTGGCTCCAGGTGTTACCTCAATTTTTTTACATGGCTTAAGACATTTTAGCCTGACTCTACACAGTATAATGTTCTATATAGGGAAACAGGAAAAACTGTTTCTACTAAATTTCTGTATAACGTTTTAGGGAAAACCGTTTTGAGGTAATTTTATGAAAAACGTGTTTTTAGAAAGAGACATGAATCAAAAACTTTTTTTAGGAAACCTCTAATGTGCTAATTAATGCGACCAGATGCTACCGCAAATTCTGGCAACCGTATTCCAAGCCTAAGCTGTATAACAGTACGTATGAATGGGCCTAGGTTATTTCGAAAAAAACATAAACCGACTAACTAACTGTTGAAGGTACAATCGACACAGACAAAGTCCACCAGAGCGAACCCGTTTGAATAGGTTAGTTCTACTGTTTCGCTCCCAAGAACCCCACAAGAAAACAGAAAATATTCGATGAATCTTCTGTAGATTCACTCGTCAACAATCCCATACCTGAAAGACAAACCGGAACTTACTGACTAAAAATACGTTACAAAAGCCGCTCTTGCAAATATTGACGGCTGGAAACCATTGAGTTCATCTTTTTCTCGTGGCTCAACGGCCTGACACCGCCAGTACGGTTCACTGTCACAATAATTTTCTTATAGCACACCTAGGTATCGTACCGGAGTAGTAGTCCATGAAATACTAGCCACAAAGTGTGCAGTTATAGGCCATTCGCCGTGCCAGTAACCCACGCACTTGCTCCAGTGAACCAATTTACCACTTGCATTACAATAAAGGTTAACAATCTTCATGGTTTCCGTGATACAATCATAATTTTTACAAAACATAGCTATATTTTCTGCGTATGGCAGTACCCGTACTTAAGCTTCTTGTAGTTTGTAACCTACTATGTTACTGCTTTTCAAGACTTTTTGGGAAATGACTCTATATAAATTGAAAATAGGAGGGAAGACAAAGGGCAGCCTTGTCATACAGAACGTCTGACAATAATTCGTTTACCAAGAACTTTGTTGATTATTAGCCAAGTTTTACATCCAGTATAAGCCATTTGAACTGTATCTCGAATTACTTTGCCAAAATTGACATAGTCTAATAAAAGAAAAAGAAATTCGTGTGGTACTCGGTCAAGTGCTTTTTCAAAATCTATCTGGATCATCGCGATGTGATCTTTTGTGGCATCGCAGCACTCCAATATACTTCGTGCCCTCTGAATGATTGTGAATATAGTGCGCCCTGTTATTCGCACATGTCTGGTAGTCTTCTAATATGTTAATAATTACTGTCTGCAGTCTCCTTGCTAGCACTTTCATCATAAGCTTGTAGGCAATATTTGATAGACTGATTGGCCAGTACGACTTCACTTCAAGCAATTTAACTGCGTCTTCAGATTTTGGAAATAATATAGTATAAGATAGCAGAAAAGAGGGTGGCCGAATCTTTATGTCCAAAGCTTCGTTAAAAACCGCTGCTAGGATCCGTGCTTTTTCGTGTTTAAATTCCTTATAAAATGCGGCTGTTAACCCATAAGGTCCTGGGCACTTTCCTAAATGGAGGGCAATAATTGCTTTTGTAACTTCCGGTTCATATAAATAAAGTGTTGTAGTACTTCTTGAAAGCATCCTCTACATATCTCTGTTCACTTGTAACGTTACCCATTTCGATAGTTATAGCGCGAGAACAAAACGACGACACAGAGACAAGAAGGACATGAAAGACACGAGCGCTACTAGCCCAAGCTGCTCCACTTCTAAGTTACCCATATATTCTATCTGATGTATTGCGTTCCGCTGAGTGTTTCGTTTTTCGAGTCCAAGCATTCCTTTGGTTGGTTTTTCTCTTACAAACATTTTTTCTGCCCTTACTCTTATTTGCACGCCACAATATTTCTCCTCATCAGTTTGTTCTAATTTGAACTTTACTGACCTTATATCATTATTTAATAAGCCTGTCGTTTGCTTTCCTCTGCTAGCAGTTCTTTCAGATTTAAGCGTAAGGTTCTTTCTTTTTCACTCTTTCCGTGTTTTAATACACAAGAGCATTCTATAGCTTTCAATTTTATATACTGTTTAAATTGCTCCCATTTCACTACATATTTTTAGTCTGCACTGTCTATGTTTACCAACGCCTCTCGAACACTGTCCATAAATATTTCATCTTCCAAGATATTAGAATTCAGCTTCCACGTGTCAAAGGTAAATACTGGCCTACAATTATTTCTTTTACCTATTACAAATGATATTAGGCAGTCATGACTACATGAAATAGAGAGGACATTGTACTCACTGATCATCGTCACCATCGTCATAATCATCATCATCATCAGCCTGACTACGTCCACTGCAGGACAAAGGCCTCTCCCATGTTCCACCAGTTAACCCGATCCTGTGATGCTGCTGCAACTTATACCCGCAAACTTCTTAATCTCATCTTCCCACCTAACCTTCTGTCTCCCCCTAACCCGCCTACCTTCTCTGGGAATCTAGTTAGTTACCCTGAACGACCAGAGGTTATCCTGTCTACGCGCTACATGCCCGGCCCATGTCCATTTGTTTTTCTTGAACTCAGCTATAATATCCTTAACCCCGTTTGTTCCCTAATCCACTCTGCTCTCTTCTTGTCTCTTAAGATTACACCTACCATTTTTCTTTCCAGTGCTCGCTCCGTCGTCCTCAATTTAAGCTGAACCCTATTTGTAAGTCTCCACGTTTCTGCTCCGTAGCTAAGTACCGGCAAGATACAGCTGTTACATACCTTTCTCTTGAGGGATAGTGGCAATATACCTGTCATTATTTGAGATTGCTTGCCAAATGTGCTCCACCCAACTCTTACTCTTCTAGTTACTTCAATCTCATTGTTCGGCTTCACGGTTTTTACCTGCCCTAAGTAGACATAGTCTTTTACAACTTGAAGTGCACTATTGCCTATCTTGAAGTGCTGCTCCTTTCCGAGGTTATTTACATTACTTTCGTTTCCTGCAGAATAATTTTAGCACCCACCTTTCGGCTCTCCTTGTCTAACTCCGTTATCATGAGTTGCAATTCGTCCCCTGAGTTATTCAGCAATGCAATGCCATCGGCGAAGCGCAGGTTACTAAGGTACTCTCACTTAACACTTATCCCTAACTGTTCCCTATCTAGGCCTCTGAAAACCTCCTGTAAGCACGCGGTAAATAGCGTTAGGGAGATTGTGTCCCCCTGCCTTACACCCTTCCGCATTAATATTTTGTTGCTTTCTTTATGAAGCACTATGGTAGCAGTTGATTCCCTGTATATTTCTTCCAGGATGTTTATATATAATTCATCGACACCCTGATTCCGCAGTGTCTGCATGACGGCTGATATTTCTACTGAATCAAACGCCTTCCCGTATTCTATGAAGGCTATGTATAGTGGTTGCTTATATTCTGAGCATTTCTCTATTACCTGATTGATGGTATGAATGTGGTCGATTGTTGAGAAGCCTGTTCAAAATCCTGCTTGTTCCTTTGGTTGATTGAATTCTGATGTTTTCTTTACTCTCTTAGCAAATACTTTTGTAAATAGCTGTATTATTCGAGGAGCTAGAGGGTGTTGAATGGGATATAAAAGGGCTCAGTGAGGTTAGGAGGACAGATGAAGTCTATATGGTGCTACACAATGAGCACATTCTTTGCTATTGGGGATTGGCTGACAGAAGAGAACTGGGAGTGGGTTTTCTAATTCACAGAAACATAGCTGGCAACATAGAGGAATACTATAGCAATAATGGAAGGGTGGTAGGTATTGTTTTTAAACTGGATAGGAGATGCAAGGTGAAGGCGGTACAGGCTTATGCGCCTACATACAGTTATGATGACGCTACAGTTGAAAGCTTCTATAAAGACGTAGAATCGGCAATGAGTAAGGTAAAAACGCAGTATACAATACTGATGGAAGACTTCAATGCAAATGTAGAGAAGAAGCAGGCTGGAGACCAGGCAGTAGGAGATTATGGCATCGGTGCTAGAAACGCCAGAGGAGAGCTACTAGTAGAATTTGCAGAACACAATTATTCACGAATTTTGAATACCTTCTACCGAAAACGAGGAAGCCGCAAGTGGACATGGAGGAGCTCTAATGGCGAAAATAAGAACGAAATAGACTTTATAATGGTGGTTCTTGGGCCCTCAGACGCAGAAACCCAAGACAAGGACAAGAGAAACATCTATTGACTTCACACACAAAACAATCACAACACTGTGGCTATCTGTACAACACACTGGCTCCGTAATTCAGTCATACAGTCCCTATGTCTACGCGCCCGCGAGTAACCGACGCGTCCTCACTACTCGGAAGTCTTAATTCCGTCGGGTGCCACTCACGCTCCCGCTGAAGACGATGGCGTCGACGACGCAACCTCGCCACGGGAAGGTTCCAAGTGCACGGAAGCTCACGAGCAGACCATCAGCTGCTCGTGCTGGACCAGGCGGCCTCACGCTGCGGTCGACGCAACACCGAGGTTGCACCTTCAATTGGCGGTTGTGCCGGACCGGCTCCGACGTGGCACTGTGGCCACGATCTCGGTGACTGGTTGTGCCGAACCCGAGTCTGGACAGGATCAGCCGCTTGCCCTGGCCCGCACGCTCGTCCGCCACAGGAACAGCATGTCAGGCCCGGCCCGGAACCGCCACTTGCCTCAGGAACATGCCACGCTCGTCCCGGTTGGGTTGGTGACACCCGCTCGTTGGTTCGGTCCCCTGAGGCCCAACGCCTAGGCTCTTGCTAGCTGGCCGCGTTCTTCCTCTGCCCGTCGCTGTTCCGAAACTCACGCGCTCGCGTTCGTCTGACCCCGTGCACACTTTGTCTTGGTCGATTATTTTCCCTGTCGGTTTCACTTCCAGTTTCGATTTTGGTTGTGGGAAGCACTCTTACCACACTCCCCCCAACTTCCAGTACGTTGTACACACGTAACACACAGTTCCCGAGTATAACAAAGGTTCCGCACACTTTAAATGTCACAGTTTAGATGTAAAAAAAACCAATTGCACTATGATGACAACATGATAAAAAATTTGTGTACAACGGAAATAAGTCACTGCTCAGTAAAAGCCGCACGACTCATATAGTCGGCACCAACGTTGTTCACACCACGAATGTGTTCCACGTGAAAGTCATATTCCATAAGAAGGAGACTCCACCGCTGCTCGCCTCGTTCTCGCGTCCATTACGGGCCCCGGCCTTCTTGGATGGTGACTTGGTTCTGCGTCGGCGGGACCTTGGGTGTCGGTACATCGGAGGAGGTCGTTGCCACGAAGGGCACTCCCCCTGTCCTGGGAGTCCTCCTGGCTCCTGTTGCCACTACCACCGCTACCTCCCCGTACTCCTTCTTCGAGATTTTTTCCCCGTAGCTGTTCCGTCCTGCCATTTCCAGGTTGTTCTGAAAACGGCCACGTCGTCTACGAAAGTAGCAGCCACGGAACCGCCGTGGAGGGCGCCGGGGTGGGGGTTCGTTGAAAACCTCTTCTTCGGCGTACGCTGACCCTGGCTCATCGATAATGAAACGCTGCGGTGGCGGCGGTGGCGGTGGTGGGGCTCGCGGAGGTGCTCGTGGCACTCCTCTGAAACGCTGGTTGTATCGCCAAGGGTAGGGCCTCCCCACGCCGTCTATGATCCACCGCTTAGAGTCTCGGTTTCCTGCTTCCTCCCTTCGATCTTCCCCTCGGCCACGCCTTGACGCCGGCCCGCGCCTTCGTTGATTGCGACGTGGAATCCAGCGGGGAGGGAACGGGCGCCTGTGGGCCGCGTACGGGCTACCCTTAACAGGCTCACCATCGGGTCCGGTCACATTGGCTGCCTCGTAGCCCTTATCGCCGACCACGACGTCAAACTCGACGGTCTCACCTTCGCCAACGCTGCGCAGCAGCTTCTGTGGGTTGTTGCGCGTGATGGCCGTCTGGTAGACGAAGATGTCCTCATGAGTGTCGTTGCGGTTGATGAAGCCATAGCCGTTCTTGACATTAAACCACTTCACCGTTCCCAGGACCCTCTCGGCGACGATAGGCTTCTTCCTGCCACTGAAACGACTCTCTTGGCCCATTGCCAAAGTTGCGGTGATCTTCGGAAGGGGCCACTTTTTTATGGCTTCATGCGGTGGCTCATACGCTTCCTCCGCATTCGATCTTGGTTGGGTTGCGTGAAAATTGCCAGATACATCCTGCCCACCACTGACAGCATTCCCTATGCTAGAGTCTGTGCATGGTGCACGCCTTGTTTCCACGTGGCCATGGTCATGCTGTGGTGCTGACTCATTCATAGGTAACGTATCCGGCAATGCCGCGCCCTTGATGTTGCCCAAAATTACGTCGTATAATGGGTCGGTCATACACTTAACGAGTGGTTAGGTTAGGTTAGGTTAGGTTAGGTTAGGTTAGGTAAACAATGTACATTGCAAAAGGACTTTTGCCTCTGGGAGGTATCGCACAGTACGGTCCAGTAAGTACACTGGGCTCGTCGTTCCCGTGAACTCCTTCGGAACCAAGGATTGCCGCACGACGACCGTGTTGCAGCCGGTGTCTCGAAGCACATGCACTGGTCTGTCCTCTAGGAACCCCTCCACAACAGGCATGTCAGCGACTCCAACGTTCGCAGATCGTTGACTTGATGTGGCATTGACGATGGGTATTGTTCCGCCGTCTTGGAGAACAATGTAGCCACTCTTATGGTGTTCAGGTGTCAAGTCTTCGCGTTTTTCCGATAGCATACATGATGCCTGGTCTTTGCCAAATTTTCTACCGGGGCATCTGTCACTGCTGTGTCCACTTTGTTTGCATACTCCGCATCGGCTGAAAGTATTCCCTTTCGTGCGAGACCAGCAGTCGGCTGCGCGATGGCCTGCCTTGTCACAAAGGAAACAGCGACTTGCAGGCTTCTCCGTCTTCTTCGCGGACTCCGGCTTGGACACCGAAGATCCCGGATCCTTGGGAATCCGTTCTTTTCCTAAGTTTGTGAGCGCCTGTGCTTCCATGAAGTTATCGGCAGTCTCGCAAAGCGAACTCAGGGTTTTGCAACTTCTCTCCTTGAGAAAGATCCTGAGTGCCGGAGAACAACCCTTCATGAATTGCTCACTTATCATCAGATCTCGCAGGCTAGCAAAGCTTGTCTCCGTTTTTCCCACTTCAAGCCAACGGTCAAAGTAGCCGGAAAGTCTTGCAGCACACTGCAGACCAGTCTCGTTTTCTTCGGGCTTCGTTTTACGAAATTTTTCGCGGTAGCCTTCCACAGTATAGCGGAACCTCTGAAGAAGCGCCGCTTTCAGTTGATCATAATTCAGCACAGCTGTTGGATCTAACCGGCCTATGACTGTTAGCGCTTCTCCTGTCATGCATAGGCTAAGCGAAAGAGCCCACTTTTCACGCGGCCACCCTTGACACGTGGCGACCCGTTCAAATCGCTGCAGGTACGCGTCGAGGTCGTCCCGAGCCTCATTGAAGGGCGGAATAAGTTTATGAGGACTGCAGACCTCTGTTATTCCTCTGGCGCTCATGCTGGATCCTCCTTGTTCGTCAGCCACCATTGGCTGTACCCTGCTTGCGCTCTCCTGAAGTCGAAGCTTCAGTTCGAGGATCTTCAGCTCTTGTTGCTGCACCTTCTGCAGCTGCTCTAACAGCTTCTGCTGCCTCTCAGCGTTTTCTTTCGCGATCTCACGCTCCCTAGCACGCTCATCTCGAGCTTCAACGCACTCTCGCTCAACCCACTCTCTGAGCTCCTCGTTCTCCAACCCTAGCTGTCGGCCAAGTGCAATAAATTTCTCCCTGTCCATTCAAAGGCTGCGTCTGAGTAATGGCTTTAGATTTTAATAATCCATCCTGGCAGGCTCGTCAATTGTGGTGGTTCTTGGGCCCTCAGATGCAGAAACCCAAGACAAGGACAAGAGAAACATCTATTGACTTCACACACAAAACAATTACAACACTGTGGCTATCTGTACAACACACTGGCTCCGTAATTCAGTCATACAGTCCCTATGTCTACGCGCCCGCGAGTAACCCACGCGTCCTCACTACTCGGAAGTCTTAATTCCGTCGGGTACCACTCACGCTCCCGCTGAAGACGATGGCGTCGACGACGCAACCTCGCCACGGGAAGGTTCCAAGTGCACGGAAGCTCACGAGCAGACCATCAGCTGCTCGTGCTGGACCAGGCGGCCTCACGCTGCGGTCGACGCAACACCGAGGTCGCACCTTCAATTGGCGGTTGTGCCGGACCGGCTCCGACGTGGCACCGTGGCCACGATCTCGGTGACTGGTTGTGCCAGACCCGAGTCTGGACAGGATCAGCCGCTTGCCCTGGCCCGCACGCTCGTCCGCCACAGGAACAGCATGTCAGGCCCGGCCCGGAACCGCCACTCGCCTCAGGAACATGCCACGCTCGTCCCGGTTGGGTTGGTGACACCCGCTCTTTGGTTCGGTCCCCTGAGGCCCAACGCCTAGCGCTCTTGCTTGCTTGCTTGTTCCTTTCTTTTTTGGCTCTCACCCACTAAGGGGGATTGGCCAAGAAGCCGGTGGTTAATGCAAGTAAATACCTATAGATTTTCTAGATTAGGGGAATATGATTACTGTGTTTTGACTGTGAAATTGATTTGGCGCAATGTAAAAAAATAAAAAAATAAATAAAAAAAATAGGGGGAGAAATAATAGAATTTGTTGAATATCTGTGGTGGAATCGTTATATGAAATTCTCCTGAAAGTTGAATCATTGCAGTGTATCAGCTAAATAATAAGTGGTAGTGTGACTAGTAAAATTCGAGAGCTGATGGCTGACTCAGCAAGGTAATCTTCTTGCGTTATATATGAATTCGCAGAGAGCCCTGCAGATGTTCCTGTCGCTATGTCCCAATGAAGTGGCCCCAAAAGACAAAATATTGGGAGTATTAAGTGATATTCCTAATTTTCTGAATAAAATTTCGTGCAGTTTTTTCTTTGATTTTTGAATCGGTGACATGTGATAAGAAAATGGTCGATATGTTCAGGTTCATTACAGCTTGAGCACAGAGGGGATGGCACCAGACCAGACCTGTTTAAGTAGAAATTAAGAGGTGGTACACGGCAACGTAATTTTGTTACCAAGACTTCCAATTTACGCGTGGGACACCATTTATTATTCCATGTGAATTGCAGGTGCGAGAAATCTGGATTCGGTATAATGGTTTTTGATGAGTCTTCAAGAAGGGAACGTTTTCTAAACCTCGCTGCTGTTACATAAGCTGTAGGAGGCATGATTGGCACAATCGGAAGATCAAGAGATGTTCGCGCAAGTTTGTCAGCCATCTCGTTTATAAATATACTACGATGGCCTGGCACCCATATCATTCGCACTAGACGAATGTTTGCTGGGATTAATGATTTAAAAGTCTCTAGTACTGCTGGTGTCGACGACGATGATAAGAATGAACACACGGAATACGAGTCAGTCACTATCACAGCTGTCGAATGAGTCGCAGGAAGTTTACGAATAGCTAGTATAACGGCCGTTAATTCCGCTTCAAATATTGGTGTATAATCTGGGAGGCGTAATGAAAATGACCAGAATAATGAGAGAGAAAAAATACCCACACCTGCCTTCTCGCCACTCATAGATGCATCCGTTGCAATTACTGTATTAGTACCTAATTGAGACAGGTGTTGTTCTAATAAACCAATCAAATATTTAGAGGGCAAGTGTTTAGCGTTCATGGGGAAGATATCGTCAAATTCTATTTGGACTTGGCCGATTGGTTTGACAGGTGGTGTGATCTCGAATATATTAACATTTAAAGCATCTAGAAGTGTTTGAACAAATAGCACTTGGGGTTTATATACACGGGACCAATGCTCATTGAAGAAGACACCAGGCTCGGCAAAGAATACAAATTGTCGCCTTCTTAAAGTGGATTCAGAAAATTTTATATAGGTGTTTACTGTTAAAATACGAAATCTGCAAGCAAGGGTGGGTATCCGAGCTTCTTGATACAAAACATTGTTAGCTGTGAATTTTGGCACACCTAAACAACTACGTAGGGCTTCCCGCTCTAAAAGAATGAGGGGGTTTATTTTGTATGCTGGTCCACCAGAGAATAGTACACATCCGAATTCAAGAATCGGACGAACGTACATGCGATAAATCATGATCATCGTATCTCTGCGAAGACCGGAACGGAGGCGGCTAAGCCTACTTATCATTCCAACAGCGCGTGTAGCCTTAATTTTAATAATTTTAATTTTAATTTTAATAGCGCTCTTGCTAGCTGGCCGCGTTCTTCCTCTGCCCGTCGCTGTTTCGAAACTCACGCGCTCGCGTTCGTCTGACTCCGTGCACACTTTGTCTTCGTCGATTATTTTCCCTGTCGGTTTCACTTCCAGTTTCGATTTTGGTTGTGGGAAGCACTCTTACCACAAGTGCACTACCAGGCATCGTGCAGGATGTGGAAGTGGTTGACAAAGTACGATGCAGTGACCTTAAATTGGTACGGTCTCAAATTCGCCTAGACTTGAGAAACGAACGACAGAAACTGATACGCAAGAAGCCAGTCAATGAGCTAGCACTGAGAGGGAAAGTACGAGAATCCAGAGTCTCGCTTCAGAACAGGTACTCGGCTCTTAGTGAGGAAACCAACCTTAGCATAGACACAATGAATGATAATCTGGTGAGTATCAAGTTGGAGGCAGGGTAGTTAGACAGGACACTGGCAAGCTTTTCCAGGAAACGAAGAATCTCATTAGGAAGCGTCAAATCATGAAAGTCTCAAGTACAACAGACAAAATAGAACTGGCACAGCTTTCGAAGTTGATTAATAGGCGTAAGGTATCCGACGTAAGAAGGTATAACATGGAGAGATTTGAACATGTTCGGAAAAACGGAAGAAGCGTCAAAGCAGTGAAGAGGCAACTTGGGATAGGCAAAAGTCGGATGTATGCTCTAAGGGACAAAGAAGGCGAAATAACTACCAATATGGATAGGATAGTTAAAATAGCGGAGGAGTTTTACAGAGATCTGTACAGTAGCTGGGATAACCACGACTTTAATACTATAAGAACTAGCAGTAACCCAGATGACACCCCACCAGTAATGACAGAAGAAGTCAGAAACGCTTTGGAGAACATGCAAAGAGGCAAAGCTGCTGGTGAGGATCAGGTAACATCAGATCTACTGAAAGATGGAGTACAGATCGTGTTAGAAAAACTAGCCACCCAGTTTACGAGGTGTCTCCTGACGGGAAGAGTACTAGAGTCTTGGAAGAACGCTAGCATTATCCTTATACATAAGAAAAGAGATGACAAGGACCTGAAAAATTACAGGCCCATTAGCTTGCTCTCTGTAGTGCTCACTGATAATCAGAACTAATTCTAGTGACACGTAAGCACCATCTAGGCGCGCATGACCGGAGCCTAGGAAATGCGTATATAGTGTTAGTCATTTACCAATGCAATGCTGCAACATCCTCAAGGTCTAAGTCAGAAATAAGATGCGTTAACGCCACTGTGCTTGAGTCTTTGAAGTTAGATGTATTTGATTTATCATCGGCAGGTCACACAGTTGAAATCTCCCATTAGGATGACTATGCGATCGCATTAACAATAAGTACAAATTTCGTCAAATGTTGCACACCGTTCATCAACTTTAGTAGGTGCATATAAACAAATCTCTCGCCAATTAAAAAAAAGAAGGCCAAATCACAAGCGACCAACCTTCCGGATGAATCAGACGTAAGATTTTGAACAGTGGCACCTAAACTATCCCGCACAAAGATCACACACCCTGCCGACCTACCAACTGCATGACTGACGCTGGCGGTGTAGCGTCCGGCGAAACGTTGCAGTAGGCTTCCAGTGGCATCCATGCTCTCCACTTTGGTTTGCTAAATTGCAATGATGTCCAGGTCTTGGTCTATGACTAGTCTGTAGAGCTGAGTCTAATTCTTTCTGGAAGCAAGTCTTCGTACGTTGAGCGGCGCTGCTTTCACGAACCCGCTCAGCGACGGGATCAGTGAGCGGGTCCTAGCTGAGAGCCCTGCACGCTCTCTTATTGGGCTTTCATGGTCCATGGTGGATCCATGTTGTTCACCTTTAGTTTGAGCGGCCATCGTCGCGTTTGAGCGACGACGACCATTGTCGGGTAGCGTTTTGTTTCTTGCATCCACTGACCACCTTCCACTGCTCTTCCGACTTCACTTGTGTTTCGTCTGCCTGAGCGCCATCGTCCAAGTCGCGACGGCGTTTTGTAGACGCCATTCTTAATTTCATCCTTGGGGTATACCAGTAACCTAGCGAATCCTTATTTTCGCGTGTTTCGTTCGCCAAAGAGTACTGTGAAGCCGAGTTTAGAGGAGTCGAAGTGGCGTTGGCCTGGGACGCCAGCGTTTCAGGGCGCGTTGCCCACAGCTGCGACGCGGCGTGCATCGCAGGCGCAGGACGCGTCTGTTCGCTAGTCGTTGGAGCCACTGGATTTCCCATTTACCTCCCGGCGTTCGTGTCAAGGGCTGAAGAAACTTGCTTGCTCTTGTGCAGCACCAGCGCGTCATCTGATGCCGTCTGCGTCAGTGGTGTCACAGGCAAAAACGCTTGTTCAGATTTCTAATTATCCAAGGATGGCCACCAGGGGGCCAGAGAGTTCGGATGTGCTTCGCATAAGCTCGGCGGAAAGTTGTTTGGTCTGGTGGAATTTGTGCAGTTACAGCAAACGACTTCTATAATCGCCTGCCTGAAGTTCTAGTCATCATCTAGACCACGTCTTCTGGACTGTGAGTACGTTTTGCGACTTTTTATGGCAATTTTGGTGCTTACTGCGTCTCCGCCCAGCAAAGCTTAACGCTAGCGGTGAACGAATGCGGCGGCTCAGCGGTGGTGGACGCCCCCGGCGTTCGCTTCAGAGCCCCGTTGTGGAGACGCGACGGCAATGGAGGTGACCGTGGAGGGTACTGAAATTACCGCTGAAGAATTTACAACCGCTGACTGGATCATGAAAGTTGTAAAACATGTTAAAGAGCTGCGTGACTCCGGTAGAAGTGACAGACAGGGACGCCAAGATGGCAACGCCCGGGCAGAAAGTGGAGCCGAGCCCGGCGAAGACAGGAAGAAGATTGCAGCTGCGAGCGCAGCATACAAAAAGCTGGGGCACAAGATTGTGGAGCGCTCGATTGCGTCGTACCTACCGTGGTTGCCGGCGAATGACTACAAGATAATAATTCGTTCGGAGTGCGGGCTGGCGCTCACAAAAGGTCCGAACACCAGGCTCACTGAGGCGGTGCGCATGGCAGCGCAAATTCCGTGGATTAAGGGACAAGAAAAGGAAGTGCTCATTGTTAACGACAAGCAAGGCACCCTTATTTTCAGCACTCCAGACATAGACACTGTCCTTAAGGTGACCAGGATTAAGTTTATCAAGATTGAAGGCAAGAACTACGACATCATGGCGTACCTCGCACCGCACGAAGATAGCGGGTGGGGTGTGGTGCGCGGCATCGACCCGAGATTGTCAGTAGAGGAACTGACAGAGGATTTCGGCAACTCCAGGAACCCGCAGATACTTGGTGTTAGGAAGCTGGGGAACACAAGTTCAGCGGTTATCTTCTTCAAAAATGAGACAGTGCCCAGGTGGATGTACTGTTACGGCGTACTGCTGCAGTGCGTGCTTTGTAAGAAACGATACGAGGTGTGCTACTCATGTGGCCAGATAGGACACAGATTGGACATGTGTATCAGCGACCATGTTTGCTGCTGGAGATACGGAATGACAGCTCCACCCAAGGATCCTGCCTGTGAGCCCAAGTGTAAGCTGTGTGGCAAAGGTCATCTGACAGCAGATCGGAAACGCAAGGAAGCTTTCAGGACCCCTTAAACAATAATGAAGAGACAGTGGGAGGCCTGGCGGCGAATGGAAGGAGAAGAGCGGAAGGCGAAAGACGCCGATTCACAAACGTGCAGAATAGAAGAGATCAAAGAACGGTCCAGGAGCCGGTCGAAGCATCGGTGAGGGTCAAGAGGAAGAGCAGGTTCCTTCCCAAGACTACCGGAAAAACAAGAAGGAGAGCTGCCACCAATGACTGGTCCAGTAAACGAGGGGACTTCCGGCAGTGCTGTCCTCAACAGTGGGAGACCCACGTCACCGAACCGCAAGGTGGTTTGGGGAGATAGGGCCTCCAAGGATAAACGCGATCAAGAAATGTTAAACATTAAGGAAGAGAATCGCATGCTTAAAGAGCAGCTATCAATGATGAGTCGGAAAATAGAAGAGCTTCAAATAGATATTAGGTCGTCTAACACAAAACCAGTTTCCCTAACACGAATGCCACAGAATCAAAATATAGGAAGGCCAAAGGAGCAGAGCACTACTTCGTCTCCAGCGAAATAGAGGGCAAAAGAGGCGGAAAAGCCTGTAATAGATGAGAACGTATAGACAGTGATAGACATGAAAATAGCGCAAATGGAGGCAAACATTGAAGCCAAATCTACCCAGGACGATAAATGGCGTAAGGCCTTTCAGAAACGACTGTTCGAGATGTCTCAAAATCTTACACAGCAGTTGCATCAGCGGGATAATAAACTTACTGAGGAACGTAAAACAGATTTCGCGAATAGGGATTGGGCGTATGAACAGCTCACCCAAAAAGTATTAGGCAGGCCGATAAGTCACCTTAGTGGCAATCATGGCTCACAAATTCAGTAAGAACACCGTTTGGCAATGGAAGTGCAGAAGCTTCACGCGCAAGCGTGCGGTTCTACAGGAATTTCTGAGGAAAGAGGATCGACCGGATGTTAAAGCTTTACAGAAATGTGGGAGAAAGGCGACATTGCCGGGTAATAAATCCTATAAAAGCGAAGGCACGAGTACACAGGTGGCCACCCTGTTCACGCGAAACGTTACGGTGGTGCAGCAAGACACTGGTAATGCACACATCGACCATGTTCTCATAGAACTAATACACAAAAAAAGAAAAACGCTAGCTTGTTCGTATTAAATATATACAGCTCTCCCAGACAAAGACAATGCAACTTTGGGGATCTCTTCGCTTCTACGCGACGTAAGAGTAAGAACAACCCATTGCTGATCGTCGGTGACTTTAACGCTCACCACACGGCATGGGGATATAAGCAGGCTTCAATTAAGGACAGAAAATTGTGATTTGACATGCAAGCTCATCATCTGGATCTAATAACTGACCCGTTGCAGCCAACGAGGAAGGGAAATGGTTTCGCGGTTGACATCACACCCGACTTACTCTGACGGGGAGCGGCACTAGTGTCACGTGGTGCAACATAAACGAGGACTTACGCAGTGATCACATGATCATAGAAATAGTGGTAGAGGAAGGCCCGGCAACACCCCGGAAACGAAGCGTAAAGGCTGTAAATTGGGACCCTTTCAGGGACCACAGGAGCGACCCCACTCCCATTTCCGACATTGCTGAGTGGTGCGATGGTGTGTTACGTACTTTTAAGGAAGCCACTGAAGTGGTGGAAACCGAAGACGACAACGAAGTGGTAGACACGAATTTAGTATATCTTTGGAAGAAAAAGAAAGCTTTGGAAAACCAAATCCAACAGAGGAGATGCGATCGGAGTATCAGGAAACAAATAGTGGCTTTGAACAGGCAAATTGAAGAGCACACCATCACGCTAACGAAGCAAAGGTGGGGGAACATCTGTCAGAAGATGGATAGGAATATAAGTACGTCTGGGACGTGGTGACTTCTTCGTCACCTTTTAGATCCGGAGAGCACGATGACAGCGTCTAAACAGCAATCGGAACGGATGGCGCGCCAATTTGAAGGCACTAGGAAGGAACTCTTAGAAGAAGTTCGGAGCAGATACATCAATCCCGCCAGATCCGAACTTCTCCCAGATTATGGAGGACGGGAAAATGCAGCCTAAGACGCCCCTATCTCCCTGGCGGAGGTGCGAGCGGAGATCAATCAGGTAAGGACTAGATCAGCGGCAGGGCCGGACAGGGTGACCAAGAAAATGCTCAGTAATTTAGACGATAGGTCCATCGCTATCCTAGCAGCGTACATGCAGGAGTGTTGAGAAAAAGGGACGATACCGCAGGAGTGGAAACTCGCAAATGTAATTTTCATTCCTAAACCTGGTAAAAAACACCGTTTTGAGAATCTTAGGCCGATATTGTTAACGTCTTGCGTAGGTAAGCTCATAGTGCATGTCGTTCAGACGTGGCTCAATAGGTACATGGAAGGCAATGGTATGTATCCGGACACCATGATCGGCTTTCGACCCCGACTATCACCATGCTACGTGACGCTTCAGCAGAAAGACCACATTATAGACAAGCCACCGCGAGACACAAAAGTTATCGTGGGGTTAGATGTGGCAAAAGCATTTGACAATGTGAGGCACGTATCGATCTCGGAGAATTTGAGCTCCCTGAACGTCGGAATGCGAGTTTATGACTACGTCAAGGACTTCCTTTCGAACAGGACAGCCACTTTGAAAATTGGGGAAGAATCCATTGAGGACATTAAATTAGGCAACAAGGGGACACCTCAGGGCTCGGTGTTATCACCAACCCTTTTCAACATTGTATTGTTGAAACTGCCTGAACAGTTGAAGGATATTGAGAATTTAAATCACACCATTTACGCGGATGACATAACAATATAGATGAACAAGGGCAGTGACGGCCAAATTGAAGGCTCTCTGCAAATCGCCATTGATAAAATCGTAGAGTACCTGGAGCACAAAGGTCTTAAATGCTCGGCCGAAAAGTCGGAAGCACTCTTCCTCATGCCCGCCGGAAAACGGCGGCTCCACAACAGGCCTCACGTGGACATCCACTTTTATGTTAACGACGCAAAGATCGGCGGTCAACAGTATCCGTGTCCTTGCACTAAGGATTCAGGCGAACCATAAGAATTCTGAAACTCTTGCTAGGTTGGAAGCCACTTCTAATCAGACATGTCGTCTCATCAGACGAATAGCAAAAAGGCATGCTGGGATGAAAGAGGCGAACCTTCTTAGATTAGTGCAGACCTTCATAATAGGTAGGATAGTGTACGTGGCACCTTATTTAAAATTAAACCAAGCAAAGCGGGGCAAACTCGACACTATTATCAGAAAAAGAGTGAAAGTCGCACTCGGACTTCCTCTAAACACGTCAACTGACAGAATTATGAAGTTGGGGGAATCTAACACACTCGATGAGCTAATTGAGGCTACTGTGACTGCACATCAAAGAATACTCAGATCTAAAACGGGGAGAGCAATATTAAAAAGATTGGGCTATCAGCCCACGCGTGAGCAAGCGCGTTCAAAAGACATACCGATACAAATCAGGGACAGGATAAAGATACCTCCGCTACCCAGAAATATGAACCCTACCTTTCAAGAAGGCAGGCGTAAAGCCAAAGCAGAGGCATTACAATCCAGGTACACCGGTCGACAGTACGTCGCGTGTACAGACGCTGCGGAATATGAAAGCAAAGCAGCACACACGGTAGTGGTGGTCAGAGAAGATGGTGGCCAGATTGCGTGCTGCACAGTCCTTGGTGTTGAGACTGTAGAGGCCGAGGAAGTGGCCATAGTTTTGGCCATCAGCCAAAAGGGGGTCAGGGTGGTCATCAGCGACTCGAAAAATGCTCTGAGAAATTATGAATCGGGAAGGGTGACGGATACTCTCGTCCGTATATTAAACATGGCAAAAGTACCCAAACAGTAGGTTCTGCTTGTCTGGGCTCCAGCTCACCAAGGACTTAAAGGGAACGAGGAGGCTCATTCGGTCACCCGAGGTCTCACCTACTGGTCGACCCCTGGAACCTCCCATGTTACCGAACAAAGAAGCGAGTATATGCGCACATACCATGAAATCGTCGCACATTACAGGCTGAATCGGCAAGTATACTCGAGAGCGGACAACTCACTAAGTAAAAAAAACGAGGTTTTGTGGCGAAAGTTACAGACGGGGGTTTTTCAAAACCCTGAACTTACCAGGAAGTGGCACCCCGCAGTTTTCCAGTCACCGTGTAAATTTTGTGATGAGGTAGCGAATTTGGTCCACATGATGTGGACATGTCGAAGTCAAAACGATGGTTCTCACACTGTAGAATCCTGGGAGGCCCTGCTCTGCAGCACAGATCCAAATGTTCAGCACGACATTATCAGTCAAGCCCTTGCTGCTGCAGCGTCCCAAGTGATTCCGGCCGACAGCTAGGGACGACGGGCCATGCCTGAACAATTGACTGACTTCTTAGTAAACTTTTCTCTCTCTCTCTCTCTCTCCTTAACCATGAGATTGATATGTGGGCTTTAACGTCACAAAACCACCATATAATTATGATAGACGCCTTAGTGGAGGGCTCCAGAAATTTCTACCACGTGGGGTTCTTTAACGTGTACCCAAATCTGAGCACACGGGCCTACAAGAAATGCAGCCGCCGCAGCCGGGATGTGAACCCGTGACCTGCGGGTCAACAGCAGAGTACCTTAGCCACTAGACCACGTGGCGGGGTCCTTATTCACGAGAAGTTCACTCTGTGGAGTCTCTGGTCGTCGCCCTGCAGCTCATGCGTATTAGCGGTTGCAGCAATCCTGCTCGTGACCGAAAGAGTGGCATTCGCTGCACCATGGAACCTTGCACATGTCGCATGTGCAAGGTTCATGTCGCATGTGCCACGGGCATCTCAAAAGAGGTCTTCTCGGCCTCACGACTAGTGCCTTACTGCTGCCAATACGCACCTCAAGGGGCAGTTGATCCACAGAATGGCCGTATCGTAGTGGCATGCTTATTACACGAGTTGTCGATTCAACTCCATAAAAATCCTCGACTCTTCATCAGTCATCGGTCACCTCCTTGACGTCGCCGTATTCATAAAAAGCACGTCGAATAGCCTCTTTTTTACATCAAACGCTAGCCAGTGCAATTTCATTTTTACTTCTTGCCACGTGGGGTCAATGACAAGACATACCCGGTCTTTAACTTTAAGAACGCCTGCGTCTGTGAGCGCCTTCTTTGCTTGCTCGCTATTCATGTTCTATAACCACAAGTGCGACATCTTATATGCTCTGATGCCACTTACTTGCTGTATGACACCCATGTATTTGAGGCGTTTTCTGAAGTCATCGATGCAATACGGGTGACCACTGACGTCGCAGTGTAGAGCTACCACCCAGCGCATCGCTTAACCTGATGGCAACGAAGGCAGAATATTCCTGTAGTCCTTTGGAACAAGGGGAGACGCTATACCGCGGCCGGTGTCGGCCGCTGTCACTGCTCGGGACGAGCTTTCCATCCTGCGTCTGCACCAACCAGCGTCAAGAAGCAGAATGACCACTGTGCCACGCCGACAGATGGCTATGAAGTGGTAAACAAGTAGTCCACACAGAAAGTCATCATTTAAATTCAGTTCTGTTTGCTGTTCACTCGAGATTGACGCGATCTACACCTGCTTCTAACATTTTCACATTTGAGAAACACGAACAAGTGCTGCATGTAACAATCGCGACAGCGATAATGGCAAAAGCGCTATGTTTTTTTTGTTGCAATTTACAACCGCCAGAAAAAAAAAACACCTCAGTAGGCCGAGGAGCAGGTAGAGTTTATCGGCGGTTACTGCTGTTTCTCGCTGCTTCCAATAGGCGATATCTGTGCAGCCTTTATGATGCTTCGATGGTCATTCGATGGATACGCCCACACAATATCTTTTGTTGTTGTTCGCGCAACGCACACCAAAGTCGTGTTCGTGCACTGTTGTTGCTCTGTCGTTAGGAACAACTACATAACGGCTTGTTCAAAACGAATGCATTGCGCCAGAAACATTATGCTCTCACATTGGTTTAGCAGGCATACGAATTGACGTGTCTATGTTCTCGCATGAGAGCCAGCGAAGCGCCAGTGAGTGCGACCGGCAGCTGTAGGGGAGACAAGGCGTACCTTTGGTTGTAGTTCTGCAAGTGCGTCGTATCGATGTTTTTCGTTTCTTGCGCGGACACCGTACACAATAAAAAAGGCTTCATTTAAAATGAATGATGCCGCAGCTGTGCTATATTTTAATTTTTATGCTCCACAAAAATTGAAGCGTTGTTGACACTACAGGAATAAAAAAAACATACTGAAAACATAATAAGCAGCATTGGTTTCTTTTAACGGCAAACATATATCTCTGCGCATTAAATAATGAAAAACCACGAATAAGTGATTTCACATACTGTCATGTGCTTTTCATCATGCCATCATCATCCACAAAGCTTCCATCATGCCACCGTCATCCACCTCGCTCACCAAGCCTTCCAGTAAACACGCTTGCCTCACCACCATGAGCTGGCATTTTTTCTGTCAACACCATTGGCTCGCCACCACCACCTACTTCTGCCACCATTTTTTCCACTCGAGCCGTCAGCAGCCGGCATTTTCCGCCATCAACACCACTGGCTCGCCCCCGCCACCACCATCCACCACTATTTTTTTTTACTCTCGCCTTCATCAGCCATTATGCCCACTACAGTTTTCACCGTATCCACTAATATTTCCACCATATTCACTACTCTTTCCACCATATCCACTAACAATTTCAGCATCAACCAACCCAGCATTTTCATTAGGGTATAGCTTTATGTGACGTATTATTGATTGCCTTTTTAAAATCTAGGCCAACTATGACCTTTTTGTCGTGTGTATTGAGACCCAAGTCAATTATTTGATGTTTATTATTAAGCATAATGTCATGTGTAGAAAATTTTGCCCTGAAGCCTACCGATTTATAAAGAAAGAGCTCATTGTCTTCCATATAGTTTTACAGGCAAATGAGGATGACATGCTCTTATAACTTTCCTGTGCAGGATGTCAGGGAAATAGGCCTAAGGTTATCAAGATCTAAGTTCTTGGCTGGCTTGAGAATCATTACGTTTGTTGCCAATTTCCATTGCTTGGGTATCTCACTTTTTTTCCATCACTTGCTCATATTTTCGGCGAGGGTGTGATAGATTTGTTGTCTAAATTTCTGAGCGTTTATTTGTAATCCCATCGGGGCCCGGGGCGGATGTTGTGCTCAGTTTTATTAGTTTCGATTGTACCTCGACCTGTAACTTGCGTCGGTCTAGGGAATCATTTTTTTCACCTCTGTACCACCTTGATTGTTCTTTGGTTGTATCCCCATTGTATCTTTGTCTGATTTCTTCAATCAGTGCTTCCTCCGTACATTTGTATTTATGTACAAATCTAATAAAATTTTGTTGTTGTGCTGTCTTGCTCGCTTCCGAGTCTATCAGACATCTTGACAGGTTCCACGTTTTGGAGACAGTTATTTGTCTTTCCATCGCATCACATTTTTCCTCCATTTGTTGTCTGCAAAGTTGCTCCGCGTACTTCCCAATATCTTTACTGAGGGTGGCTATCGTTTTTCTATAGCGTGACCTGGATCTATGTTGACGAGTGGACCTTGATATGGATGTGGATATGGGTTCATGTTGAGTTCCTTCTTTTTCCACTTCGGCGAGTCGCGGGAAGAAGCTGGAACGATCCCTGCGTCGTCCTCCTGTGTCATGGGGGCGTTGCCATTATTCTCCGTTGAATTTTCTGGTGTATACTCTTCCCGCAAGGCCTGTGTTGCTCTAGCGTTCAACAAAATCTTCATTTCTCTTTGTTCCTCACCTTGTCTTTGTTCCTTTTCCGACCATTGCTTCCTCAAAAGGTACGTGGTCCTAAACCGTTCTTTGCATTTTTTCCCTGTAAGATGACCTTTTCCGCAAAGGCTGCACCTATGGTCACACTGGTGGTTTTCAGTTGCAATGAGCACCCCACATCTACAACATTTCTTGTTGTCAGGCTGTGGGCATACATCCGCGCGATGTGCGATTCGTCCACAAGTTGTGCATGTTTCATAATGCTTCTTGTACAGCATGCACCTATATTCGGCACCATGGTATTATACGTAATACGGCACAAAAAAACCTTCGAAAACAATGACCACTGCGTCCGTAAGTTCCATACGTCGTGCCGTAGAATCATCGGCTTCCTCTTATTGGCCAAGCTTTTTTCCATGTCTTCTTAATTATCATACCTCGGTATTCCGTGGATAACACCTTAGGATGTGTTTTCTGATGCTGTTACCTAGGCAGCTGTAGCGTAGCACTTGTCATGGATCTTAATTTCTTTGATGTTGCTGTACTCCTTCGCAATGGCCAGACTAGTTGTGCTCACGATCATGGTATTTTGTCGCATGTTGATTCTGAGAGTATCTTCCCCCGCAATGTAAGGCTGCACTTTTGCCACTGGTAGAACACCGTCTCTTATGAGCGCTAGACTCTGTCGCGTCAAGTCCAGACCACCTCTTGGGCGTAATACTACCTTGTAATCGTCTTCTGGTAGTTCCGGTTCTTTCGGCACTGGCCGGCGATGCAAAAAATCCTTCAGTCTCCGAGACGCCTTCTTGGACGCACCTTCCGCGTTCTTGGCTGGTACCGCGTTTCTCTTGTCTTTTGCCTTCTTGCGTCGTTCATGGGCCACAACCCACACTTGAGTGTCGTTTTACTCTTCGGGAGACAGCGTGTCCCCCTTAATTTCCACAACATTCATTTGGCAGGCTTCAAACAAGCCGGGGGCCTCGCTTGTCGCCTAGTTGCCAGCGCGTCGATGGCACTGCGTTGGCACTGCGATGGCGTAGCAAGGGCGACGCCGTTTTGGAAACTTGAAAGAAGTGTCACGGCTCAAAAAAGTAGGCCCACCTGGTATATCCTGGCGTCGGACAAATCGGGTGATTGTGGGCGAAAACTGTGATGGTCTTGATTCCCGTGAACGTCTTATTCAGCCGCAAAAATGAAAAACTGACAGAGCCCATTCGAGAGGCGTCTGAGTGGCTCGGCCGCGTAGCGGCGGACCTCTACAACCAACTTAAAGTTAGTTTTTCCAGCAGCGGTGTAGCACCTCCACCGATCAAATGATAATTGTAGTGAAAACTGCAGTTTGAAACTAGTGAAATAACATCTCCAATCTTACTAGTGTGCTTGCACTCTTTATTTTGCCATATTTCCGTAAGAATGCTTCCGTATACTCAGTAAACATTTTCATATTTCCGCATCTTTCCTATTTCATAGATGTTTTCGTAAATACAACATGACTTTCATATCATTCATGAGTGACTTTCCCAATGTCCTCCATGATTTCCGTCTCTTTTCAAGTTATCTTTAAAAGTTTTCTGTATACGCTTTACAACTTCTGTAAGCTTCCGTAAATATCCATATTTTTTACGTATAACTCACAAGAAATCGTACACATTCCATATTGTTCCCTCACGGTATCATACGGAACTTTTTAGTAGGGAGGTCAGTCGGACTCTTTACCGCTGCTTGGTTTTCCAGCAGTGCTTTCGACGTTTGTTGCACTCTCTTGCATTTAAACGTGTTCCCCTTAATGAGTTTGCGTGGCCGATGAGCAGTTTTTGTTTCTATGAAAATTCATGATGGCGACTTTTCCACGAGGGTAAATGAGCTCGTTCTAAGAAGTTTTCTCGAGTTCTTTGTCTTGTCTGCAGTCGCCTTAGAATTATCGGCCTCCTTCCTTTGCCTTGATTTTGGGTTTTCCGCTTTCTATTTTGACGCTTTTTTGTTTCTGTTTCTGTTGGCTCGAATAAGACGTATTATCTGCTTATTCTTCAACCCTTAAGTATGCAGATTTTTTGAACAGCTTAGGCTACGAATAATACAAGAGGCTTTCTGCAGCATCCTCGTGGTCTTTCTTGCAAAGTACCGATGTCAATAGGCATCCTCTACTCATTTTTTTATTCTTTTGAGCCTATTATACTACTCCATCAAATTCGCTGAAACTTCTTCAACTTATATATTGATGGGTGTTATATATTGAAGGGTTCGGTATCTGCGATGATCTGCATGATGGTCTTGCGTGTTTAACTCCACCTTTCGTAAAGGGTCTGTATGACCTATTTCAGTGCCGGAAACGTGAGAAGTCACTGGCCGGCCGTGTGATGAGGCGAAGTCAAAGTCCAACAGCAGCATTCGCAGAAGGTTTGCAAAACAAATATCCGTCAGTTGTCGAACAGTCATTGTCGGATCGTCAAGGGCCAGTCAGGACGGAGCTGAAATAGACTTGAGAGCTCTCATCTCATCCGCCTTCACACGATGCCTGCACTGACGTGGCTGCACTCTCAAGATGTATGTTTTGGCCTTGATGGACTTCTTTGCTTTGAGATTATCGGACTGTCTTCGTGAAGGGAGGCTCAGGGCGGAGCTAAAGTAGTCGTGAGGGCTTCTGTCTCGTGAGCCTCCAGGCGATGTTTGCACTCACGTCAACCCATGCGTGCTCCTTGTGGTCTTAGTTCCAGCCGGAGTAGTGCGGCCAGGTCTCAGAAGTGGTCACGCCTCATTCACATGGTTGACGTGACGGCGGCTTCACATAGTTCTCCTTGTGGTCGAGAAGTCATGAATTGCTATCTTTGTCATCTTTGAAAGCCCTTTCTTCAAGGTTTCACAGCACCAAAGAGATTTGGAGAAAATAATGAGCTGCCGTTCCCATGGCGAAGCTCAACTACGACCCCTTCGTTATCCCTTGCTTCTACCTGATCTTTTTTTTTATGAATATAGTATCACTCGTCGTCTTCTAAACAATATTCAACAGTTCTTACCTGACTTGTGTGTCCTGAGTATCATGTTCACACCCCTCATATAGCTTTGTCATCCTTTCACTTCACTTAACACCAAATTCGTTATATATGGAGCAAGCAAATGGCCGCGAAGGCATCTTGATGGGCCCAGTATACCCCGACGTAACGTAGACGCGAGCGCACGCTGGGCGCAGCGACACGCTCAATATCTGACTCTTACATTAGTGTCTGATACTGAGAGAATCATGCAACTAGGGGGCTAAGGACCGGTCACAGACATGCATGGACAAACACACAGCTTTCGGAAAGTCGCTTCTAAAGCTGTGATTGCCAAGCATATTTTTATATATAGCTTCTGAAATATTTATTAGCTACCTGATATACATACCACACCCTGCACTGCGAAATATAATATTTTTGTTTGAATCTTTTTACCTTACCACAAACAGCAAATTGGCAAAAAACTTTGCCGAATGTTTATACGATTTGGTGACCTGCATGCAACTTTTATCAAGAAGGTTTAACATGTCTTCTCTAGAATTTAATTGTGAATTAGTATTTATTTTGCAGTGTTCATTGATATCGGTGAAATGAAGTGATCATATGTGTTTACAACAATGAGCAAGCAAATTGCATTTATTATACTATTGTACATGCCACAGCTTTACTTGGACAATTTCCTTTTTTCACCTAAAAAGCGCTATATCACACTGGAAGTTAACCACAGCGAATGTCTTGCAACGCATGGACGAAAGGACAATCGCAGAGACGAACGCACAGATGGACGGATGCACAGAAGCACGGACGGACTGACGAACGCTTTACCCGGCTCATTATTATTCACGCTGTGGATATGCGGTGACACCGTTTTTGTGTGCATGCAATGCAATTCCACTGGCTACTACGACTACGACGACACGGGACATATGGCATACGGCGTAAGGGGCTTTGCCCCTAAAAGAAATATTTGAGGGCACCGGTAGCTACAAGCGCACAACGTAGGCGCATATGTTCGTGCGATCGCAGCTTCTGTACAGCAAATTATTAAGAACAACGCATTTTATGCTTTGCAAAGTGAATGAGAAATAGGCATTTACCCAGCATGCAAATGAACGCGTGTTGCACTCAGTGCACACGTGACAGCAATTAGGCTGAATCGCGATCAAGTTTATCGACTGTGATTGGTACTCTTCTGCAGCGAGCGTAAGATAGTCGATCACATCAGGCTTGATCGCGACTGAAAGTCCCCGTGTGACAGCACTTTAGGTTATAACTCCCCAAAATACTGAATTGGCAGAACTTACGCGGCACAAGCACGAATGGTCTGTGGATTGCCACTTGTCGCGCTTGATCTTCGCAAGCCACAAGAGTCTCCTTTTCGAATCTTTCGGGAATCTGAACATCCCGTAGCAATTTCGCGAATGGTTCGTTAACTGTGGTACGCAACACCCGGGAGCTTTGCCCAAGAGAAATAGAGAAAGAAAGAAAGAGATAAACACCTTATTCACAAAAGCATGGAGAAGGAGGGCGTGGGAGGAACCCTCCATCCGGGCTCTCTAGTATCACTCTAGTGACGAGTCGGGCCCGCTCTATCAGAGCTCAGAGGACCTCGGTAAGTCCATCGCGGAGAGCATCACCTCATAGCTCCTCGTTACGTAACGAGTGAAGGAAAGCAGTGGTGCAATTATATAAAAATTCCAAATCCAGACGGAGGCGGTCTGTCGGTGACGTCAAAAAGTGGGCGGTCCGCAAAGGTCGCGAGGACAAGAGGAAGTGAACAGCCAATGAGGGAAATGGAGGCTTGCGTCATCATTTTGACGTTGACTTGGGGGCCGTATAGCAAAGTAAAAAGTGTAACATGTCCAGAAGTGTTTGACTATTATTGCGCACTAATTAAAATTTGTTGGCACTAGTTTTCAATTGTTTAATAAGGAGTACGATACAATCCAAACGTACTTTTTCTGTTATTGTTCTAAACAACGCTAAATTTAGCGGGACGGTTTGTGGTGGCGCTAGGTACAACTTTGTTTCAAGCAGTTACTGTTTTTAAAACTCCACTACTAAACGGCACAACTTTCGAAGTCGTTGGCTCGGTCGAGCGTAGTCATGGCGGAGGGCAACGGCACCGCTAGCCACCAGCAGCAGCGGCTCATCCGCGTTTCCGAGGGTCAGCGCGCGCTGGTGCTCGCCTTCATGAGTGAACATCCGCAGCTCGCGGCGAAAGCCATTGAGCTGCAGCATGGCGTCACGGTCGCCGACCGGCGGCGGCTGTGGTAAGAGCTCAGTGACGCGCTGAACCTTGAAGGCCCTGCGCAGAAAAGCGTGGATGAGTGGCAGGCTTAGTGGTGCAGGCAGGTGCACAAGGCCCGCCGTGACGCCGCCGCCATCAAGGAGGCACAAACGTGAGTGACCGTCGAATGTGCGGGCGATTTGTTCTTTGACATTGGTGTATATTTCCAGGGGCACTGGAGGGGGTCGTCTGCCAGGCTTCCGTGGTCGCGTGTTGCAGCTCACCGGGTTGGCACGCTTCGGTGGCGTCTTCGCTTCCCTCGAATATCAACAGGTAAGCACTCTGCCGCCGCAGTATCACGGGTTCCTGAGCGGTGCCATGACAGAGTTTGCCCATTTTGTAAGGGGTGCCTTTAGGGGAACCTTGTTGAACAGTAAGATAGTGCAGGAAAAAGAATTCAAAAGCAGGTAGGTTTGTCAACTGAAATCTCACTTTGCAGCCCTTGCAGTAAAAGGCGTATTTATTTATCAAACAGACACGAAATGCCTGCGGGCGAGTGCATGCACTAAAATGGTAATACGTGATATGAATGACCACTGAATAGCTGCAGAACATTTCCGCAGATGTTTAGTAGGTAAGGTTGTAAAATAGCCAGAGTAACGAATACCCTTTTTCTGAAAGATTATGCCCATGACACTTTCCAGCAGGCGGATGTTCCCGCTCCTGCAATGGAGGTCGAGGTGGAAGCCACTGAAGCGGCTGCAGGTGACAGTGACACAGCGACACGTAAACATCTGAGAACTTAGTGTTTTATTGATTATAGGACGTATGAGCCCCCAGTTCGTGACCTTTTATTCTTTACTCCACAGAAGTCCCCCCAAGTTACCTGGAAATTGGCCCCGCTGCACCGGGTAAGTTATTGATCATCAAAGTGTTTTGAGAAAATAACCTCTCGTATGTTATTCAAATTGCCCAATTATCCACAACATGGCCATAGACTTAAAGCCTACCACAGCATGCGGTGACGAAAATGCTGCATGTTTTCAGTGCCTCAGCCTCCTGTGCGGCCTCGCCGTCGACAGAGGCCACGGCGCACCGACACCTTGTTGCGGGTGTCTTCCCAGTGCGACCAGAGCCTCGAGCTGACTGAGAAGTTGCTTGATGTGAGTAGACCGTTTGTTTAAATTTTACGTAAAGGGTGTGAACATTTTTGATGCTCTGTTATGATGACTGAAACCAAGTTGGGCTGTAAATAAGAAACATGCATTGTATTGAGGGCATGGTATCTGACATCTGCAATGATAAACTGCCGGGCAAAAGGTTGGTTAGCCCTGAAAAGGGCTGTTTGATGGGAAGAGATGCATTTGAGGAGAGGAATGAAGAGTAGTTCCAGCAATTGTTTGTTGATCCAAATGAAGAGGGCATAGCTTGTACATGAAGCTTCACACTTTCAAAGGATGCCACCAGGCCAATGAATTTTCAACTGAGGGGAAATTGTTGTTCACGTTGCAATTCTCCGCAGCAGCAGCTTCGAGCCACGAGATGGTCGAGAGTTCTTCAGCAGCTCATGCAAACATTTCCACCATGATGATTCACTGCAGGTGGTGCGGGGGATCAGAAGGTCAGCCTTCCACATAACTTCTCTAGCGCGGCGTATGGCAGCAGCACAGGAGCGGGCGGCCGCAGCACAGGAGCGGGCGGCAGCAGCACAGGAGAGCATCCTGCAGGCGGCCCTATCCTTGGAGCGGGCCATGGCTGGGGGCCCTCTGCGGCAAAGAAATACATAGTTATTTTAGGTTTTACATCGTTTTTTAATGTTTTAAATGTTTATCATGCATTATTGGTTTATTAGTTTTTATATGTTTACGTGTTGCAGTCAGCGTACCATTTCATACGTTGTTTTTTTACATTTAATAGAAATTACTACCTTTAAGTTAGCATTTACTTTGTACAAGGAGTACAGCATTTTTTTCTTCACATGTCTTTCATCTATTTTGATGTTCGATATATGCGTTTATTTTATGTTTTACATCATGTTTTTAATGTTTTAAATGTTTATCATGCTAATTGGTTTGTTAGTTTTTATATGTTTACGTGTTTCAGTCAATGTTCTGTTTCAGACATTGTTTTTTGCATTTAATACATATTACTAGCTTTAGGTTAGCATTTACTCTGTACAAGAAGTACAGCATTTTTTTCTTCACATGTCTTTCATCTATCTTGATGTTTGATATATGCGTTTCTCAATTTATGTTGAACCTACTCGTGAGGCAGCGTCTCCCCCCTCCCCCGACCATCTTAAAGGTGTCTAGTCATCCACACAAAGACTAAGAGCGTATAGTTGACATTTTTTGTGAATGTTTTTAGCACTGTGATATTTGTGTTGCCTCACTGTTTCACTGCGCTTTTTATGCAGCATTACCACATAGTGTTGGACTGTGATATTTTTAGCCTCACACTGTTTCGCAGCTCGCTGAATTCTTCATAAAGCATGTTTACCTGCCGAAAATTGCTTACACTGTGATATTGACATTTCAGCACAATGAGGCTAAGGTACAACTACAACCAAGTCTTTTTTGAGATCACTAAACTAGCAAGTGGGTATGTCGCACAGTTTCAATAATGAAAAGGGTCATCATCACAGCAACATGCCAGCGACTGTTTTCATTGTAAATTACTCATTGCAGAAATTAATTTTGAACGTGGTATGCTTTGGGAGAAGCGAGATTGCTGAGCCAAATATTCATGCCGTATGTCATCAAAAGAACCCACATGTTATTTGCTGCTTTGCTTTACGTATTTTGTAGCATTGCAGTATAACTGTAGTCGGGAATTCAAATCAAATGAAATATTATTTAAATATTTATACAATGTTGAGGACAATGAACAAAAAGCCGGCACGGCATTGTGCTCGGCAAGCCTAAATGTGTACAATTGAATGCTTGCAGTCAATGACTATGAGAAGAGACGGACATACGTATCATGCGTTCTTGCAACATGTTTCTAATGTAACTGCACTTTTTATGCGTTTTCGTCAAAGAAGTTGTGTGGCGTTGCTGCATTGTTCCTACAATCTTTTGATGACAACAGTCAGCACAGGGTGCCCCTCATATGCGCTTGCTCCCATCTAGTCTGTTGTGACTGTGATCACTGATATAGAAAAGGGGGTTTCCGTTGCCTATTTCATGTGACATTTAAAGAAAATGCAACATTTTCCCATTGCCTCCACGAATAATGTTGAAGCACGAGTAAGTTCTTTGTGTTGTGGCAAACACGGCCCTGTCTTGCCTGGCTGCACTGGAATTAGTATGAATAAATTATGTGTGTGATATGACAGCTTACCGCGTTCCTGTGCACTTCAAAAAAGGCCCACGACAGCGCTGCGCTGCTGCTGTCCTCTGAGCAGCACACTGCGGGGTGTGAGCACATGGCTCTCTCCTGGCTCCCCATCGTCATCCTCAGCTGGTGGCATGTCCCCAACATACTCATCCAAGGTCCAGTCCCCCGCGTCCAATGCAATGTTGTGGAGAGCAGCGCAAGCATAAATAATTCGCCCTGCTCGATCGGGGTTGTAGAGCATCGTTCGAAAGTGCTGCAAGCAGCGGAACTTGCTCTTCAACACTCCGATACATCTTTCCACAACATTGCGCATGGATGCGTGCTCCTTGTTGAATCGGCCTTCGGAAGTGTTGCCGGGGTGACTGACAGGGACTGGAACGAGGAGCCTTGGCTCGAGGGGATACCTCGCGTCTCCTGCAATAGAAAAATGGCGGCTGAGTGCTCTACCCCAGTTAGTTCACATTAATACTTACCAAGCAGACATTCGCCAGGCTGCAGCTGTGCAGCTAGGCGTGAACGCAAAGGGTTGTGTTCCCAAACCCAGGAGTCGTGGCACGAACCTGGGAATCGTGAGTCCATGACAAGGATGCGCAGCCGCGCGTTGCACACCTGCAATGAGTGATACAAAATAGTACAGCATGTATGCTCCAAACTTTCTACACATAAGCCGGAAACAATACATACTAGTACAGTCATTGGTACAGGCAGTTTCACCTAGAGGGGAACACAGGGACAGGGTGTAGCAACTGAGGAGGGAAGGGGGCAATGACCATTCCCCTGTACACGCTACGACTTCCACTGAATGATCGATAAATGAAAACCTACGCCATGCTATTGGGAAAGAACACTCCTAAATACCACAGCTAGCCCATGCAATTGTGGTTATAAGTACTTTCGTGTTTGAAATAATTCCCTATCGTGTGTATAATTCTGCTACGACTACAGCCCATATTCTGCCTTCAAAATGCTCAACTTCATTGCGCAAGCATGCCAGAACGAAGACACAAAATACAACTGGCTCACTTACACAAACACTTGCCACTTATGATAACCGAGGCCATGCGAGCCACCAACTAGCACGCACCCATTTCTCCGCATTTTCTCCCTTATTCTTTGAATTGGTACTTTTCCCAGCTCCGACGTCAAAACTGAACAGCTACTCCGATGAGCGAATAAGAAAGGATCCGAACGGTACTTACGAGCATGACGTTCAGGGCATAATAGCCCTTTCTGGACATGAAACTCGCCGTGTCGGCCAGGCTGTATCCCTCTGGCTTGCGAATGGCGACCAACGTGCCGTCGACACACGCTAGCACGCCTGGGATGCAACCACGTCGTGCAAACTCCGCCTTCGCCTCATCCTTGGCAACTGTGGTCAGTGGGAAGTCCACCACCCTTTTTCTAGCAGCCACGGAAATGATCGCCTTCGTCACCTCGTGGATGGTGTTGCTCACCGCCGGCTGAGACATGCCGATGTGTTCCTCGCGACCAATGCTCAGCTGGAAGCTACCGGTGGCGAAAAATCGCAGCGCGCACAACACCTTTTTCTCTGTGGAAAGGCCACTGGCTCACTGGCATCCGATGATAGGGTCAAGTTCGTCGCACAAGCTACGCACTGTTCGTTTGGACAGACGAAAACATTGCCGGGACTCTTCTTCGCTGAACTCTTCAAATGCATCTTTTACCTCGCGTCATCGCCTCTGCGCGGTTGAAGCTACCGCACAGGCAAGGCGAAGTACCATGTCAGTGGGAAACGCCATGTTGTCTAAGTGCCCCGGTGCCAAAACGTCGCGCATTTTTTCCATTTCAATCCAATCCAGGCCACCTTGCAGCGATTTCAATCCATCCGGTTGCTTTCGGACGGTCTCTCCGACCGTTCCTTCGCCTTTCTCCGAAAACCGAAAAAAAGAGTCACGTGACATCCCAGTCCACGTCACTCATAACGTCACAGCATTCGTCACAGCTTGTATGGGCCAATTGCGTGCGACTCAATGGAAGAGACCGCCTTTGTCCGGATGTGGAACTTTTACATAATTGCGCCACATGTAAGAAAGGAAAGTTGTTCACAGTGCACTCGATCGAGACATGGAAAATCGTGGGTGATGTTTCCACAGCAGATGCAACAGTCTGCATAGCCTTGCGGGTAGGATTTATAAAGTGGTACCAGATTCGAAAATGTTTTAGTCTGTAGCTGGTGTAACGCTACTGCCTCCTCTCGCGAGAAAGATAATGGTGAAGCCCTCTCAGTGCGAAAAAAGTTTCTGTTGTGACGAAGCATGTCGTTGTAAGTGAGAAGAGGATCTCCCCACTCCAAATTGGTCGTCTCGCCTTGCCGGGCCACCCGGAGGGAAATTTCGCGACCACCAGCGTTTGTGAGTACATTGCCCGGCAGAAAGTCATGACCAGGAGACCAGAGTAAGTGAACGCAAAAGGTACTGTTTGACTCAGTAAGCGGTATTTTATGGAGAATTCAGTGGGCCGCTCATGGAATGTCATGTCCTGATAGGAAGGCCTGACATGCCTGTTGCGAGCCTGTCAATATGAACACCTCACTGTGAACACAGATAGTGTATCGTGCTGCTAGAGTGACTCCGAAACTTTTGCCGTGAGCAGCATGTCTCCCACGTATTGCAGCCCAGTCCTGCAGAAAATCGGTGCCATTTAACATTACTGAGGTGTAACCTTCGCGAGTTTAGTCTGTGTCCGTGCAAATAGTATGCCATTGCGGGATGTCTTCGAGCATACGGCTGAAGTATCGCACGTGGGATTTGCACCTGCCCGCCTCACGCTGCGGGTACAAGTTACGTGGTTTTTTTCGTATAGTTTTTTCGTATAGCAGGCAATGAGCTAGTTTTTTTGTATAGCAGGCAATAAAGCGTATAGCAAGCTGCTAATTTTTTTGTATAGCAGGCAATAAGGGTGTGGGGTGGGCTTCAATCTCAAGTAGTAGGATGGTATAAACAAGAATTGAGAGAGATTGCCGCCAGTAGAGGTGAGTAGGAGGAATTTCCACGCATTTGTCTCACTCAACCAGCCGATACGAGACGGGGGAAGGCGAATGGTGGCTGCCGATCGCAAGGTGGCACTCACCCCTTCAAAGAGTGACTCCACCCTCCAAGAAGCGTGAAAAGTGAGGTACCTTGAGAAAATGGCAGGCAGAACGGTGCCTGGCGTGACATTGCCGGCATTACGGGCCGAAACGAACGTGAGCGCCGGGTTACGACGGCGTGTATTGGCGCCTTACTGTGGCGTGTAGTCATGTTCTTACGTAATACGCATCTCATCAATATCATTTTTGCATCAGTCCCATACCTTCGTCATCCACACATGTGACGTAGTACCAAATCGGGCATATGAGAAGCTAGCGAAGCGGCCACACGCACAATATGGGCGTAGCATGTAGTCTTCTTGTGACATGATACGCATCTCATGATTACCATGTTCGTACTAGTCAAATACCTTCGTCATCCTTGACGAAGGTATTTCATCATCCTTGACGTAAAACCTGGTTTGGCTTACGTGAAGCTAGCGAAACGGCCATGAGCACATCATGAGCGTTGAGTGTAGTCATGTTGCTTGACACGCACCTGATGATTATCATGTTTGCATCAGTCACACCTTTGTCGTCCATTCACGTCCCCGTACTACCCAATTTGGTACATGCGAAACTACAGAAACAGGAGCTTGGGCATCACCAGTGTGGCACGTAGTCATGCGGTTACAAGACACGCATGTCATGACTTTCATGTTATGGTCGGTAGCTTGTAATGCAGTCATGTTATAGCATGCCCGTTTCGCAACATATCGTGTGAACGAAGCCGCCCCAAAGCAGCAAGAGAATGAAATGTAAATCATGACATGTTTATCATGTCATGACTTGTCACTTATTCTCGTCATACAGTCATGTTATGGCATACCAATTGTGGTACTGATACCACTATTGAAAGGACCAGGAGAGCTGAATGTCGAAGGTGGCTAGCATGATAGATAGATAGATAGATGATACATAGATAAACGGATAGATAGATAGACGATTGTTGGATAGATAGATAGATAGATAGACAGACAGACAGACAGACAGACAGATAGATAGATAGATAGATAGATAGATAGATAGATAGATAGATAGATAGATAGATAGATAGATAGATAGATAGATAGATAGATACGCTCAATGTCACCGATGTTTGCTAAAAAATGCTTCGAATTGAAACCGTTGAGAAATATTTGCTCTCCTTCGTATTCTTAACATGAAATTCGGGCACGCACCATACACAAGCGAGCAAGTTTGTGCCACTCAAACGCGAAGTCGAGCATTTCAGGCATTGTGTTAAAACCTAAACAGAATATTTGACAGAATTTCGTTTCAAGACACGAGTACCGTGATCAAACGCTACTCACGCAGTCGAGCATTGAAGCATTTCAAGCATTGCAATTGCTATTGTACTACAACTTCGAAGCGATTGTGGTTTGCTACACCAGCACCGTGACAATAGCGGTCTCTATTTCAATTCTTGTCAGGCATAAGTACAACATGCCGCTTTCAATAATTCTATTGGAAGCGCACGAAACAAATCCTTGATAATCGTCTGCTCGTCTTCGATTTCTTGGCAATCAACACAGTCAAGCACTTTTCAAAAGCGAGCGGGTTTGATTTCTGATAGCTCCCTTAAAACTTTTTCAAGCAATGCGTTAAAGTTCGAACTGAAAACTCAAGCCAATTTCGATTTAGGACAAAAGTACCAATATAATTAGCTGAAAGTGGTTAGTATGCTTTCAGGCATAAATAAATAATGCCATTTTAAATGGCTCTGATGAAAATACGTAAAACAAAAAATTGCAAATAATTGCTCGTTTTCTGTTTATGAGGAAGAAATACGGCTAAGTGCCTTTAACAAAGGATCAAGCTTGTTCCACCGTAACGCCAATCCAACCATGCCATCCAGCTTGTAGAAAACTGGACTGAAAATTTGATAAACTCTTCTTTAGTAAAAAAAAAAGTACCGGAACAAATAGCTGTCCCGTGGCGTTGAGGGCATGAGGCATATGCAAACACGTCTTTTTCGACGGATCAGATAAAAGTACATAGTAAAAAACGTGCAGAACTAGTTGCTCACATTCATTTTCAAAGAAATAAGCAAAGGCATGTACCATTCACTGTTGAGCAAGCTTGTGCCCACCAAACAGGCAGCCAAGGATTTCAAGCAATGCGTTTCTCTTTAAAATGAAATTTCGAGGTCATTGTGTTTTAAGACATCAGTAGCATGAAAAGTAGGTGTCTAGTGCTGACAGTGCTTTCTGGGATATACACAAGCTGTTTTTAAAGGTTCAGAAGGGAGCGCCCGAAACAAAACGTTGAGAATTTCTAGCTCTTGTTAAATTTCTGAGCAATAGAAGAAGTGAACTACTTGTTTAAAAACGAGCAACACCCAGTCGTTCAAACAAATTTCGAACTATTTTAAGCAACGCGCCTTAAGCTGAACTAAAAATTTAAACTAGTTTTGTTTTAATGCACGAGTGCTGTGACAATTATTTGAACAGTGTTGGCGATGCTTTTAGCGATACGTAGAACAAGTTGTCCTTAAATGATGGGATCTAAGTCAACGAACGAACATAGATAATTTCTTGGTCTTGGTCAACTTCTGAGCAATAAAAACAGTCAAGTACCTTCACAAGTGAGCAAGCTTGTTCGTCCCGAACATGCAATAAAATATTTCAACCGATGCGTTGAGACTGCCATTGAAAATTAGGTCTATTTTGTTTCAAGACACAACTACAATGTTGGATAGCTGCCAAGTAGTAAACATGCGATAGATATCTTTTAGAAGGTCAGAATGGCCAATTACCAGATGACGATGCTAAGTTCCCCCAACGAACCTTTACCTATATAGCTCTGGTCTAGTGTAATCGCCTTGATGCATGCAGAGCAACGATATAGCTTGAAGAACCTCTGCTGAAGGTGACTTTAAATATACAACATACCATGTTTGTTCCTTTTAGGCTACTGGAAAGAGTTTTAGTCACAGGAACGTTAGCGAAGGCGTATGAAGTTTCCTAAGGGAAAGGAAACAAACGAAATGTTATGCTCAGACTTAGGTTATCTTACTTTCAACCAAATTAACTTGTTGTGTTTCCTTCTCTCTTTTACTTTTGTTTAACATGTTCGTATTACATATTTAACCGATGTGATCATTTTCTAACTACCCGCCTAACATATTCTGCTCATATAATAATTTATTCATAACTTAAGGTAGTGCCCTTTTCATGGTCGCACTCAATTGACTAAATGCGCCAGCTCCCTAAAAAACAACCAACCAACCACGAAGCGGAACATGCAACGTGCATCAGCAGGGAATTCGTCACAATGCTAAGCCAATAATCGTGTTACCAAATAATCCAAACAGGTTTTTTCCTACAGGCCATTTTAAAAGGTTAGACATTCCATGATTTTGCCAAGGTGAGTTATTGCAGGTGGCGACCGCCGCGAGTCGATGATGCCCACAAGGGGCGTTAATGCGAATAGGGCGCCAAGTGAGCAGTGTCACAATGAACCCGAGTCAATGGAGTTTCGATCCGCCCACACCCGTCACTTTGCACCTTTTATCGATGTGCGGTGAAAAGGCTCAGCCATCTTATGTCTTGAAAAAATCACATCAAGCCTTTCAATCGAAGAAAAGCTAAGAAACTCATTGGATGCGCTTATGTGAGATAGAAACATATAAATTGTCACACGTCATCACACTTTGCCTCACAGGTTGTCCAGCCGCATCACAACACGCCGTATAGATGTAACACGCAATTGCGTTCGGGCAAAACACGTGAGCGTGGGTGAGCACGGCAGACCTACTACGGGAAAGTGGCCTCACAATTTATTTCTCTTCTTTATGCAGGTGCTCGTTTTCGGCTGAACAGAGTGACGTATCAAGCAAGCTGAAGCAGGCTGAACGGAGTGACGTATCAAGCAACCGGATCTACAGCTGTCAAAACGTGCCTGTTTTCTGTGCGAGGTTTCTTAACACGTGAACGACAGGGCTTAACAGGAAACATTTCCTCTCCAGCCTGCCTTGTTTACAAACACGTCAACTCCAGAGATTCCTGCACGCCGTGTGACATTGGTCGACAACTTTATGAACGAACGACTGATTCATTCATTAGTGGGGTTTAACGTCCCAAAACCACCATATGATTATGAGAGACGCCGTAGTGGAGAACTCCGGAAATTTTGACCACCTGGGGTTCTTTAACGTGCACCCAAATCTGAGTACACGGGCCTACAACATTTCCGCCTCCATCGGAAATGCAGCCGCTGCAGCCGGGAATCGAACCCGCGACCTGCGGGTCAGCAGCCGAGTACCTTAGCCACTAGACCACCGCGGCGGGGCGAAAGAACGACTGATTCTGCACACCATAAGTGGCTACGGTGGACCTGCGACAGACATGTGGCCTCGCAAGCTATTTCTTTGCTTTATGCAGGTATGTTTAATCACTATTCTTCAATTAAAAGCAATTACTGCTGTCTTCTGGTCCTGCCGTGTTCACGGTGCTGTGCTACTATAGCTTATGTAATGTTCTGTGCGTGCTTACGACAGCTGCGCGGTGATATTGAGACAAATTCAAGTCTCAACGTAGAAAAACAATGCTGCAAGAAATGAAGAACTACTACAAGGACCAGCCGAATTCGTTGAGGACGCGGCGGCTCTTAGAACGCAGCAAAACAATAAGGAAAAGACTTCCGCTGGTTGGAAACGCCAGTTCACAGATTTAGAGAAGGATGCTTCTCGTGCCAATGATATTGAACGGGCCGTAAGATATCTAGAATTCAAAATTGTGAAATATAGGACCGGAGCATGCGTTTTCACTCGTTGATAATTGGCTTTCGGAGAAGAAAATGGTGAATCAAAAACCGAGGTTAGGCAAAAAATTATTGCCAGTTTATTTTCCGAAAACTAAATATTAACTGCAGTTCAATTGGAAGAATCTATCGTCTGGAGAAGCCGGGTAATTTAAAAAGAGTTATATTCTTTTTTCAAGATATAAATGAAAAACGTGATGTTCTAAAGAACACCTACAAGCATCTCCGCAGAAAACGATTGCTTACGTGAAACACTCATAAACGTGAATTGCTATGAGACAGTGCAAAGGTAGAAAAAAAAGAAGGCAAGAAAGTCTCCTTCATAGATGAGGAACTTCGAGTCTATAGTGAATATTTTATACGAAGCGATACAACAAACTGCAGTGGAAAAACTCATAACAATCATGGTACTTCTTAAAGGACTGATTTCACCTCGTTACTTCCGATTTTTCAAAATAAATGTTGAAAGTGTTCCTAATAAAAAATACAACCTTGAAGTGGTTATCCTAGGGTCTAATCGGCATGTGGTTGTCTCCACAAAACGACGCATGACGTTGCTAGACGTAATAGCTGATAACGAACTTTTTTCTCTCTCGTTATTCTGCTGTCAGTCGACATAGACGCACTAGTTGCCGTGGTATTGCTGTTTTAGTGAGACAAAGTATCACCGATGTGCTCCTACGTCAAGAAGCTAATCTTCAACCACTCTCTTTCAAAATTCTATGCTGTAATAGGTCTTTTCTAATATTTGGTGTTTTCGAGCCCTGATTCTACTCCAATAGTTTTGCAAGTTTTGCCTCAATACATGACTCTTTTGTACACAATAAAGTTTGGAATAGGCGAATTTATTCTTCCGGGAATAGAGATGGATTCGTGGTACACATAGCGCACATGTCAGCGTAAATATTTAACACTTGCGTGACAATATTTTCATTCACAACCTACAGCAAGTAGTTACTGAGCCTACACAAATTAGCATTGCCTCCGCTTCATTACTTAACTTTACTCTTATTATCCAGATGTTTTATCATTTTGCAGTTACTGTGGAACAAAGTGTTTTTGATCATGCATTTGTTGCTTTCTCCAGCACTGTTGATCCTCCCAAATCTACTAGTTGTAAAACTACTTTTGTAAAGTACTACTCACGTGCCAGTGACGAGAGCATACCAGTTTACCTTGACGATCGTCTATGTGTTCTTGGAGAACATGACGCAGTCAAACTTTGGGACGACTTTAGGAGTATCTGTATGGACAACTTTATTCCAAACATAACTAAAAAAACATCCAAGTCTACTTCCTGGATGGCTTGGGAGATAGCGCATGCGAAAAGAAAAGCCAAGTGTCTGCGATGACGCGGTATTTCTTTTGACGTATTAGTACCATATCAAGATAAACATAACGAGTCTGTGAAAGATGCTAAACTTTGTTATTTTCAGATTACCCTGCCAAATTTTATTAGAACAGCTCCCTGTAAGTTCTGGGGCTTTCTCAGCAACAAAAGCGAACCAGTCTGCTGATAGAGCACACATTCAGCAGTGGTGGCACCGTGAGGCTCGTCGACTGGCTACTAAAGCAAATCGTCTTCCTTTTCCCAGGAATCGACGTCTATCAAGAAACATCGGTGCTACCATCCATCGGTGCGACGACCAGTAGCACAAACGTTGGATAACAAGCCTGACGTCATCACCGAGAACGTATAAAAAGAAGAAGACATCGTGTGTCCTGTCACACACATTCAGCAGTGGTGGCACCGTGAGGCTCGTCGACTGGCTACTAAAGCAAATCGTCTTCCTTTTCCCAGGTTGGTGCTCATCTGTATGTAAAATTTGACATATCCTGGTTGAGTACGCGGTTGCCACTGCTGCTGAGTAACTAACATGACCGACACCTGCATTTCTTGTCATGAAGTTTTGCGGGACGCACCATACCTGTCATGTTTACAGTGTAAATATACGTATCATTTAGGTGCATGTTCAGGAGTAACAGAATCGGCATATAAAAAGAAATATGCAGCGGCGAAGAACTCGTGGAGCTGTGCAACTTGCAAAACGTCGAAAGCTCGAAGCAGCAAGTGTGCTGAACTAGAAAATGTGGAGCAGGAAATGAACCTCGCAAAAGAAATAGGCGAAATTCAGAAGAAATTATCACTACTTCTTTCAATGAAATCGCAAGTCGATGCTCTGGCAGGTGTTGCTGACACTGTATGTGGTATTGAAAGGTCACTACAGGAAATGTCAAGCAAGTATGATGACGTGCTTGCCGAAATGAAGCGACAGAGTACTGATATGAGCAATTTAAGAAAGCGAGTGGAAAAACTTGAAACGCAGACTAACAATAGTGAAGTAGAAATGCTTAAGCAAGAAGTTAATAACCTTGATCAATATAGCAGACGCCTTAACCTGGAAATCCATGGACTAGGCGAACAAACTAATGAAAAAGTAATAGAAAAACTTAATCTTTTAGCTGATGAACTGGAGCTTCCAAAATTATCTGGAAAGGATATTGAAGCCGCCCACCGACTGCGCACTAGAGCAGGCACAGACGGGGGTGATAAGCCATCGCCTATTATCGTGCGTTTTTCTGCCCGGTGTACTCGTGACGCTTGGCTTGCAAAAAGAGGCGAGCTACGAAAAAAGAATTCAAAGGTTTTCATCAATGAAAACTTGACTGCACAGAATAAGCGGTTGTTCTGGCAAATGAAAACAAAGGCAAGAGAAATGAAATATCAATTCGCCTGGGTCAAGGACGGAAAATTCTTCGTTCGGCGCAGTGAACGGGACAGAGTAATACGGATTAAGACAGCCAGTGACCTCGACCTTATAAGATAACTCTAAAAGTGACACTTTTTTTTTTTTCTTTTCTTGCGCCATATAAGCATATGGCTGCTCACGACAACACAAAATACCATGATGCTGATTCATTTAGGCGTCTCAAGGCCTTACGTGGCGCCAAGCGATTCTCTTTGCTTCACCTTAACACACGAAGTTTAAAAAATAATCATGATTCTGTTAACCTTTTTTTAGACAACTTAGATCATGAGTTTGACGTATTGGCATTCACCGAAACTTGGTTTTCCAATGACTGCCCCGCTGTAAACTTTTCGGGATACAACTGCATATCAGTATCACGACCTAAAAAAAGAGGAGGAGGCGTTGCTGTGTACATCAAAAACCACTTTAATTATGAAGTTATTCCAGAATACTCAATCATTGATGTTCACTATGAATGTTTGCTTGTGAAGTGCTTTAACACAATGCTAGCCGTTTTATATAGGCCTCCAAACGGTTCTGTAACAAAATTTATTGAATTTCTAGAGCGTGTTTTAGAGCACTGTTCATACGTTGGTCTACCTATAATAATTAGTGGAGACCTGAATATAAACTTTCTCTCTGTGGAGTCACCTGCACAGATGCTGCTTGATGTTTTTCTTTGTTTTGGCTGTCAAAATGTCATTGATGTACCTACAAGAATAGCGAGCAAATCTGAAACTTTGCTAGACGTTTGTTTTACAAATTATGAAATTGGTCAATCTGATGCCGGAGTGTTAATATCAGACATAAGTGATCATTTGCCCTTCTTCATTTTTTTTACGCCTCACATGGCTCAACACAACCAACGCAAACAGCCACCTATTCTTTTAAGAAAAATATCTGCAGAAAGGGTTAATTATTTCAAACATTTGGTTGAAGGAACTAGCTGGGAGCCTGTCTTGCAGATAACTGATCCTACCGTCTCCTATGACTTATTTATTAGAACATTAAAAGAACTCTATTACACTGTATTTCCCTTAGAACAGCTTAAAAAACATAAAAAATCGAGAAAACCATGGATTGATGCCTCTTTACTGAAGAGAATAAAGACCCGTGATAAACTATTTGCATTGTTTATAAAAACAAAGAACCTTGATCGGTTAGCTGAATACAAAAAAATGAGAAATAAATTAGCAGCTGATATTAAACAAGCACGTAACTTGTATTACGAGGCTAAGTTTACTAGCATTGCTAACGATTCCAGGAAAGTGTGGAATTGCGTTAATGAACTACGAAATAAAAACGAAAGAGACGTAATATCGGAAATATTGATTGAGGGCGTATCATATACGGGTAGTTCGCTGGCAAACAAGTTTAATGAGCATTTTTTAAAGGCAGGTGTTTGCACGTCTTCACCGACAAATGATATCAGCTGCACTTCTTACATGAACAGCTCAGACTCAACAATTTATATATATCCTACTACACCGGAAGAAATATGCGGCTTGTTAAAAAAGTTAAAAAACAACAGTGCCTGTGGTGTAGATGAATTGAAGGCAGTTCCTCTTAAAGTAGTCGCTCATGCTATCTGTTTACCTCTATCGCACATATGCAATCTTATTCTAAGCTCTGGAACGTTTCCCAACGAACTGAAGATTGCAAGGGTATCAGTTATTTTTAAAGGAGGAGATAAAAACGATCTCGGTAACTATAGGCCAATCTCTGTTTTACCTATGTTTTCCAAGGTTATTGAAGAAGCTATAAACTTCAGGCTTACTAATTTTTTTCAGCAAAAAAACATTATCGTAAAAAATCAATATGGTTTCCAAAAGAAAAAATCCACAGAAATGGCATTACTCGATATTAAAGATAAAATAGTTGACAACATAGAAAAAAAACTATTCACGGTAGGGCTTTTCCTTGACTTTAAAAAAGCATTTGATTCCGTTAAGCATGATGTTTTACTGCTCAAACTATCCAGATACGGTGTCAGAGGTATAGCTCTAGACATTGTAAGAAGTTACCTAGAAAACCGTGTGCAATACACCAACATTGGTAATGCGAAATCTGAATTCGGTAAAATTACATGCGGCGTGCCACAAGGGTCAATCCTTGGCCCACTCTTGTTTATTATGTACATAAATGATATAGTTAACATACCTCTTACACCTGACATTATTTTGTACGCCGATGACACGAATGTATTCTTCTCTGGGCCAGATATTGACGACCTTATGTTGAAAGCGAATATTTGGCTACAAAACTTATCTACATGGCTTAGGGCCAACAGGTTAAATTTAAATGCTAAAAAAACAAAATTTGTTGTTTTTAGACCTCGTAACAAAACATACACTAGTAAGAATATTATTAGCTTTCAGGGACAGCCTATTGAACGCGTTGCGTCTCTTAAATTTCTCGGTGTCTTTTTTCACGAATATTTAGATTGGTCTGTGCATATAAATTACTTACGAAAAAACATCTCTCGAGCAGTTGGCATACTATGCACGTTGCGCAGCCTATTACCAGTATGGTTAAAAAGACAGATTTATTACGCAACCATACATTCGCACCTTCACTATTGTCTTCTGATTTGGGGAACGACGACAAAAACTAACCTCAATAATTTATATCTATTACAAAAACGAGCTGTGCGATTAATTGAACTTCTACCTTTTCGTTCGCACACAGCCCCTTTTTTCGAAAAACATAGACTGCTAGTCATTAATAATATCCGACATAAAAAATTAGCAATGATTATATATCGTGAAGTTAAATCTAATCGAATTGAATTTTTCAGGAAGTATCACGAGCGTGACCACAGTCATAATTTACGACACATTAGTTTTAAGAAAGACACGCTTCGTACAAATTACGGTACACAAAAACTAACTTACCAAATTCCCCACTTTCTTAATGAACACCCCACTGTGATGGCATTAATTGAACAAAGTTCCTCCATTTATGTTTTCAAAAAGAAGATACACACATTCCTTCTAAAAACTCAAACAGATTCTCATACCTCTTTCGATTCATTTTATTTTATGTAACTTTTATGTGCTGCTGTGACTTTATGAATTTTTTTTTTGCTTTTGTCTGCCTGTTTGTTTGTGCGTAAATAGTCTCTTATTATTTCTTTATGTGCTAATTCATAATTGCTGTTCATTTCTTTGTCAATACTGGCTTGATGTAAAAAAAAAAAAAAAAAAAAATTGTAAATGTTTTTTGATATTGTATGTATCTTAATTTCAATTTTTGTACTGCTATATATAACCTGTTTATGTATGTGTGTACATAGGGGGTTGGCGCTTTGTCAGGCTTTCTTTGCCTTTACGCCGATCCCCTAGGCAAACTGTGTATACGGGTTGTCTGAAATAAAATTCAAATTCAAATTCAAATTCAAAATAGTGTAGGCCGGTGTGCTAAGATTTGGGTGCAGGCTAAAAAACCCCAGATGGTTCAAATTTCCGGAGCCCTCCACTACGGCGTCTCTCACAATCTTATGGTTGTTTTCAGACGTTACACTCCACATATCAATCTATCAAAAGTGAACCAGTCGACCATGTTTTGCACAAGGGCGATCTTTTCGTCGGTAAGCAAAAGATCGCTGGACACTTCACTGCTGATTTTTACTATCATCTATTTAAGTTCGGCTGTTCCCTGTCGCGTGAATAGCACACAAGTGAGGAAAGACTATAGTTTTTTTTCTTTGAATGGTGTCTTTTCTATCCTAATGAATATTCATTCATTCATTTATTCCCTGTTTATTCGGACAAAAAGAATGATTGCCTAGGTTGAAGGGACTAAAGGCAGATTACCTCTGCCTGACTAAGGTCTCTCCACCCATACATTTGCTCAGGTGAAGTGGAACAAAAGATACCAATTTCAATCTGCTTTTGAATGAGGGGACACAAAATTCAAAACCAAGTATAACAGATGTCGACACATACGTTTTAAAATAACACGTTACAGTCATCCCCAATTAGCAGTAGCAATATATATATATATATATATATATATTTATATATATACTTAAATGCAAGAAGAAGAAATTTTTGACAGAATTAGTAAGTACCATAGAAAAATACACTTGAAAAGAAAGAAATTGACCAATTTTCCTTTAATATTCAAAAGCACGAACGACACAAAATAAATATTTATAATAAATAATAAAATTAAGGCTACTTACAAGAAAGGAAGTATATTTTAACTTTTTCTTCACACTGTTTTTAGTGTTATTTTTTTTTGAAAAAGTTCACGGACAGAACTATTTTCGTGGAGTATATACCGTATTTGATATGATGAAATTTGCTTACCATATATTGTTCTGACAAAAGGCAATCGAAAACAATCAAAGCGTTGTTCATAGGGAGTATCGCTTAAGTAGCAATGCTCCATATAAGTGCCAACGGTGTTTCCTATTTCATTAATGATATATAGGCTGGGTTCAGGATTGGATAATTGGTAGACAGTAAGTATTTCAAGCTTGCCAAAAAATGGAGGAGTATGTTCTCTAGGTTGCAGATTTTCTATGTAGCGTACAGACCTTTTTTGTAAAACTAACAGCCTGTCAAGATTTGTTTTTGAAGTTTTGCCCCCATCTTAAAGACAGTAATGTAGATGAGACTAAACCAAAGAATTTTATAGCTGGGGCTTTAGCCAGTTTGGAACCAGGGATCTAAGTTTATTTAAAACAGAAATAGATCGAGACATATTGGCATGTACTTTATTTATTTGAGGTGTCTAACTCAGGTGCTCATTGAAAGTACACCTAAAAATTTAAACAAAGTGACTCGTTGGATTTCATTATTTTCAAACTAGAGAGAATTTTTGTAATCTTCACACTTGTTTTCGCTCTTAAGTACAATAAATTTAGTTTCGCTAACTTTCAGCTGTAGTTGATTTGAATCTCGCCAGTAAGAAAGTGGGACGAGGCATTCATTCGATTTCATCTCAAGATATTTTAGATAGCTGCCAGAGAAGAACAAACTTGTATCTGTATACTTAACTATAGAAAAGCCACTGGCACATGAACGATATCATTTCTATAAATAAAAAATATTGAGGTCCCAGTATAGAACCCTGAGGCACACCTAGTGTACTGGTTTTAACTGGGAATCATACCCGTGAAGACATGTATACACTAACCGGCGTGTTAAATAGCTACGTACTATCTCTAGAGCAATACCTCGAATGCCATAACAGGGTAATTTTATGAACAGATTATCATGCTTAACCGGATCGAATGCCATTCAAAAGTCAGCTGCACTGTTCTTGAACACTCGAAAGCACATTTAAAAATCCAGGCAGGCGCTGCTGCATAACTTCGTGGAATGGCAATATCTGAAAACCCACGGCCCACAACGGTGCCCGGCACAGTTGACTAGAAAGATAGCAGTTCTTCTCGCACGATCAGAGCCAAATCACGGAGTGCACATGAACACATGACCATTCGTGGTATCTACAACATTCCTTCGCTCCATCACACAATCGATCTCATATACGTATGCATGCACAAACACCGGGTGATGACATAACAACTACGTCATCACCCGCACGCAACAACCCATCGAACGTGTTTATTCACAAATATGCCTAAATGCTGACCCATTTCCTTGTTACTATCTTTCGTGCACACTTTTATCAACTGTCTCCCAACCAACTGGCTATCTGCTAAGATCATTTTAATGCTAAAAAAGGCAATCTATCACAAGTTCAACACTACCGCCCCACATCACTAACTTCCTTTTCTTGCAAACTCTTAGAACACGTATTCGCTAATGTAATCAAAAGGTTTCTTGATGATCGAGCAGTTAGAACTCCTATGCAGCATGTTTTTAGAAAAAGCCTCTCCAATCCAACCCAATTACCTACTGTTATCTATAGTCTGGCTAGAGTTGTCTACAAACCCCGACAAACCTAAGTAATATCTTTGGATTTTAGAAAAATGTTGAATCTCGCATCACACGCAAAACTATTCGATAAACTTGTTTATCTGAACGTTCGCTCATACACCAAAAATGGATTTCGGCTTGCGTCACTAACTATATGCAATTTGTTGCAATCAATAACTGCTCTTCGATTAAACTTCCAGTGCTCTTGGACCGTTATTGTTTAGCGTATATATTTATGACATTGTTTTGTTGACTTTATTTTTGAACCTGTTCAAATAAAGTCTTTCACTGATGACTGCTTCCTCTGACGAAATAACCTGCCAACAAGATCGAGTTACCCTAAACTGATGCCTTCAAAATATTTTAAATGATGCAAAAGCTGGGATATTAGGCCTAATATTGATAAAACAGTACTTGTGAAAAGCACCAAAAAATTAATACCTTTCGCTCACTTACAACATTTCATTCGAGCCACTAGAGGAGGTTGATGAATATAAGTACATAGGTGTCTAAAAAATTATTAATCTCTGTTGGAGTTCGGATATTTCTCACCTTTGCGAGTCAGCATTAAAAACACTGCTGCCTCAGACAAAAATAAAACACGCTCTGGCCAACACCCGTCAAACCACCTATACTTCTTTCGTCCATCCTAAGCTAGAATACGTAGCAATCATGTGGGATCATTACACAAAAACTAACATCGATGCGCTAGGAAGAAGTCAACTTAAAGCACATTGGTTTATTTTATCTAAATATTGTGGCAATGACTCGCCAAGTATTTTAATGGCCCTACACGGCACTCAGTCCTTAGCACTAAGAGAAAAAACTAACAGGCTAACATTTCTTATCCTTGTGTATAATGATAAATTGCCTCTTTCTTCTGAACCTTAAATTAAACCTCTGACTGCTTGCTGAAGAAGACATTGTCACTTCGCCGCATTAGTGCCTTACAATGCCAATGTGCCTTACATTAGTGTTTTACAAACCAACATATGTAAGTATTTCTTTTTTCCTTGAACAGTAGCATACTGGAACACGCTACCTCTTAGTTCACTCAGCAGCACCGACTCTATCGCATCCTTTACACTGTAAACATAGCCTTGTCCGATACTTTTGTATATTGTTTGAATAGCTATGTATTGTTGATTTCTTGATTCTGTATATTCTTTGATTGTTTCATATTATCAGTGCTTCTTTACGTGTTGGTATGTTCATATTGCTGTCAGTGTATTGTCTTTGATAAGTGCACACTTTTTGCAGTGTTTGTACCTTTCCCTTCTGCCTGGGCCTTTAAAAACCTGCAGTGATCCCGAAAAAAATAAGTAAAACAAAAAATAAACAACAAACACTGGCACCGCTCGCGTGGTGCGGAATATTCAAGGTGCAATAGATGGCACGAATTATTCACGGTGCAACTGAAGTTTCTTTAGAGTTTCTGCTATGGGTTTGACTTCATCCATGTATGCTAATTATGAGGAATGTTCTAAATTTCAATGAGGGCTGGCGCTTGATTATAATTCAAAAGCTTTGCTGATTTTTTTCTGATTACGTAAAACGAAACGTCTTTTTAAAGGGTGCTAATATTACAGATGAACTGAACAGCAGAAAGCTTCCGGCATTTTGAATGAAATATTTCAGACGGTATTGCTCCAGCATTCACATCCAAATAATGATGTAGCAAAATCAGTTAAACATTCAACAGTTACAGATCAATGCTTATGCAATTTCTGTTATTCACTTATGTACAGTTTAGTCTTCTATATAATCACAGGCCTGTAGGGCACCTCGACAGGCATATTGTTTTCTATGATAGGTATTGGTTCTTGTGAAATGCCACTTCACTTTCTGGCAAGGTGCCCTTTGGTGAATAGTGCTTCTTATTAGACTAAATCCTACAAATGGTCATTGGGAAGTATTTTGCTGGTTTTGTTTGCACGAACTGTCTGCACGCCGAACGCTACTTTGTACGCGCGTATATGGCATAATACGTTCTAGCTAAAGTTTTTTAAAGCGTCTTCAAGCACTCTTCTTTGAATCGTGCTTTCACGTTTTTTCACTTTCGCGTGCATTAAAATTCGTAAAGTTTAAAAACTTGTGAGAGACTACAAATATGTAGAGTTGCTTTTGTACACCTAATCTTATATTTGTAAGTGAGCTTAATACACGTGTTCTAAGTACACTCACTAACCGCAGTGACGGTGCAATATCAGAAAATAATTTACGTATTAAAGATGTAAAAGTTCTCTAGATCAACAATTTTGCAAATCGTGGCATATCAGTCAGGGGCGACCTCACTAATACATAACGATGGCCTTGAACATCGTATGAAATTGAGATTGTTGTGTGTATAAAAATTTTCTTTTAAAGAGCTGCAAATTATCAGATGTAAGTATGCTGTCTCACAGTTCTCTGCAACGTAAAACATTGTCAGACTGCGCATGCATTGAGGAAAGGCCTATAGTATTGTTGTTTAAACCCAAAGCGAACTTCAGTATAACAAATGCAGGGGTGGGAAAGGTGGAAGGAAGAGAGCAAAGCACAGTGTGGCCTTGTATGGGACCACACCGGGAAAATCATGTGCTCATGGACATCTATACTGCGATGTAGTAAGTGTACGCAAAAGTGCGGATAGCGATGAGGAAGGGGGACATTCGAGAAGGGCATGCGTGTTTTTAAAATATTATATCAAAAAGAGGGAAATTGCAGCTGAGCGCAACGAGGTGTGATATCAGAGAGAGAAGGAGGAAGTATGAGGAGTGTGGTTGACTGTGCTATGAAAACGATGGTTTCCATTGCCGTTTTCGATGCCTAGAAGGCTGTACGGTTGGGAAAACCGTGCACGCTCGTGCGCGCACAGGAGTGCCCCTGAAAAAAAAACGCATGATTTAACGCCGACGCTCATTGGCCGTGTACGCCCTGCCTGCTTTTGATCGATCAATATGTGCTGTTTACAGTCCCAGAACCACCATATGAGATTATGAGAGACGTCGTATTAGAGGGCTTCGGAAATTTAGATCACCTGGTGTTGTTTAACGCACACCCAAATCTGAGCACATAGCCTATAGCAATTTCACCTCCATGGGAAACGCAGCGAACGCAGCCTGGATTCGATCCCGCGACCATCGGGTTAGCAACCAAATATCTTAGGCACTACGCCGTCACGACGGGGCTCCCTGCTTACGTTTACGCTGTTATCTCCTCGCAAGCTCGGTTAAAGCTGGTATAGAGGTGTATTGCTAACCAGGCTTCGAGCAGGCTGTTTTACAGTTCTCGCAGATGGGTTGGTGGACCACGTCTCTTCACTTCTTGCAGCATCCAGTTTGAGGCAAGCTGCATAAAGTTTCCGGATGCGTTTGCCCTAACCAGATATGGAAGGATCTTCACAGAAGATACACTGGCGCCCATAAATCGCAATGAATAACTACAACTAAGATATTTACTTGCCTACATGTATGCCTTCTGTGCTCTTAAGCTAACCGTATTTCAAAAAAGTCCATTAAATATGTAATCGTCACTTTATATTTATACATCCTAATGATTGATGCCTTAATAAAAATAATGTTTCAAAATTGCCTATAATTGTTCCTGCTATGACCTTGACGTCGTTCATAACAAGTCTAACAAAATATGTAGCAATTTATAGGGGGCGCAAAAATCTAATAGAGAACACGAAATGGCACTTAACCGGTCATTCTGGCCAACATCATGAAAAGATATCATTAGTATGTCACGCAATGTCGGATTCATGTATAGAATATGTAGATGACACATGCATGCCCAGTGTTGGATGGACATTTAATCTGCTGTACTAGATGTGGCGAGCTATTCCCGTTACTACACATCATGTAGGATTGTTCTTAATTAAATGACAGTAGTAAGCAGGATTAGTATTATGTTTTCGGTCACAGGATCCGCAACATGACTTCCCATATATATCGAAAAAAAGCCGCAATAAGCTTTCATGGCTGCTCCAATCCCCACAGTGTTCATACTGATCCCCAAGGGCAACTATAGCACAACCACATACCAGAGGGTGCTCTGGCGGCGGACTATTGCGACGGCTATGAGCTTCCAAGTTTTGGTCTGTAAGGCACATAGAAGTCATCTCTGGTATGTATACATTCTGATATTTAGGTACAAAGAGCTATTTTATTCTTCCACACCAACACAGTGGTCTATTGGCTAAGGCACTTGGCTTCTGACACACATGTCATGGGATGAAATCCTGGTTGTGGCGGCCGCGTTTTCAGCGAAGGCTGAAATGCTGGAGTAAAACATATGATTAAAACACGTGTGTCTAAATATAGGTGCACGGTAAAGAACCACAGGTGGTCGAAAATTGTGGAGCACTCCCTTTCATCGTCTCTCAAAATCATATGGTGGTTTGAAACGGTAAATGTAAACATCATTATTAGTATACTTTCCATATTCTTCAACCACCATAAATGTCACTGCCTTTATTCAATGAAATATATTTTTAGTGTATTTAAAACCCATGTTCAAGCCCAATTTACTTATGTAATGAAATAAAATAATGTGATCATTATGGACGCATATATATATATATATATATATATATATATATATATATATATATATATATATATATATATATATCAAGATCAAGGTGCGTACGAGAAAAATACACGCCTTGAGTAACTGAAGCTGACACACTATCATTATGGCATCAGTCGCTCTTAATTGCACGAAACTGCGAGCACTTTGAGCAAAACACAATTCGTGAATATGCAGCCTCGCAAGTTCTTTAATTATTTTCAGATGTGCTCTGAAGCTTTTTTATTCAAAAAGCGCTTTTCCTTTCTTTGTTGAATGCGCATATTAAAAAATGCAAGACACAAGATCAAAAAGGTTTTAAAATGCGAGAAACTATAAAATCGGATGGTTCTCTGAGTACACGTAAGTAATTTTCTTGCAGCTACATTCTCTATCTGGCATAAAGGATGGAGAGACTATGCATTTGTTTTATTCTCGTATCAGGTGTTGCAGCGCTGGTAAGCAGAATTGGTCACTCTGGGCAAAATAGTATTAAACTATTTATTTGGTAATAATGTAAATACTCCCATTTTTTAAACGGAATTACTAAATTCAGAAGTCCTGTTTATGAGTACACAGCAAGCATTTTAAATGTGTGGGTTATGAAAACGTGTACATATAATTTTCGTTAATGACACTTTATAGATAATAATGTAGTGGATTTAATATCACGTCATTTAGAGGCCTGATAGGGGCTGAAAGAGCAAGGAAATTGCGTTATCTTAAAAAAAGTGCGAGCTAATCTTCCCAAAAGACGACACAGAGAAATTCAGGTAGCGCGCGCATTGGCTATTCCAATGGGCTTCATGACTAGGTTTTACTTGATCTGCTAACAAAGCGTCACAGCTCTTTTGGAATGGTGTTGTCGAGCGGCATCAGTAAAGATTTCTCTGTTGTCCCTGTAGACAACGTTTAGACTCACACTGGAGTGTTTTGTTGCTCATCCTTACCTACCTTAATGTTACAACTATTTAAAGTTACTCAGAATAATTTCTATCATGCTCCAATGAGTAGTACGCCTTCTTTTGAGGAGTGAAATTTTTGTTGGTAGCAGAAACGTGGTACTCACTAATATGAAAAATAATAGCCAGTGGCCATTGAAAAAAAAATATTTTACTTGCAACAATAGAATATATTAAACTAAGTCACGCCCACCGGTGGTTGATATTGTTATATTTACAAGTCAACAAACGAGAAACCAAAAATACGCTGGTTTAAAATATTCCTTTATACAGTGATGAAAATTGGCCGCTTAATTGATGGCCTCTGCTAATTTTTTCATTGTGTCATGGACCTAAAAGATCATTACTGAAGGCAACTCTATGAGCAAATATGGACAACTCAATACATGTACTCCTGGGTGACACGTACTTGATGCCGGCTGCTCTAGAAAGGACGGTGTTATATTCGTTCTTTTAGACCAAATGCTATGCAGGAATGATATATGGGCAATCTTTCTGCATGTGGCCAGAGGCGTCAACTGTTCATTTTGTAATATTTACGAAGCACATATCACCAATACTTTTCATAAATAGAGCAAACCACATCCCTTTGAATGCCTTGAATTCTAATCTAGGAGAAAAGTCTTGATTATGAATGCAGAACTTTTCAAAGAAATAAGCGCAATTTTTAGCATGCAACATTTGTAAATGTGAAGCGCTATTCGTGCGTGGCCATGATCTTGAACGTTTCGACAAGTAATTTCGTCATGGCGTTGGCAAAATCCTACAGAAAGTTCCGATGCACGAAGACACATTGCCATGTTAAGTTATTTCACTACGCAGCTGTCAGCCAGGTAAAAGGAGCTGCCAGAGAAATTGATAATGTGCATGGTCCTGTTAAGCTATGTAAAAGTATCGTCCTTACGTGAACACTCATTTACACCTGCAAATAGCAGTGGTTGTGCGACTAATAATTGCCAAAATGGCACTTTGAACCCAAATCATCCACTTTCAATTGAGCACACGATACTAGATTCTTCATTGTATTTGCAAACTTCTGATACAATATTTATCGTGTAATAGTAATGAAAGCTGAAGTGAATTTTGTATGACAATGGGTACAGGTCACACGCAGATCAAAATATTGTTTAATGAAAGTCCGAGAGAAGGGCACCTTAATAGAAGAACAATAGCACAATTTTCAGGTGTGTGCAGTAACCAATTCATGGGTAAAGAGTAAACAATTGGTGTGCTCGTGTTGCAAGAAGTATACGTTAGAAGCAGTTCTCTGAGTGTCCTTTTTTATTCCCGTCCTAATGTACATACAAGTTACATAACGTCCCTGTACTAACCAGCTCAGACACAACCTTTGAGGCATCCTGTGTCTTAGTTATATGAGGACACTACTGTCCCTTTTTACATAGTTAGAAAAGACTAGAAACAAAAAAAGCCCCAGAAAAACATACCTAAACGCAGCTAATCAGCGCCTACTCGCCCCATGAGATCGGATCCCACTCCACAAGGTGATGTTACTTGAAGCATGGGCACCTGCACAAATAAAGATTGTATTGTAGCAGAATAAATACACTCATTCTCATAAGTGAGAATTACAAAAACTGTTTATTAGTTCAAGACCAGAATAAAAGGTAACAAGGCTCCTACAGGTTTCGAAAGTCCATACCTATAGGTGTTCAATGACTTTCATGTCCCAGACATTGCATGTTTTCGAAGATGCAAAGCAGCATACGAACTAGAAATAGATTGGAATAAGTTTTCCGAAACAAAGAGAAGACGGATAAAATTAGCGACTCGTTTTCTTTGTTATACGCAATATTATTCACCGTTGACAGAAAGTTAAGTACAGGGGATGTCATTGAAGTAATTGTAATGAATTTGTGAAGAAGAAAAATTTGACAAAACTAGCATGTCGTACGTTGGCAGGATAATATGATAATATTAACTGTTGAAGTTTCACACCCCAAGACCATATGACTGTGATCGACGCCATATCTGCCGTTTTACAGTGTGCGGACATCGCAGACTACACACAACTCTAGCACTTCGACTCCAACAAAATGCAGTATTAAGGTAGACATTTATCTTGAATTAGCGAAAACAGTTGACAAGTTTCCATCCATCACGGTACTAACTGATGCGAAAAGAAAAAGTGGCCGTGTTGGTGCAAGTCATCTATGTCAAACTGCAGTGTACCAAAGCACACAATCGGTACTGAATCGCGCACTGATCATAGTTGAGCCTCATATAGGCATAGTTGGAAATGTTTATCATGTCCCAAATCCACAACTTCAGAACGACAGCTTTTTCTGGCATGTAACTAGACGGGCAATTCTAGCTGACAGAGACAAGGTCCACGATAGATCACAAATTGTGGCAGCGCAATGACGCATCGTCGACAAAGTCGCTGCGGAGTACGGGTTCGCGTACTGCGTTGTTGAGGAAGTACGGGTAAAGCTGTGTTACGGAAAGCTCCAAAAAACTCAGGAGAGATATCCAGAGGCTCCGTTCCTTGGTACATAGCCGAAGACTACCCGCTGGCTCCGAGTTGCATTCGCGACTGCGGGTCACAAGACGGCAGCAAAAAAGACAGCTCAAACATTAATAGGAGCATTAATAGGAGGACGTCATCAAGCCAACCTATGGAACTGGAAAACTTGGGGACGTCACCACGCAAAGAAGACATAAAACCTCGTCCGCTTCAGCAGCACCTCAGTGGAAGCGGCGGCACTACACCAGCAATGTCACTGAAACATGCGTGGCTTATCTTGCAGGTTGGTTATTATGCTCCTGCATCTTACTATCGTTCCGGCAATCCTTTTTTCATTGTGCTGCCGCTCCCAGCGAATTGTTTTGACATTCTGTTCAAGTTGTGGTCAGAATTGGTGCTAATGTTTTCCGGGGACATTTAACTCAATCCCGGACCAACTGTTGAGGAAATGCTTGTTGTTGTTGTTTGTGGGGTTTAACGTCCCAAAACCACCATATGATTATGAGAGACGCCGTAGTGGAGGACTCCGGAAATTTAAACCACCTGGGGTTCTTTAACGTGCACCCAAATCACACGGGCCTACAACATTTCCGCCTCCATCGGAAATGCAGCCGCCACAGCCGGGATTTGATCCCGCGAACTGCGGGTCAGCAGCCGAGTACCTCAGCCACTAGACCACCGTGGCGGGGCTTGAGGAAATGCTAGAGACAATCTTAAAGACACAAACTCAAATACAAGCTAGGCTAACTCAGATAGAAGAAAAATTGGAACCTTTGTCTGAATATGCTGCTAAGGTAAATAACCTTGACATTGCTGTTGAAAGCCTCCAGCGCACGATTGAACAACAGCAAGAAAGGTTAAAAATTTGGAAAACAGGGCTAAAAGAAATAATCTTCTTGTTTTTGGTGTCACTGAGACTGATAAGGAAACACGACAGGAAATTGAAGAGAAAATATTAAAAAACATAATCTCAACGCACCTTGGTGTTACAGTGTCCTCAGTAGAAAGAATTCACAACATTGGTCAGAAGAAAAGCAAACAGGACAGACCAGTTATTGTAAGATTTTATGACTACAATGAAAAGATGGCCACATTTAAAAGCTGCAAAAATTTGAGAGGTACTAATATCAGAGTCTCTGACGACTACTCAAAAGAAACATTAGAAAAAAGGAAGTCCCTTTGGCGCTCTGCTCTTGACGATAAGCGTAATGGTGCGAAGGTGAAGCTTGTTCGAGATAAGCTTTACATCGACGACGTTGCTTACACGTGGGATTTCCGTTCCAATACACGCGTGAAAGTTAAAAACATCAAAGCGAAGCACGCCGCCCGGACTGACAAAACAAGCTGTGCGACATAAAGCTGATAAACGTGAATGCACGAAGCGTTTTGAACAAAACAGAAGAACTAGAATCGTTGACACTAATTTATGACCCTGACTTCGTAGCTGTAACAGAAACTTGGCTAACAGAAGATATTGCAGATACGGATGTTTTTCCCATTTTCTTTCACGTACTGCGTAATGACAGACTAACCCGAGGCGGAGGCGTTGCTTTACTGATTAAGAAAACTCTTCGGTACGAATTATTGTCGCCCATTAAAGACTGTGAGAACGTGTGGTGCAAATTATTTATGGGAGATATCGCGTTACTTATAGGGGTTCTCTATAGGCCCCCCAGGAACTTCAGTTGATATTTTTGAGAAATTGGCAGACTACTTGCTAACAATGACAAACACACGAAGCAGAGTAATAATCACAGGCGATTTTAAGTTTACCAGGTGTTGACTGGAATGCACGAGTTGCTGGGCCACTTAACAAGCCACTTGCAGAAAACATGCTTGACATCATGATCAAGTACGATTTGGTTCAGGTAGTTGACAAGCCCACTCGAGTTCAAGGACAAACCGAAACATTGTTGGACTTACTATTTTTGTCACAGGAAGTGTTTGATTATGAAATAAGTATCGAGGATAGAATCTCGGATCATAAGGTGATTGCAGCAAGTCTTAAACCAAATAAAAAATTAGAAAAAATAACCAGAGTAAAGGTGTACAATTTTCAGGCCGCAGATGATACCTCAATTCTTGATTACTTAGAAACGGCTTTTGACGCTATCCCACCTTCAGATGATGTAAATGACCTCTGGGAATACTTTAAGAGGGTAGTAAACGACTGTTTGTCACGTTTTGTTTCCAAAAGAGAAAAGCGAACTGCAAAAGCTAACCCATGGATTACCAGATGTATCATTCACCTAAAACGGCGACTATGTCGCGCCCGTCAGAAAATACCAAGAAACTCGTCTGTTATTGCTCACATTAGTGCTCAGGTACGAAGAGAAGTCAAGCAATCTAAAATTAATTTTCTAACTAATATTTTGTCTGAATACATATCCAACTCTCCCCATAAATTTTGGCGGTACCTGTCTAGTTCGCAGTCTGAAATAACTGGGCTTTCTATAGACGGGACCTCCTATAGCGAACCGATTGAGACTGCCGAAGCATTCAATCATTACTTCAGTACTGTTTTTTCTTCAAGTATTGATCATTCAAAAAAAGGCTGTACGTTCGATGATACTAGTTCCAATCTTCTTACCGTATCTAAAGAGGGCGTAATGGCATTACTGCTTGAATTGGATCATAAAAAAACACCTGGTCCGGATATGATTCCCAACAAATTTTTGAGGCGCTACTCCGATTGGGTTTCTAGTTTCTTAGTTAAAATTTTCAATTTATCTTTGTGTACTGCCGCTGTTCCTAATGATTGGTTAATGGCAAGAGTTGCGCCCATTTTCAAAGCTGGTGACCGCCTTAATGTTTGTAATTACCGTCCAAATTCTATCACATGCACGGCGTGCAATGTAATAGAACATATAATTTCAAAATATATATTTCAATATATAGAAAACAATAATCTGTTTTATAATAAGCAACACGGTTTTAGAAAAGGCCTTTCAACCATCCCTCAGCTTTTTGAATCCGTTCATGCTTTCGCTACAGCGATAAACTCAAAAGAACAAGTCGATGTCATAGCAATTGATTTCTCTAAGGCCTTTGATAGAGTATGTCACAAGAAACTTATTCAAAAAATGTTGATACTTGGTATTGATCCCGCAATTGTAAGATGGGTTGAAGCGTACTTGCGCAATAGGTTGCAGTTTGTTGAAATAAGTGGCGCACGTTCTTCTCTTTTACGCGTATCCTCAGGTGTGCCAAGAAGGCTCCGTGTTAGGACCTCTACTCTTTTTAATTTATGTGAATGATATTGCAACGGTCGTGCCTCCTTTTGTTGATGTAAAGTTATATGCAGATGATTGTCTCTTGTTTTGTCATGTGAAAAGTGTTTCTGATCAAATGCTCCTCAATGATGCTCTTCGATGTATTGATAACTGATGTGAAAAATGGGACATGAAAATTAATTTCAATAAAACTGTTTGCATGACAATTTCAAATAAAAAATCCGCTTTTAACTATAAATACACAATAAGCAATAGAGAAATTAGGAGTTCTAATGAGTTTAAGTACTTAGGTGTTACTATATCCAGCAATTTAAAGTGGGACAAGCATATTGACAACATTACAAGGACTGGCGAAGCGAAAGCTGGGTGTTCTAAGAAGGAAACTTCGAAATGCAACACCTTCTGTTAAATTGTTGGCGTATAAGACTATTGTTAGATCAACGCTGGAGTACGCAGCTATCATCTGGGATCCGCATACTAAAACTAAAATTAACAAACTTGAACGTGTACAAAGATTGGCCGCGAGGTTTATTTATTCAAATTACAGGAGAACGCAGTCTGTATCACTTTTGCTTGCTGGGGCTGACCTTCAACCGTTAGCTACACGTAGAAAAATAGCTCGCTTAAAATTTATTTTTTACCTGTATCATAAGAACTACAAGCTGGATCCCAGTGTATACCTGCGCCCCCCAGGACGAGCGTCGGCTCGTACCAATCACTCATTTTTTGTCCAAGCTTGTGTACCGCGGGTGGATGTATTTAGGTTTTCGTTTCTGGTGCGATCTACTGTTGACTGGAATGCGCTTCCTCCCAAGGTACTTACAGGATGTAGATCCTCACAAGACTTTCAAGCGACGGCTGGACTTGTCTTTTGCCTAACATTGTTTGTGTATTGTTCACCTGTTCACCTCCCACCCCTGCTACAGCCCGCAAGGGCTAGCAGTATTGTAAATAAATAAAAGTAAAGCTTATTGTAACGGCGTTTTTTGTTACCCATAAGCAATGCTTTCTTTTTATTTACTCAGGCGTACCAGTACTTTGCATGTTTGCAACTTAACTGTATTCTTAATATTCAACCAGAACTACCGCTGGTGCCTTATTGATGCTACGGAAGGCTCCACGCCAAAGATGACGTGGGGCATGTTGGCCACGTATTTGCTGTGCACCTCTGCATATGAGCCATTTATTTGGAATTGATAGCTGGTGGTAGCATGGTGAATGATACGCATTCGGCAAGTAGTGCGTTGAGGGCTTCAAAAACGAGCACACGTCCTGTGTCACTTACAAGTTCACGTGGTCCGTGGTGACTGAGAACAAAACTGCTTAGGAGGAACAATGATACGCTGCTTGCTGTAACAACAGACAAAGCTTCTGTTTCTGCGTATCACGTCATGCAGTCAACAGCGACAACGATTCAACTTTTTCCGGAATTCCCGAATGAAAAAGCCTATACAGATCAATTATAACGCAGTTGGAAGGCATGGCTAGGCACGAGATTAGCAGGATCGGACCAGAGATGTGCTGAGGAAGAGCTTTGCGTTATTGACATAACGGGCATGACTGCCTCTACAGAGGCGTATGTGCCGCCCCAATAAAACTGGTAAGAGAGCCGCGCATACGTTTGCAAGACGCCCACAAGTTCACATGAAGGGTCAGCGAGGAAAGCTGAGCATATTGCTGCACGACGATTGTGGGGTATTACCAGTAATTACTTTTAGCTGTCAGACATGTAATTCCTGCGATAAAAGGGACCATCGCGAATGGTAATATGAGTCGCCTGATGGCAAGGTGCTCTTAAAGGCGAAGAAGTCGACAATTCTGAAAGTAACTGCGGAAGAGCGCTGATTTAGTCATCTTTACGGTTCTCAGACGGCATGCCGCAGTCTGCTGGGAACGAAACCGTTTTGTGCAGAGCAGATAGGCATGCAAAGCTTTCGGATTACACAGGTGAGCGCGATAGGCGTTCGCATGAGTGTGACGTCGGCCAGACCTATAGACTACACGCATGTTGAACTCTCGATACCGCAAAGCCCCATGAGCTGAACGTCCAGAGGGTCTCTCAATGCGAATAAAAAACAAAGGGTACGATTGACGGTGATTATGCCGAAGGAGTGGCCATATAGGTGTGGTTTATATACTTCTGAGTCCCAAATTATAGCCAGACACTCCTTCTTTATAACAGAGTAATTCTTCTCTGCTTTAGTGAGGGTATGGCTTGCGCATGCGACTATGCATTCCTGGATGTCTGATTCGCACTGTGTGAGCATGGGACAAGTCCAACACCACTGGCATCGGTGGGTAACTCAGTCGGAGCATCCAGGTCAAAATGAGCTGGTAGTGAGGTTAGCAGAGGGGCAACTTTTGGAAAGCATCGTCACAGATGGGTAACCACGCGTATTTTCTCGAGTCAATATGTACATCTTTAGTCAAAGGGGTGATGATCGTCACAAAATTCCGAATAAAGAGGCGGAAATACAAGCAAAGAGCAAGAAAGCTGCGCAGCTTCTTCAGAGATGCTGACTTAGGAAACTCTGCAACTGCGTTGCACATCATCTACTCAAATTGATCGTCCATCATTCACTTGAATACTGCAGGTGCTTTGCATAAACCAAATGTCATGACACGGCATGCGTAAAGGCCATCAGGTGTGAAAAAGACTGTCTTAGGTTGGCATTCCAGTGCCATAGGGACTTGCCAGTAGTAGCTATGCAAGTCAATTGAAAACAAGAACACGGCACCTTGGAGGCAGTCAAACGCGTTACTGATAGCCGGTAAGGCGGAAACGCCCTTTCGAGCTAGTGTATTAAGGCGATGATAGTCAACACAGAAGTGATTGACCCGTCCTTCTTTTAAATGAGATTGACTGGAGGTGTCCAGGCACTATTCGAAGACTCGTTCTCTGTTGCGGACAAGCGATAGGGTCTTTGACGCAGTGGCGCATTGGTATCTGTGTTGATGTGGTGACAGACAGCTGACGTATGGCTGAGAAAGTATGCTGGCAGTCAAAGAAAGCATGGGACTTGTCCAGGAGTCGTAGAATTCAGGTTCGTTGTGTAACGAAAACGTTTCGGTGATGGAGCTGCTAAGTATGTCAGGCGTAATATCCTGTGATAATAGGCACAGGTCACTCCGGTCACGGTGTGTTCAACAGAAGGACAATGTGGCATATCCATATTTGTAGAAGGGTCAAGGCTGTAAACACACCCGACGCACTCGCCCCAGAGCGGTGTTATAGGACATGACAACAGGTTCTAGATGAGCAGTCTGCTGACGCCTTCGTGAAGTTCTAAAAGAGCATAAGGTAGCGGCGAACGCTTGCGACAAAGGCATGAAAAGGGCATGTGACTCGGCGAGTGAGTTGCAGGAGACCATGCCAACAGTAAAAGAGTTAGGCGGTATGGTAACGGATTCTGCAACTAAGGATTTTCCCTCGTTTCAAAAGTGTGATAAAACAGAGCAGTGCCAATCACTTCCTTGGCCACCTTAGTGCTACAGCAGTTGATCATGGCCCTATTCGGAAAAAAAGTCCCAACCCAAAATGGATCTATGGGAGCCCTAATCCAAGACTATCACTTTAATGACGCAGATGAGGCCGTCTATTGCAAAGCGGGCAGTACTGGCAGCTTCTAATGTGACGTGCTCAGCGCTAGACGTACAAATCAATGTACTTGCTAGTGGCGTCATAACCTTTATTGAGCAAGCGACACACTCTGGCACTTATCACTGAAACTGCGGCGCAAGTGTCGTCAGGAGTGAGTGCAGTGCTGCTGTTCATATATGCGTCAAGAACATTTGTCGGTGAATAAAGATACCTTGGGCTTCAGAAAGGTGACGCAGTTCCTGCCTCTGGAAATACGGCAACCAGTCTTCGGCTCTGGCGATGAAGGACAACGACGCATCGGCATTGGCGAGTGGAGCTGTGTCGAGCCTTTGGTGAGCGATGGTTAAAAAGAGGGCAGTGGTCAGCGTACAATGACGTGTGGTCAGTGCGCGGAAATGCTGCAAAGAAAAAGCGTGGTGGCAAGTGAGGGGCAGGTTCAGAGCTTTGGTGGTAGCTCTGGTGGAAGACAGGTTCACACTGACGACAGTTTTACGCTACGTGGCCAGGCAGGCCACATGTAAATCATATTTGCCGATTGTCGGGAGTATGCCGTTGTCCGCTATTTTCAAGAAGCTTGCTGATTGAACTGAGGAGTGGGTCTTAGTAGTACGGCTGATGGTAGTGACGCCAAAGTCAGAAAAAGTGGCCGTATGTCAGCTTCAGCATAGCTTTGAGGTGCATTAACCTGGGCTTAGGCAACAGGCGTCGGCAACGGTGAAGTGTCGTGGGCAGGAAGTAGAGGCGCGAAAACTTACTCCATGATGACCTGTAAATATTGCTTACAGAGGTGACGGTGGTTTGCGCGTTGTTGATAGCAGTGAAAGCTGACGAGCGACCTCTGCGCGAACAAATTCAGATCTGCGATAGCAGGGATTTGAAAGACAGAGGTGTTGGTCAGTCTCTAGATGGCGTCAGTACGTCCAGCCAGAAGATGCTGTTCTCGGAGCTCGTTGAAACTCTGACACAGCTCGATGACTTCAGAGACAGTGGCGGGAAACTTCGAGAGCAGCACTTGAAAAATATCATTAGACATGCCCTAAATATGTGCCGCACATTGACGGTTACCCCATATCGTCGCGTTGACACGGGGCTTAGGTCGAGGATGTTCTCGACGTAGCTTATGAATGCCTCACTAGTTTATTGAGACCGGCATCGTAGTCATTGTTCTGCGCGAAATCTGCGCACCCTAGCACGTCCAAACGCCGCTGCAATATAGGTTTTGAAGGTCGAACAAGTGATATTCTCTGCCTCGGGGTTTACTTACTACAGCTTCGAGACACCCGTTAAATAAAACACCACTAACCCGAGCTTCGCTTCATCGTCTCATTTGTTGGTAGCACTCGCTCATTCGTCAGATTACTGCCATTCCTTGGCGTCATTTTCGTCAGTGCCGCAGAAGATGTTGGCCTGTCGCAGGAGCTGGACACCGGGACACCCACTCGGTGGTAAAATTGGGGGAGGGATCTGTGGAGACAGTGTCGTCAAGCGTGACGGATGGCAACTTCCGGCTTCGCGATCCCTGGGCCACGGTAAACCGCAGCAGCCTCCTCCAAAATATAATGTAAATGCAGGGCGAAAATAGTAGTGGCCTCGAGATAGTTGCAGCAAAAGCTGGCCGCGAAGACGGGAAGCGTCGCAACAGCAACCATGCAGTCCTAGCTCATGCCTCGCGCCAACGTGTCAATGTCGCTGCAGTAGTGGTTATTCTGCTTCATCTACACCTACCATCTGACCGACATTCGCTTAGGGTATGTCGTATATTAAAAATGCCTTGGATGCACACAATAAATAAGTGAATTTGGAGACCTCACGTAGAGTACGTCTTTAACAGTTCTAGTCACATGCTCGGCTACATATGACGTAACTTCTACAAAGCACCCACTTTCATAAAACTAATACTATATAGGCCTCTCATACGTTAAAACCGAAGTATCTATCTGCTATATGGGATACCAGTCATGCTAAGCTTATAACATCTTTTGAACTAGTAAAAAATGTCTCAGCTTGGTTCAACCTCTCTGACTTTACCCGAACTGCCAGTATAGCCTCGACGAAAAATAACTTATCACTTATTATAATTGCTCACTGACGAAAAATTGCCCGTCATTAGGTAGTTCATAAAACTTTCTCCATCCATAGTTTGTTTATTACTGCATGCTTTGGTCTTTGTACTATTCGAAAAATGTTGATGATCGTTATCAGGCAGTAATCGCATCATGTCACTCTAGGAGTCAGTCGTTTATTACCTGTATATATCAAGAGTCTAACCACCTTCCCTCAACTTTCGCAACACTGATTGCAATCTTTTCACGTCACATTAGCTAACATATCGCCAGTACGATATCATACCTGTACTTTAAGTCCCTGTTATTTCATTATTTAATTGTTCTTTTTGAAATAACAACCAATCTCTTGCAATCTGGAGAAATGTTGATGTTAACTACCCCACTGCTCTTTTTTATTTCTATAGTTCGTGTAGTAAGCTACTCCATTTTTCAATTCCATTTAACCTATGTGAGCAATATAAATAAATAAATAAATAAATAAATGCATATTTACAATGTGTTTTCCTATAGAGGAAAGAAAGTCAAAAAAAATAACAGCATATTCACAGATAGAATGATGATTAGAGGGGCGAAGCATCCCTCAATTTGCCCGTGCTTCCGCCTGTGCGTCCTTCTATTGAAAACTTTAAGTACTGCTATCTCGCTTCTTTTTATCATATATTCGGATGGATGGATTAGATGGGTTGATATGGCTGTACCATTTAGATCGAGCAGTGGCTAGCGCTACCAAGCCGTAATACTTGATAAACCTAAAACAAGATTTTTTTAAACATTGAGGTTGAGGATTCGTACTTTGCATGAAGGTTTTTTTTCACTCGTGCCTTGACTTTAGCCACCAATCAGGTAACCTCCTTCTATTGAATTCTACCAGCTTAAAGTCTATTTTGCCTTCCCTGACCCTAAACCCCAGTGCTTTGAAAAACTCTGCGACATCATCCTGAACTATAGGGTGAAGCCCTTTACAGAACATTATCAAGTGCTCGGCACTTTCCTTTTCGTCTCCACACGCACTACATACTGTGTCTATCCCTTCGTATTTGGCCCGATATGCCTTGGTTCGCAATACTCCCGTCCTGGCCTCAAACAGTAGAGAACTACTCCCAGTATAATCATAGATCCTTTTTTTGGCAATGTCTTGCCTAAAAGTTCGATTGATCTCTACAGCGGACTTCTCAATCATGCCAATTCTCCACATATTGGTCTCAGCTTCCTTCGCATTCTTCTTAACCGATAATTCTTTTTGGTATGGCCACTTCCTGTTTTCTAAGTATTTACCAGTCAATTTTCTGGTTCGATTTCTGCGTTCCGTATTGACATTCCTCACGTACAAGTTTCTGAATACCTTCCTAGCCCAATGCTCCTCCCTCATTTCTCTCAATCCCGTTTCAAATTGTATCTTGCTGCTAGCTTCCGTGCCCTAAAATTATGTCCATCCCATATCACCTTGTACTCCCTGGTTTGGTGTATTTCATTGAGCTCCTAAAGCAAGCCTACCTATACTACGTTGCTTAATTTCTAATCTTGCTTGAACTTCTGATCTCATGAACAAGGCCGCAATGCAGATAGTCAGACTAAGAACCTTGACCCCTTTGCATCATCCTCTCACAAAATCATACCGATTGTAATTCCACAGTGCCCTGTTTTTCATCACTGCAGCATTCCTGTTACCTTCAGTCGTTACGTAAATTTTATGTTCCCTTAGGTACTCGGCCCCATTGCTTATCTATGCACCCAAATATTTGTATTTATCTGTGATCTCTATTGTGACATCCCTTATTGTAAGCTCACTACCTTCATTGTCACTAAAAACCAGGACTACTGATTTTTCCTTACTGAATCTGAAGTCTAACCTATCTTCCTCATTACTGCGGATATCCATCAATCTCTGTAAATCTTCCTTGTTGTCCGCCGTTAGCACTATGTCATCTGCGTACATCAATGCTGGTAGTGCCTGTTCAATGAGTTTTTCTTGTTTGACGAAAGAGAGGTTGAAGCCCAGTCCACTACTCTCTAATTGGCCTCTAATCCTTGAAGGTACATCATGAATAATAAGGGTGACAGAGCACACCCCTGCCTAAGCCCTCGTTTTATCTATGCAGGCTTGCATACCTGTTTTCCCCACTTTAAAACTGCCTTGTTACCTTTATAGGTACCTTTTAAAAGATTAGTGACTCCATCATCCACACCTAGTGTGCAGTATTCCCGATAATTCCTCTTGAACCACGTTATCGTACGCTCTCTTGGTGTCCGAAAATGCTAGCCACAGGGGCCTGTGTTTCTTTTCGATGCACTGCGTCAGTGAGAACAGTTTGTCTTCCAACCTCCTGTGTTTCCGAAACCCATTCTGCAGTTCTCCCAGCACCCCCTCATCCTCTATCCATGCCTGCAGTCTTTTCTTTATACTCTGCATCGCCAGCCCGTAGAGCACTGATGTCACTTTTATAGGACGTTAGTTGTTTATGTCAGCTTTGTTTCTTTTTCTGTTATAGATCATGCTCATCCTGCTAAGTTTCCATTTATCGGGGACTTCACCATCCATTATTATTTTGCTCACTGCCTCTCTCAAAGCCTGCTTAGAGATCGGACCTAATGTCTTTATCAGCATTATTGGAATGTCATCTCGGCTGTTGATGTACTACTAGGAACCCTCTTTTCAGCCCTTTCCCACTCTCGTTGTAACAATAGAGCCATTACGCCACTTGATTCATCTTTGTCCATTGTGGTGCATAGTGCACTGCTTTGTCGAAATTTTTCTGTCACTTTTGTTCTTATACATTCAATAGCTTCGTCCCCTTCAAGACTAGCACCTTTAGCTGTAGTTATAAACTTCTGCTCTGGGTTCGTCTCATTTCTTAGGGAGTTTAGATGGTTCCAAAATTTTGCAGCTGCCTTTCTTTCTTTTCTTTGTACTTCTGCCAGCCACTGAGCTTCCTTTCTTCAAATTTTTTAATCGATCAATAGAAATGCATCCCCTCTACAGCTTAGAAAAATTTCCCATTTTCTTTAACACCATCTGTCGGTTCAGCCTATGCCTAGCATGTCTGTGTTGCCTAGAGGCTTCCTGACGTTTTGCTATGGCTCTCTTAACTTCCTCATTCCACCAACTCTTGGGTCTGTGTCTTCTTTTCTGGAAGATCTTGTCACGTGCCTTAGCGAGCTCTAGCTCAAACAGTCTAATTAGACTCGTGTGTGTCCACACTGTTTTACATTCTCGGTGATTAATTTCTCAATTTGTTTAGTAGCTTTTTCTATTTACCTTTCTGAATAAACGTTTTCCTGTAGTTGCTCATCTTGCCTCCTTCCCACTTTCAGCGCTCTTCGAAAACTTAGCTTGATACCCTTGTGATCACTTCTCAGATTTCTGGAAGGAATATTCATCTATATGCATCCCCGTGAGCTTATTATACATCCTATGTGACATCAGTGCGTAATCTATCTTTGACTGCCGCTTTTCTACCTCCCATGTTATTTGCCCTTCACGCTTCTCGGTACTTTTGCAAATGATCAAATCGTGCCTTTCACACATATCCATGATCATTTTGCCTGTCGGGTCGGTATACCCATCTATATCTTCTGTGTGCGCATTTATTTCTCCTAGTATAATTATCTCGCACTCTCCTCCTAACTCCTCAATGTCTTATATGCACTTTACCATTGTCTGGTTTTCTCCCTGGCCTTTGCTACCGTCCACAAGTACACGAAACCAAGGAGTCTCATTTGCCACTTTTCCTTTTAGCCAAAAATGCTCCTTGCGTTCCTGCTTTACACTTTCCCAATGTCTACGTTTATGAATGAATGCCCCAATATCACCCCCCTTTCTGGGGCCATTTACAATTACAATACTCGCAGGTGTAGTACGGATTGTTAGGAGGTTGTTTCATTTCTCTGAGGTGTGTTTCTACGAAACCGTATATCATCGGCTCTCCTCCCTTAGCTGTTCTACTCTCTTTCCACTTCAGCGTGTTCTTTCCTCCCGGTATGTTTTATAACCAATGTCTGAATAGGCTCGGCGCTCGTGGCTACGTGTATTTTCCCCCTAACTGTACCGATCTTAGATACTGGTGTCACTTTGAAATCGTATCTGTCCATACTACCTGTCAAAAAGTTTCCCTGGATGTTTTCCTCGTCACTAGCTATCCTGCAGCTCGAAGGGCCCAAAAAAGATACCGCGCGTCCTGCCAGTCGCCAACCCACCTCATCACCCAGCCGCCCATGGAAGTAAATTCTGTCTCGTTGAAAACCACCTCACCTATGCACCTATCTGTTTATTTCCACCACCTCAAAGCCGTTCTCCCGACTCATCCGTCATATCTCTTGGTTTGCGTAGACAACCGCTCTTTGCAGGTTGCTGTCACGCACCGGTACCTCCGGTATTGTGCATATCACCACCTGTACCTGAGGAGAAGTGGCGCGCATGTCATAGACCTTTTTCGCCAGTGTGGTTGCTAAGCCTGCTGTATGTTCATTTGGGACATCGTTTAAACCACCTGAAATTATCACGAGGTTTAGTCTGTGAGCCGTAGTTTTGAGTTTTGCGCTCGCTCGCCTCATGACTGCTTACAGCTTGCATTCTGGGAACGACCGACCCTACTGCTACCCTCTTGTCACCTTTTACCCTTTCGTAGATAGCTTCTCTGCATCGATTTAAATTCAAGTCCCTGGCGATTTTCACTTGCTGTGACTTTTCAGCCGGAATGTCCTGCACCTTGGGGTTACAGGCACCTGTGACGCGGGCTGCTTGTCTCCTCACAGCTCCACCACTACTTCGCTGAAGCTGGGCCTTGCGACAATTGAACTGGCTGAACCTTATTTTTTTTCAAACTTGCTTGCTCTTTTTTCTCTGCTGTTCTGGTTGCCGGTTCCCTACTGTTGTTCTCGTAGGCCGCTCCTTTGTTCACTTTGGCTAGTGCTTCCTCGATGAACTTCCGCCTTTATCTCATTGTCCTCGTATTCTCTTGCGCTGTCGCCAATGAGGTCACAGCACGGTGATTCTCATCAGCAGTTTACTCTGGGCAACTATCACTTTTTTCTTTTTTTTCTCAACCTCACATTGCCTACACTTCGCTTCAGCCTCTTCTTCTTCCGCTTCTACACTTGGGTCTATTTTCAACGCCACCCCACATCCTGAACAGTTTACAGTCTTTTTAACTATGTCTTACTGACACTAATTGTCTCTATGCCTTGCCTCACTCGATAATCACAAAACTCGATCCCTGCCTTACGGAAAAGAGAAAGTCTAGGCTGTACTACAAAAATTTGCGCGTTCAATTTACGTGCACCGACCCCACGAAGTGGCAAAATAAAAAAATAAAAAACACACACGCGCACAAACTAATATATACCTAGTGGCTGACCCCCAAAAAGCCGTTCAATGTAATAAATGCTTGAAAGATTTTAACTGCTGCCATAATAATTATAAAGACTAAGCTCAAAACATGCAATACCACTTATCTGCGCAATTCGATCAGCAGTGCTGAAAAAACCCGTCCATCCACCATGACAGTCCGAACCGAACTTCCATTCATCGTAGACAAGTACCGCCGTCCAGCGGACAATACAAGAAGTAGACGAAAGTATGTACCCCATTTCTGCTGTCAGCGCTTTCTCATACCAAGAGCACAATAACGACGCGTGCTACGTTTTTCGCATCATGTGGACATGCACATAGGTATCCGAGGGCAGGTGTGTGCCACAGGTTACGCACCACGACAACGGCGGACACACACGCACTACGCCACAAGAAGCTTCACCCTAAACAACCAGGAAGAAGCTACATTCGAGGCGAAGCTCCTAAAGCCATGAGTCTCTCCCTCCTACCTTGTCATCGTTCTTGAAGCCTTCTTTAATGACTCACTGAGCAGGCGCGGGCAGACAGACAGGCAGACAGACAGACAAACACACAGAAGGACATACAAGCTAACAGACAGATGAACACAAGAACGGATAGACAGACCAACAGACAGAATGACGGATTGACGTATGGACATACAGACAGGTCGACGAACGGAAAGCCGTTTGGATGGTTGGAGAGACAGATGTACGAATAGACAGGCAAACAGTAACGCACAGATGAAGTTCTGGACAGACAGACAAACGCACAGCAGATGGACGGACCGGCAGACAAATGATAGTCAGACAGACGCGTGGACGCCCGGAAGGTGGTTGCAAGGACGAACGGACGCAAGAATGAATGAAGAATGGAAGAATATAATGAAAAATGGAAGCAATGAATGAAGCAAGAATGTACAGACGCTTGCACAGACGGAGGGAGGACGGAAGCACGGAAAAATGAAGGGAAGCAAGGATGAATGGCGGAGGCTTAGCCCCTTTCATCTTCAGTCACTCCCTGGATATGCTGCGATTTTTATGGTGCATACATTTTCGTTATTTGCAGCGCTACCTGCGCCACCTAAACTTTTCTTATGATAGCATGTGTTGTTTGGAATGACGTTCCCTATGATTTGATGTAAAAATTTTGAAGTCTTTCCGAGAGTGCGGCGGTGAGAGGTCAATTCCCCTGATGCTGATTGTCTACCATTGGCCAATTTTTCTTTCTCTACGGGTTAAATGTGACGCCACCTGGTTTTGTAAGCTAGAGGTGAAAACTTTATTGCTGACTCTGTCAAGTTGGCGACCTGAGTTTAGACCACCCTGGAGGATGACCGAAGACCCTGTTTCCTCGCCGCCTCATGGGCTTGTTGGATCGCACACAATTTATTCTGGACATTGTAGCTGTGCAGTGCATCTGTTCACCGCGCCGTAGCTACATGTGGCTTAGTTCTCTTTCACCTTTTCTGTTTACAGCGAGGGCACCAAAAAGGGAATTTGTATAAGAGCGTACGACAGAGAACACAATAATTCGCATGAGTGAAGAATCATCGATGACTTCGGCTGTTAAAGAAGGTCAGCAATGGTGAACGCACAGAATAATTCGCCACTTCGACGCGCCAGGAATGGTGCGCACCTGTTATGCACGCCAGCAAGCTTTACCGTAGCAGGCTTAGAAGAGGGGGTGAACGCTCTCATAAATTTATACGCAAGGCATCTTTTTGCGTACTCAATGCAATTTGGATCTATCTATCTATCTATCTATCTATTTATCTATCTATCTATCTACCTGTCTATGTAGCCACCAAGGTGTGGATGCTTTCATAACACCCCCCTAACGTGGCGCTACACGAAAATTAGTATGCAATAGCAAGATGGTTTGACGAATCCTAGATGCTAGTGATGATCTACCCGCAAACTGTGAGAATACCCGAGAGAAATTTTACGTGTGAGCAAGAGAAAAATCTGCTAACGGCTGCGTTCGCCCGAAGAATTCCAGAAACAATCGTTGGCGTATTCATGTGCTTCACCAGCAAATGTCCTCGAAAGATCGAAAGACGATTGTTTCTTGTCTTGAGCGAGAAAAAAAGAACTATGGGTCATCACCCCGAAAGTAACAATGATGGGATGCGAAGCAGGAGCGGTGCGAACGGTGCTGACCCGTTTGAAACGAGTGGCGACGCAAGTGCTGGAATATTGGTTTGAAGCAAGACTTGGGGTAGCGTTTACTCGATGAAACTTTTGTTTGAAGCGCGAAGACGTGGCAGGTGGCACGCATTGAAGATGCTCTTCGTCAAAGTTTGAGGAAAACAGGACGACAACGTCCAAGTACTCGAGACAAGTTTGCCACTTCAATTCTGTCAGTACTACATGTAAAACGCGTTGAAAAGTGACAGCTGCTGAGCAAAGTTTGAAGTGCATGACCTTGAACTCTAAGAAGCCTTGTGGTATTTAAACGACACCTCATCTCGCTCTCCCTAGTCGACTTCGATTTGCCTATAGCTAGTCTTAGGATTGATTGATCAAAAATGCTCCGTGTTGTGTAGTCGATCAAGAACCTCATCTGTTCTTGCAAAAGAATAAACAACCTACTTTGTGATTTTGTTCAGCTGGTGATAATAGACAAAGAAACGTATCGTTTCGTTATTTTCCTTCACTAACACCACATGTGGCGCCCATGGACTCTCATATGACTAGGTGATGCCCCATAGCATTTCATCGAAATGTCTTTTTACAGCCTCGCGCTCTCATGTCGGAGCTCTGATTAGACACTGCCAAGGGGTCTGGCGTAACCCTTTGTTACAATACAATGTTTAGTGGCTGGGGTTTGTCGAACTTTGAGCGGCGATAAAGAACAGTCCTTGTATTGCAGAAGCAGGGCTTTGAACTGTGCTTGCTTAAGCTTCTGAAGGCTAAGAAGCACGCCGAAAGCCGGGTGACAAGTTTGGTTTCTCGGAATAGATTCGCTGACTCAGCGAGGTCGGAACGATGCTGGCTTCCATGGTTTTGTCGATGTAGGTCACCTTAGTACCTTTGTCGCGGTGTCTGTTATCGTGGCTGAAGTTGGTCATCATTAAAGTTAGTCACTCCTTCAAAACCAGTGAGTGTGTTGATGCCTACGAAAATAATGAAGCTTAAGCAAGGCACAATGGTGACTTGGTCTTCCAGAAACTTCAAGGCGTGATTACTTGACGTTGTAAGTATCGGCGACGTGTTTTTGAGGTTACTGTTACTGACTCAAATCTTAGCTCGATGACAGAACCGTGTTTGCTCCGAAAGTCCAAGCAAATTATCACAAACCTGGAGGGATATTTCAAAATGACAAAGCTCGCCGGTTAAGTCTGCTCATTGACTATGATTCTTGCTTTGTAGACTTTCGTCGGCTTTACTGAGTGACCTGCATTAGTTTGAAGTTCGGGGATTTGCCATGCAGTCTTCAATTTCTCCAACTTCATTGCGAGAGGCACACTTGCAGCTGAATAATTTGCTCCGGTGTCTACGAGAGAAGTGACGTTATTTTGTCGTCATGCGTTGTGACTGGGACGTGGTATTGCATCGCGGCATTGGCGGTTTTGAAAGTTTTTTTTTGAAAGTTTATTGAAATTTATTGGTTACAAATGGTGGTTACAATGGGGTTTACTACTGATAGAGAGGGAGGTCCCAAAGTCAAGAGACTGTACAGGGGACCTCCCATAAGAGCTGAGTAAACAAAAGTACTTTAACGCAACAAAAATGTGTACACAAAGTAAACACTCAAAAAGAAGCAATTAACACTGAAACATCGTTGGATTATTTAAAAATTACAAAAGAAAGCAGAGATGATGAAATGATGAAATGACTATGCTGAATGCAGATAATTCCGAAGGTTGATTTTGAATGCGTGGAAATTGGAGATATTTTTAACATGGCATGGTAATGAGTTCCATAGTTATGTGGCTGAAAAGTTAGTAGTGAACTTACCATAATTAGTTCTGGGTTTCGGTAATAAGAAGCTATTGCTGGATGCGAAACGTGTTGACAAAGAGTAAGGATACTGGCTTTTGATGATTATAGGGAACGGGAGCTTTCCGCTGATGGATTTGTGGATTAGTATTGCGAGGGAATATTTATGTAGTTTTCCCACCGACAGAATACCGTTAGAGGTGAGCAAAGGCAATGCTTCTGATGTGTAGGTGCTATGTGTCATGATGCGAATAGCCTGATTTTGAGTGTGTTGCAATGGAGATAAATGGACTGGATACGTGTTTCCCCATGATGATATGCAATAATTAATATACGTATGAATGAAAGCGTAATAAAGGGATATTAGTGTGTTCATATGGAAAAAATTGCGAACTTTAATTAATATCCTAATGCCATAAGCTGTCTTCTTTGTTAACGATGAAACATGCTCATCAAATTTTAGGTGCTTATCTAATGTGACTCCGAGAAACATGACACTGTCAGTAGGATAAAGTGTGTTTGAAGCGAAAGTTAAAGATGGTGATCCTGAATAAATCCTATGCTTAGAAGAAAAGATGACGAACTGAGATTTTGTAGCATTTATCTGTAGTTTATTTTGCCGGCACCAGGTAACTATGCTGTCCGCGTCGTGGTTAAGCTTGTAGATTAATGAATCAAGGTGGTTGTCTGAGCAGAAAATAGTAGTGTCGTCAGCGTAAAGAATACAGTCAGATGATTTTAGGCATTGTGAAAGATCATTGATGTATATTAAAAATAAGAGAGGTCCTAATATTGATCCCTGCGGTACCCCAATGTTACTTGTTTTAGGGTGTGAGTAAGTGTTAGATATAGACACAATATATTCTCTATCTTTTAAGTAGTTACGTAGTAATTTCAGTGGCGGGCCTGCTATTCCAATAGACTCTAATTTAGCAAATAGTATATTGTGAACAAGTGAATCGAATGCTTTAGATAAATCAATAAAGAGCGCCCCAGTCAAATTACCTGCATCAATTGCCTGCCGGATTTTATCTGTCAAGTAAATTAATGTAAATCAGTTGAGTATCCCTCCCTAAATCCAAATTGATTTGTTGATAAGACATGAAATTTTGAAAAATAGGAAGACAAGCGTGTTACTATTAGTTTTTCAACAACTTTGCTAAAGAATGAGAGTATAGCTATAGGTCGATAATTAGATGTGAGACGCTTATCTCCCTTCTTGAAAACAGGAATTATTTTGGCTTTCTTCAAGGAACTTGGAAAAATTCCCGTGGTAAAAATAAGGTTTACTATGTGACAAAATGTTTCAGATATTAAACTTGCTATGAGTTTTATGAGAGAGGGGCGGAAATTATCAATACCGGGCCCGGTATTTTTTAGACTAGAAATGATAGTGACTATTTCTTCAGGTGTCACGGGGTGAAGGAAAAAGCTGTGAGGCATGCGTGGGTAAGACTGGGTCAGAGGATCGTCTTCCCGTTGCTTGTCTGTACAGAAGAAGTTAATAAAAGAGTTAGCAATGTCTAAGGGATTATCGAGAAGTAGGTCTCCCGATTTTATCATTGTTATTTCGCTATGCTGGTTGGATCTACCCAAAAACGAGTTTAAAATTTCCCACTGTTTTTTTACATCATTACCGGTACACTTAATTTTATTTTCATAGTACTGTGTTTTGGCATGTTTGAGTAGTTTTCCTAAACGATTAGAATATTTTTTATACCTATCATGAAGCGCAGTATTGAACGGTTGTTTTTTTGTTTTTCTGTAAAGGTTATCTTTTTTCTTCAGGCAATCAAGCAAACTGCTAGATAGCCATGGGTTACGAGGAGCTGAGAACGGTTTTTTACAGTTCATTATTTCGGTAGAATCTGCAAGGGCATTGGAAATTATCTTTGAAAATGTATCGTAGGCAGTTTCAGGGTTATCGCACGCGATGACTGGGTTCCAGTCTGTAGCAGATATTAACTCAAAGAACTTTGTTGAATTGAGCTTCTTTCTGGTTAGGCCTGTGACAATAGCGCAAGGAGTGTAATTTAAACGCACAAATATTGGATAGTGATCGGTAACAGAGACTTCGACAACGCCGCAGTCAGGGTTAGTAAGGAGATTTGATGAAACGTGGTCAATAAGTGTACCTTGTTTATTTGCGGGACATCGAGTTGGAAGCGTAACTAGGTTTTCATACCCAAAGCCATTTAGGCAGTTAACGTATTCATTGAACAGTGTGTTGGATGGATCTAGGAGGTTAATATTGATATCGCCCATGATAATGACATTTTTCTGCTCCAGTGATAATTTGTGCAACAAATTACCAAGGGCCGAGCAATAAGCACTTCCACATGATGACGATGAACGATAGATGCAACCAACTATAAGGTTTTTTTTGTCCTGTGAAAAAAATGAATCGTGAAATTCAACCCAAACAGATTCGCAGTTAGCCACTTTGAGTGTCAAGTCAAGTCGTCTATGAAAACGCAGTTCCGAGGACACGAAAACAGCCGCACCACCATGATTACTATTATCGCGGTGACAGTATTCAGCAGAGTATGAGGGGAAGGTATACAAGTGATTATGAGATGCTGGAAAGCCACGTTTCGCTAATACAAATCACAGAAAACTTGTGACTAGTTGATGATAAGAAAGTTGTGATACCATCCATGTTTTTTTGCAGACTGCGTGCATTAAAATGAATTAGTGAACGGCAGGGCAAGGAAAAATAGGTCTGAAGTTCGTGAGGTCGAATGTACGAAGCCATTTCACGTAACTGAAAGATTGACTACTAGACTGATTGCAAAATGTTAGGCAATATTGCATAAATCAGAATCGGAAGCAATGCGAATTACCCGACTGTCGGGAGACTTCCGCACCTTAATCTGGCAATTTTCCGTACAGATGAACTGCCATCCTTTTTCTTTCTTTAAGGCAAGTGCCCTAGAGAACAAACGCTTATTGTCTGGTGATAGGTGCTCATTCACAAATATTGCCTGTGCGTTCTCTCCTGAATACCCTATACTTCGAGTGTTCAGCCGCGCCCTTCTGGCTTTCTTCATGAACTCGTTCTTTTTTTCACGAGAGCAAAACCGCACAATTATATTCCTTTGACCGGACTTTGCAGGTACACGATGTACCGTGTCGACATCGCTAGCCGAGACCTTACAGTTGATTTTGTCGCCAATGGCAGTCAGGATTGCGGAACAATGCCTCTCCTTGGGTAGAGGGCACCCCTTTTAATTCCAAGTTATTTAACCTTGAGTACTGCTCGAGGTTGGCGACTTTACTTTGAAGGGCCTCATTGTCTGCTTTTAGAGCGCGATTTGCGGCAGTCAGCTCGAGCTGCTGGGAGCGTGTCGACTCGACCACCTCGTTCAAGAGTTTTAAACTGTCATCCATACGACCAACTTCAGCTCTCAATTCACCGACGTCTAAGCCTGCGTCCTGAAGCTTGGTTTGTATATTAACAACAAGCCGGTCAACCAATTCGTTCAATCTAAGTTTGAATAAATCTTCTAGCTCGTCTAAGCGCTTGCAGAGTTCGGCATTCGTCGGCATCGTGTAAAATGGCTAAACACGTGAGTACAAAGTGAGTATACAAGCCGTAACACCAACAGTAGCAGCAGCAGTTGCTAGACTAAGAAATTCTAAGGAAGTGTCAAAAATGAAGCAACCAACCTGTGAAACCAAGGAAGTTCGCTTAGATGCGTGCTTGTGAATGCAACTGCTGCTGCTACAACAGTGATGCTTCCGCTGGGACGGCTTTTATGACAGAGAAACGGGCCGCGTAGAAGCAGCTTGGGGGCGGCTTCAGCGCAATCTGCGCCAAGGCCAGATGAGTAGTCCTTTTCGCGCAGGCACGTGTACGATGCACGGATGAGAACCCAGGTAGTCGCCGCGGCTATCTGTGAAACCAAGGAAGTTCGCTTAGATGCAGTGCTTGTGAATGCAACTGCTGCTGCTACAACAGTGATGCTTCCGCTGGGACGGCTTTTAATGACAGAGAAACGGGCCGCGTAGAAGCAGCTTGGGGGCGGCTTCAGCGCAATCTGCGCCAAGGCCAGATGAGTAGTCCTTTTCGCGCAGGCACGTGTACGATGCACGGATGAGAACCCAGGTAGTCGGCGCGGCTATCTGTGAAACCAAGGAAGTTCGCTTAGATGCGTGCTTGTGAATGCAACTGCTGCTGCTACCAGGGGCGGATTATTCTGCTGATTCCTCGTTGCGTAATGAGGTCCTGTTCGGGCTGAGGTGTGTATAGGTCAAGGGTCCTTTCGTCTTGTGGTGTGTGCTTACGAATAAGTTGAGCCAATCTCGTCGTCAGCGGTGGAGGATCTTCGGTAATTTGTCATACAGCAATCACACCTCCATTGGTTGCTGCTCTTGGTGTTTAGAGTAAGGGCCTGGAGATCGACCCCAAGCAAGGCTATCGTACTGCCTGCGCTGCGGTGACGCGTAGCAACAAGACAATGAACGGTAAGGTTGTCGGTGTGCCAACTGCGCTCCTTCGAGAAATTTGGTAAAGTCGGCGATGCTGTGCGGGCGTTACACCCTGCCCTGGGCATGGGGCGGTGACGTCCAAACCCCGTAGATGAATCTGTCGGTACTGATAGCACCGATAGGTGTGGCCTGATTCTACACAGCGGTAGCAGTGAGGTCGAAGATCAGGAGCACGCCACACGTCGGTTTTCCTGGGGGCCGTGCACTGGTGGTGGGTGGATGGTGCGCCATCAGTGGTGGCAGTGTCTGGCGGCGGAACTGCGACGGTGTGGCCTCTTGACGTGGACTTGGAGGGGGAGCTTAGCGTGGGGCAGTGGCCGCGTTGCTCATGGCTTGAAGCTTGGAGTGTGTCAGTTGTTCGGAAAGACCAAATGATTGCTGAACATCATTGCGGACAAGAGTTAGGAACATACTGTTATGTGTGCATCTGAAGTCCCTTTTCGATTGCCGGGCCTCAGTGAGGAATCCGTCAAAAGCCTGAAGTGAATTGAGAACAAGTTTCCCAAACAAACCTTGCTTAACATCGCGCATGAGGAACCAGAGCTTCCTGTCCTCAGCAATGGCAGATATGGCGCACCGAAACAGTTAGGTCACCCCTTCCGTGACTCATTCGATTATCGAGTTTGGTCCTCTCTTCCGACGGAGACCTGATTCTCGAATCAGGTCTTCGCTGCGCCATCATTATATAAGTAGACGCGATGCAGCTCTTGTTCTGATTCCGAGTTGTTCAAGCCGCCCACTTAGTACTACGTCTCGAGCCAGGTTTCTGGTTCCTGCACTGATGATCCGCGGAAGGCTCATGGCTTCCTTGGCTGCTGCATTACGATCGTGGCGGGCATTGGTACACGGATTTACAGAGTTCACGCAGTAGGCGTGTTGGCCTCCTTGACCTTGAAATGTTTTCGGATGAAACCCCGGCACTCTGGAGGTAGCCCTTGTTCCTGGTGGCTTGTTGGCTGGTTGAAGTTGGCGGGAATGTTCGTTTCAAGTTTAGGGCGATGCTCTGAACTGGTGGGGACGTGCGGTACATGGGCAGGAAGCACATCCACCAGATGTCGCTGGGTTCGTGAGCCGGACGAAGGGCGCAGAGTACATTTTCCAATGAAACAGATCATTTGGCCGAACTTGTATTCGGTAAAGAGAAAGTCAGATTATAACAACACACTGGCACTGATTGCAGCAAAGCCCCGCCGTAGTCTATTGACTAAGGTACTCGGCTGCTGACCCTCAGGTCGCAGGGTCGTATGCCGGCTTCGGCGGACCCATTTCCCATGCAGGCAGAAATGTTGAAGGTCCACATTCTTAGATTTGGGTGCACTGTTAAAGAACCCCAGGTGGTCGAAATTTCTGGAGCCCTCTACTACGTTGTCTCTCAAAATCATATGGTGGTTTTGGGACGTTCAACCCAACAAATTAAGTTTGATTGCAATGAGGAAAGCATCCGCCTTCAATGAACGGACAAGCGATGGCGCGCATTGGCAGTTATGCTTGGGCCTTTGAATATTAGAGCACTCTCACTAGCGGTGACGTGAGCCCCAGTGGAACCCTGTCATGATGCTGCTTTGGGTGTAATCGCATAGAAAGGTTTTGCAGTAATCGTAATTGCTTTTAGTCAATAGGCCTGGTTTCGCAAGGTGGCACATAGACCTGTAAAACGGAAACAAGGAAACGTTAAAACGGAGCGTAGCCTTCACCATTCTAAAAGAAAGATAAGCGAATTAATTTTCACCGAGATGCCAATCTTTAAGGCATTAATAGCTTTCATAGGAGATATGCTGGAGTTGTTGGTGTGCTTTGAATAAATGAATCGAACCATAGGGCGCTGATCAAACCCAGTTATTTTAAACGAGCTCTAGAAAAAATACGTTGTTTTGTCGTGCGTGTCCCAAATGCTGCATCATATTTTCATTTGTGGAACACTAGTGACAGATAAATTAGTTCTTAAGTATGATGGTGACATAAAACGTTCTGACGTTAGTACCAACGACCCTGCCGCAGCTTTCTAGTGGCGAAAATACTCAGTTGCTCATCGAAAATTCACGAGATTGAATGCCGGCAACTGCGTTTTTATTAGAGGTAAAATGCTCTAGGGCCATGTGCTTAGAATAAGGTGCACATTCGGGAACCGCAGGTGGACAAAATTTCGGAAGCCCCCCCAAGACGCCTCTTATTATCATATGGTGGTGTTTATATGCTAAAGCCTACATATTGCCATGGGCACGGAACGAGATAGAGCTATGCCAATGAGAGAACGTGCCATGTTATGACAAAGAAGAAGTGTGCTTGTTGTGCTCGTTGTGTAGCGTTTGGTACGGCTCGACTTCCAGTCCTGCTCCTCTTTTGAACAGACGTTGTGGTCTATCCTTAATCACGTGACATTTCTGGTGGAGCTGCTGGGTAGTGTTGTATGCACTGCAATCAGCCGCAACAACCCCACACTAGTCACGACTTGGAAGAATCAGCTGACTTACGGCGTAGCAGGCGACAACTAGGCCTCGCCAACACAACTCGCCAGTACCGAACAACTCGCCAGTATTATGGCTTGTGCAGGAACACAAACCCAAGAGACATCAATGCTGCCTTCTTCATGATTCTTCAACGCCTAGCGAACCCCGAAGCCACTCTACGGTGTCCCTTACGAGGACGTCGATGACTGGCTTGACAAGCGGAACGAGCACCAAAATCTTCAGTATGTCTAATTTTACCTTAAACACTCTGCACGCACTTGGTTCTAAAACCACGAAGTCCGCTATGACAACGTGGCCAAGGTTTCGCAACCAGTTGCAGAATACCTTTCGAAGCTCCGACCACAAGGAGCAAGCGGAATGGCTCCTCAATCCCCAAATTAGCGTGCGAGCGAGAGTGTTGCCATGTTCTTTAGGGACATGTCGCGGCGTTTCAGGCAAGCTGACTCCTCATGACGGAAGAGAAAAAGGTGGTTCTCCTGATGCGGGGAGTGAAAGAGCAGTTATTCGTTGGACTAGTGCGCCACCCTCCCAGCACTGTAGCAGATTTCCTCGGCGAAGCCATGGCAATGCAGAGAATGCTAAGACAGCGTTCGTATCAGTAAGAGCGTCCTGGCAGTCTTTCGTCAGTGTCATCGGCCCTGCCAATACCTGACGTCATGACTATAGGAGACCTAACGGAGCTCGTGCACAGTATTGTGCTCGAGGAGCTGCAAAAGCTGCACGCGGTGCCTTCTTCAGCCCCATGTTGCTGCTCTAATGGCCTTCGTCCGCGAAGAGGTCCGGAAACTGGTGTAACACGTGATTACTCTGCGTCCAGCCGAGGTCTAACTCAACATGGCCCCGTGTCCAGCCGAACATCCCTCTATTATCGTACTCGGAAGCATTACGTACTGATGTACCGGCGGTTAGCTATCAGTCCCGTCCGCCCACCCCGCAGGAGGCACCGTCATTCTACTCCGGATCACTGCAGTACGACAACCCACGGCCTTATACGGATAACCTGTGTGTGGTGTGCTCCCAACATCCGGCCTCTCTGTTATAACTGTGGTGAACCAGACCACATGTACTGTCAGTGCGCGTACAGGCACAAGGGTCTTCCTGACTTTCGTCCAGATGCTCGACGACCCAAGATGGTTAGCGGCCCCCTGCTATCGCTGACCACGTGGCAAGCCGGCAGTCCCCGATCCTTTCACGTCACCAATCCCGCTCACCGTCTCCACGGCGCTCCACGTCACCCGGTCAACAATCGACCTTTGCGGACGTCCTTGCAGGAAGATCGCTAAGATCCGTGAGCTCGCGCCTGGAATCTTAGAGCAGTGACCTCTGGGGGTGAGGCCGCTGTGGATAGACCATTACAAGACTCTCCCACGAACTGCCTTCCGACATTCTACGACATATTTTCACCGACGTGTGCAATCGACGACGAACGTTTATCTGCTCGCATCTTCGTTGTTGTCGACAACCACCCGCTAACTGCTCTGGTAAATATGGGTGCCGATTTTCCGTGATAAACGCTGATCTCGCTGCACAGCTGCGAAAGTCAACGACACCTTGGAGACGTTGACACAAACTCCGGACTGTGGGAGGTCACCTATTGACACCGGGGCGATTATGTACTGCTCGGCTCTGAATTCTTGAGTCGACAGACATTGCTTCCTTCGTTGTATTGCGCGAATGCTCCCAAAACATAATTCTCGGAATGAATTTCCTCCGCTAGCTTGCAGCCGGTATTAACCTTGACGGCCTGCTCAGAACGTTCTCTGAAGACCATACAGCCAGACAAAAGGATGCAGTTGCGCAGACCACAACCCTTCGAATTGCGACTGTGACAAGTGTAGTGGTACCACCGAAACTTTTTCGTGCTCTTGGCTTTGCAGATTTGTGTCGTGCGCGCCATCGTTCAACTGAAACATTGGAGGATACAGGTTCTGATCACGAGTCACGGCGGCCAGTACCACTACTTGGCAAAGCGAACAGCGATTGCGAACTTTGAAGCCATTGATGACGAAGAATGTTCCGCTATCGCTCCGATCGCCATTGCCGCTGAATGTGACACTACAATAGCCAGTACAGTTAAGGTGTATTGCCAGCTATCCTCTTCGTAGCCGCAGCAGATACGCATGATTTTACGTACGTATAGTGACTGCTTTGCGTCCACCTCCAAAACCAAGCAGTCCCCAACCGTGAAGCACCGCAATATAACGGACCCTACTGAAAGACCTGCATGACAGCATGCCTACCGCGGGCGCAAAAATAACAAGAGGCAATACCGCTTTAGCTGAAACAGATGCTCGACGATGACGTCATCCAACCATCAAACAGTCCATGGGCTTCACTCCTCGTACTTCTTAAAAATACTTCGTGGAGGGTTTTGTGCAACAGCACAGAAAGCACCAATACGAGGTGTAACCGAAATCATTCAGCCTCTGCATCATCGCATACGAATTCACCCGGCAGTGACATACGTGTTCTGCTCACTGTGATGCCCTTTTCTTTCTCTTAGTGAGTTTTCCCGAACTACGGGCCCATTAGCAGTTCTGTGTGTCAGCGTGGCAACGCACTATTATGAGTTATTGCTTCGTAGCTATTCCATGCAACGCCAGATTAGTACTTGACGTAGTTCACTCCTATAAGAAAGCACCTTTGCATTGTATACGCGATTATGCACGTAAAGTGTGTAATTCCAGTGCGCGTACAACTAACACGCAGCGAGCGCGCACAGTACAATACACACTCACTTAGTTTGATACCAAGAAACGTTTATTGTTCTTTAGTATGAATGACACAACTTCGAAACTTGCGCCACCATGCCAACAGCACAAAATCAAAAGTTAGAGTGTGGTCTGAGTTGACATAGCGAGTAAGAACAAACAAGCGATACACCCAAAAGCTCCGAATGCAAATAACATGCACTATTGAGCAACGGTGAAGCGAACATACATGAAAAGTGCCACCATGTACATCCGACAGTGCACGCGGTTCGCACCGGGTATACACTACAGCTGGGAATCGCGCAGCTTTCCTAAAAAAGCACGCCAAACAAGCAGCACTCGCGAATACACTCACCTGCAAGCAGAGAACATCTACCACTCCACTGGCGCCATTTCCAAGGCCGCTGCAGCGGCTGCTCACCGGAAACCGCGAAGTGTTTATCTGCTTCTTCGCTAGGAGAGTTTCGATGCGGCGGCTTCCCGAATGTGACGTCATGTCCTCTCCTTAGTTTGTCATTTCTCCATGCATGAATGACACGGCAGAGGCCTAGCTCCACCCAGTGACGGGCACCGAAACCCTAAACGAAGTGGTGTACTTACATAACCGCATCTCTTTCACGACACAACCCGGCGGCAACATTTCATCCATGAACGAGTGAGTGAGAACACCTTTATTATGGTCCTGTGCAGACGCTTAGGTTGCCACGCGTCACCCGGCTACTCCATCGTGGGGACCGGCAGGCCTAGCGTGACGGCCCTCTCGTGGACACTCTGGACGGGCAGGATTTTGTCCTAAAGTTCTGGGCTGTGCAGAAGCACATGCCACTATAGTTTGCTACAAGTCGGTCCAAGCGACCCGCACTCCCAGAGCATGTGTGCTAATGTAGCGATCTTCCCGCAAGCCGCGCAGGCGGCATCGGGAAATTTCTGAGGATAAATTGCATTTAGGTGGGCTAACGACGAGTACGTATGAGTTTGAAGTAGGCGCGACGAGACGGCTTGTGCTCTAATGAGTTTTGAATGTGGCATTGGGAATGCCCACCTCACTATGTAGTAATACTTGGTAATCTCGTTCTGTGTAGTAGGGGTGTCTTTATGTCCCACGTCATCAACACTGAAGCCGTCGCCCAGGTCGAGAGCAGCGCGGTCAGCGAGCGCGCGCGCTGCTGTGTGGGCTTGCTCGTTCGGGTTCAGTGCACCGCCGTTTACGGAGTCGACATGCGTGGGGTACCAATGTATGGTGTGAGGGACAATCGTATCGCTGGTGGAGCTGTTGAAGATCTTTGCTTCCTGTGTTGATATGCGGCCCTTTTGAAAGGCTCTGACTGCGGACTTAAAGTCGCTCTACACCTCTTCGCCCCGGCAATTTAACAGAGCGAGTGCGATGACCACTTGTTCGGCCACCTGAGAGTTCGTTGTGTGTACCGTGGCGCAGGTTGTAGTCGAGCCCGTCTGGTCCAAGACCACCGCTGCGAACGTTTTGTCGGCTCGATATGCTGCAGCGTCAATGAAACTTGCATTTACGCCACCTTTTCCCAGTTCCTTCAGTAGAGCCATCGCCCTTGCCCGACGACGTCCCCCATTGTGTACAGGGTGAGTGTTGCGGGGTATTGGGGCAACGATGACGCTTTCCTGTATACGTTTTGATATACGCACGCTATTTGTTTCCAGCTCCATATGGTTAAAACCTAGCTCGCCAAGTATGCACCGACCAGCCGTCACAGTGGACAAGCGAGCCAGCTGCGAGCGTTGCTGCGCTTCCGCTATCTCGACAGCAGAGTTGTGCACACCGAGCGCGAGCAAGTTCTCGGTGTGTGTGCGTACGGAGAAGCCCCAGTGCTTTCTTGGTAATTTTTCTGATAATCACGTCGAGCTTGTTCCTCTCCGACCTAACCCAGTTGTGCATGCCAACGGTGTAGGTAAAGTGGCGGAGCACAAATGAATTGATGAGCCTTAACAAATTGTCTTCCTGAAGACCCCTATGTCTCCTGGAGCCTCTTTTGACGAGTCGAAAAGCGTTGTCAGTCATGGCGACAATATTCCGCTGAGCGGTGACGTTGCCACCCTTCGCTTCAATAAACATGCCGAGGATCCGTATGGTGTCTACACTAAGGATTTTTCTCCCCGTAACTCGTGTATGTGTGTATATCGCTTTCCTTGACTGGTTTCCATTCCTTAGGTCGGCCTCCTCGTTCTTTTCTCTAGAGCAGGAGCTCCGACTTGGCGGGTGAGCATCTGAGTCCCGTTTGGCGCAAGTACGATTCCACCTCAGCGACTGCTTCTTGAAGCGCATCTTGCACCCGGCCTTTGCTGCCGACAACGCACCAGATTGGGATGTAATCGGCGTAGGTGGTATGCTTGATGCTGTCCACGCTAGCCAGTCTTTTCGACAGTCCGATCGTGCAAAGATTGAACAGCACCGGAATAATCACAGACCCCTGGGGCGTGCCTGGATGTCCCAGTGGTACGTCCGCAGGGAAGAAGTTCCCGATGCGCAGCCTCGCTTTCCTTCCAGAAAAGAAGAACTTGACGTAGTTGTACAACCTGGCCCAAGCTCGAGTTTCGCCACAGTCTCCAAGATGAATTCGCGCTTGATGTTGTCAAAGACCTTCTCTAGGTCTAGGCCAAGAAGAGCCTTTGTATCTCGAGTGTATCCATCAAGGTCTTGGTGCTTAATGAGCAGCATTGCATCCTGCGTAGAAAGGCAGGTACGAAACCCAATCATATTGTGCGTATAAATCTCATTTCCTTCCAGGTAGTCGTTGAGTCTTTTGAGAATCACGCGCACTGCCACCTTGCCCACACACGACGTGAGGGAGATAGGGCGAAGATTCTCAGCGCTAGGAGACTTTCCTGGCTTGGAAATCAGTACGGTGTTGGCTAGCTTCCATTACTAAGGAACACTTCCCGTTTTCTATGCTTCATTGATGAAACCAGTTACATATTCTATGGATGCGTCGTCGAGGTTTCTGAGGGCTCTGTTCGGTATCCCGTCTGGCCTTGGTTCCGACTTGCGATTGAGTATTTGTATGACTCTCCTATTTTCAGCCTCTGAAAGTCTTCGTCTAGTTCAGGTAGAGGAGGGCCGCAATATTCTAGGAACATGCCATCTTCGTCCTCTCGTTCGACCGGCAGGTACTTGGAAACTAATCGGGTAAAGAGTTCGTCAACCCCCTATTTTTTGGTGGCTTTGTGAAGGGCACGGGCTAAAGTGTGTCTCTGAATGGCTCTAGTGCTGTGCTCGTCCAAGAGGTGCTTCAGAAGGGGCCAGTACTTGTCATTTCTGATTTGACCATCGACGGGCTCGCACAGCTCGTCCCACTGCCGTTCCCCAGTGTGTCACAATGTTGTTCGATTTCTTTGTTCCTACTTTGATATTCTTTGCCCCAGCCTACAGTTGTGACTCTGCTTCTTCCATCGAGAAAATCCAGTTGTCTTGGCTTCTATCGGGTGGGCAAGTCTACTGCCCATCTTCGCCACATTTAAATCTGCCTTTATCTTTTTGGTGGCAGTGGTGGTATCTCTGCGGGTGCCCTCGCACCTTTCGTCGAAATTGTCAGGAGCTCTGGCCCTTGTACCGTGAATGCTGCGAAAAAGATCCCAGTCAACCACCATGAACTATCGATCTCCTGCTATGGTCCACTACAATAGAAGCTCGCAGAACGTAGTGGTCGCTGCCAAAATCCACGGCGGTGTTGTCCCATGTAGTCTTTTCGACATTCTAGATGAAAGCGAGGTCTGGTGTCGTGTCTATTGTTGCAGAGTTGCCTAGCCACGTAGAAAAAGCCTTATCAATGATTAAGGTACGGTCTAGTTCGGTAGCGTCCTGTGAGAGGTCGCCTCCTTTTCTCGTCTCATACACGTATTCCCTTAAGCCATGTGGGGCATCGAAGTCACCGACTATGAAAAGAGGTCTAGGACCGTCTAATTAAGCTGCCCTTTCGAGAAACGTCTTGACCTGCTGGCGCCTGTGCCTAGGGTTACTGTAGACATTCAAAACAAAAAGCTGTTATTCTGCTGACTGCGCCGTGGTGTGTGAAGTAGGATCTCTACCATTACATATTCGATATTGCATCTGGTCATCTGCAAGTTGTGGGCGACGTGTGTCAGTTTGTTACTTATTAGTGTGCAGACACCTCGTTCTCCTCGCTAGCCAGGGACACCCCGGTAACCAGAAAGGTCTGTTGAAGGGCATGATTTGAGGTTTCTTCGTTATTGTTCTAAAGTACTGCTGCAGGTGGGCTCTTTTACCAGCGTACCCCTACAGTTTCATTGCCGTTATTGCCGTCTTTGTCGTTATTCATTATAGATTCTGCTTTGATCACCGCCCCGGGAAACTGTGTGGCTCGAGAAATCCGTTCCTCTTCTTAGTTAGCTCCTTGGTTATCGACGTGCACAGGAATGCCCATGTTCACGTTGCCAGTCGACGCACCCTGTGGCACAGAATTAGGCAGTTTGGCGTGATTTTCTAGCTAAATAATACGCTCGTTCATTGCCCTAGGCCCCTCTACAGGGTCACTGACTGCAGCCTGCATCTGCTTAACACTCTCCGTGAGGCTACCCGCACTCCCTGCCACCATCTTACAGCTCTCTGTAATTGTACCCCCCCCGCGTTTGCTTAAACTACTCTACTTGAGAGACCGTATTCTTTAGCTTGCTTACTACCACTCTGCGTTTGGTTGCTATGGGCCCATCTCCAATAGAAGCCGGAACTGGCGTATCAGTGGTTTAGCCTTCAGTATCCCTGTGTATCGTGCTCAACACTCTTTTAAACTGCGCCGTTTCATTTGCCATTTAGTAAGCGTATCTTTAAACTCGGCGTTTTCTTTTTCAATCGTAATATCTCCGCGTCTCTAGCATGCTCTTGGGATGGGGTGCATCGCATGGGTCGCTCGCTGTCATTACTACGGACCCTGTCGGCCCAGGTTAGGTTTGACATGCCCATGCTCTGGTCCTCGGTGGCGTGGACTGCCCAGGACAGCTGGAGTCCCCGTGCATGCCCGCATTCCGCTCTGGGCGAGGGGTCTGGTCTGGTGCTCGGTGCGTCAGTCATTCTCTGGCCAGGTACGCAACCTGAGCTGGAACGCGCACCAGGAGCTGGGACAAGGTCCGGTGCCACCCCTGGATTGAGACCGTGTCTTGGTCATGGAGCGGCCGCCGGATCTCGAACGGGATCCGAGACGCAAACTGGACGTGGAACGACTCCTGCAGCTGCCTCTGGTTCTGGATCTCCCTCGTGATTTGAATCGGCCTCCAGGAGCCTATGGTCCGGGCTTGCCCTGCTTATGACACTCGTTGAGCTCGACGAAGCCATCGGCATTGACAAATGAAGACCTCTCTCGAGGGGCGTGGAACCTCAGGCCTCGCTTGCGCCTGACAAATTAGGGTACCTGATATCGGTGCTGGCATTCCCTGGATGCAGTGAGGTGTTTTGCGCCCCACAAACCGCATATTGGTTCACAAACGTTATCCTCTTTTTGCTGGATAGCGTGTTTGCAAGCCTTGCAGAGTGAAGCGTCGGGCGTCGGGCAGAGACCAGAGTGGTGTCCTAGTCAGCCGCAGGCAGAGCAAATGTCAAATTGCTTCCTGTATAAGGTACACTTGATAAGGGGACTGCTGTAGGAAACATAATTGGGAAGCTTGTATCCGCCGAACAGCACTGCGATGACGCCAGTATTCTTGATTCTTTTGCTCCGAGGGCCAGTGTATTTCTCCCGTTGGAATCTTACGGTCGATGGCTCCTGGATCATCACTATGAGTGGTCCCATGGATGACTCCGTTGCAGGCAGCATGCGGAGCAGCCACATATGCACTGACTTCGTGGCGCTGTCGAGCCACCGCAATAGCTTCAACGTTAACGTAGCGCTTACCATTCTCTTGGCTCGAAGTACTGACAACTATAATATTTTGCAGGTGATTAGGGTGCATTGTGTCCATGTTCCTCTCTTCTGAACCGAGCCCCGCCGCACTTCATATGACCCCTGCCACGACAGACGTGCCAGACTTGTTAATACACAGACCATATCGGCCTCACGATGACCTTAGTTTCGTCGAATGGCAGCGGTGGCTTCTTGCTTCCTTTTTTAATTTTTATTTTGACATCTCTGAAGCTGTGACAACCGGGCGTAGGTTTCTGAGCGTTCGTCTTAGACGCTGGCGTTTCGGTGCCAGCAGCTCTACTGCTTTTCCTCTTTTCCGATTGTTTTTTAGGTCACCGTATTCTATCCGGAATCCTTGTTGTTCTCTTAAGCGTTTCCCGGGGTCGTCGATGATTCATCTTTCGTCTCTTAATTTGGCGAGAACAAGTCTTTTTTCTGTTTTAGACGCGGGGCCTGTGCACCACGCAGACAACAGCATGGCCAGGCTGAACGACGGCGTCTGTAGCTGCACATTGAGCGTGGTCGTCACGAAAGTCAGTTATGTACAAATAGTCCAGCCACCGGTGCGATTCTTGTGTCCACAGCGTTCTGGTGATCTTAGAAGTCCGTAGCGACCCAATTTTGGGGTAATGTAGCCTCACAAAACACAAAGAAGCGAAGAATTCACTGGAGCCGATTGCAACGCGTCCCGCCATCACCAACCTCTCCATCCGTGAGCACTTGTATGGCTGGATGTACCACCCGGCGCTGCGTGTTTATCGCCAAAACTATTTTTAGATTCTTATGGCATCTACAGCGTCTACCGCACGAGAAGACGCGTTATTGGCATTCAAGTTCCATCATCATGTTCTGCTTCTGTACTTCGCAAGCTTCCGCCCGCTTGGTTTGCTCACTAAATAAACTTCAACTTTGTTGCTGCAAAATGCAGGACGTAGAAAATATAGACCAAAACCATGATCGTGATGACGCGCAACCGCAGCAGATAAGAGCGTCACCGCATCTGCCGAACAAAGAAGCTCCAATAGACGCGAAAAAAGACGCCATGTTCGCAGAAGGTTCATCTAAGAGAATAGGGTGACGAGTACGTAGTAGTTTTGGCCTACATACTTCCCTTTGTAAGGCTTTTTCTGGCTCAAACTAGGGAGCGTACCCGAGCTTTGTCCTATAGTCTGGGGTTGGCAAAGTTTTATTTTCAATGTTTCTTGCTCAGCAGGTTCTTCTCATTGTAAGGCTTGTGTGAGCCAAGCCTCCATCTTCGGTTCAAAGCTTGAGCATTAGGAGACGAGTGCCTCAAGTACACTCACCTTGACTCGGCTGACGCTATTCTGAGTTTGGGCTGCGCTATGATACAAGTGTCCCTTCTGGAAATCCCTACCGCAATTTTAACCATATCTTTCTTCGCTAGAGCGTCTCGCTTAAACTCTCGCCACCCATAGGGGTGTCTGCGCTTGCAGGCGTTTTGCGTGGGGTGAAACCACATTCCAGACATAAGTGGGGAATTCAGATCCTCTCTAACGCCTAGCCGCGCGTGGCTGAGCCTTGTTCAGGGGAACGAGATTGGCGGATTGAACCAACACTGGGTGTTTGGACGTAAAAGTGGTTTGATAACATGTGTGTCAACGGCGGCTCTACAATTAAAGCACAATTGAAACATAGAATGATCAGGTGTAACATATTCACGAGCATATCGCTGAGGGTGTGGTTTAACCTCTCCTTGAGCCCATAGTCTGTTGGTGGTACGCCATAGTCTTGGATTAACATGAGAATATGAAAGAAGAGCTGCAACGACTTCTGATGAATAGTCTCGACCTTAGTCACTGAGCAGTTTTTAAGGTGTACCTTGTATTAGTATGAAGCGATGGATGACGCTACGTCCTACTTAGTGGCAATTAGAAGGTTGGCGATTTCAGTGTAACAAGCTTAGTAGCTCACAGCGGTGATCAACAAATTTTCAATTGATGCTACAGAAGATGTTTATGGAGATCAATTCCGACCCGATCGCAAGGCCTTGCATGGCATGGAGGGCATGGAGGGGGTTGAAGCACACCAGGCGAGTAGAAAGGTGGCGATTTACGACGCTGACATTGTGGACAACACATAAGAAATTTTCTAACAAATTTTACTTTCCGTGCCAGTGACGCCGACAAAGAATACGTTTGTAAGTTTGAAGACACTGACATTGTCGTGTCGGGAATTGTTTTGGAAAGAGGGACATATTTCTCTTCGCAAGCTGCGGGAGACAACCAGAAGCCCCTTACGACATTCATGCGCGTAGTTGTGTTGGTGTAGCAGCCGATCACGAATGGTGAAACGAGCAGGGCAGCTGGACGTCAGAAAGACCGTGAAACTGTATTGGTCGACTATTCAAAGAGACAGTAAAAAATTTGCAGATCTCACATACATTGAGAATCGGTGATATGCGAAGCGCGATTGAGAAAAGTTGACGTGTCACTTAGAATCAGCACAACGTTACGAGGTGGATAATACTGCCGCCGTGCATGACTACCACGTCATGATTATCAAGTTTGGATGTGTCGTTTACCTTCTTCTTCTATTCTCGTCGAGTGATACCAATTTATTATCTGTGGAGCTAGAAAAACGGTTGCGAGCACGCTATAAGCGTGGTATGTTGTCATGTTCCTACATGACAAGCGCGTCAGTATTGTCAAGTTAGCGCCAGTCATACACTTTTGTCATTCATTGACGTTACGTAACACCTAAATTTGGCATATGTGGAGCTAGCAAAACGGCCGCGAGAGCATCAGGAAAGGCATACTATACATTATAGTAGCGTTGAGAGTGCGCACGCTGTGCACACTGACGCTACGTTATTAAAACGTGGCCCGGCGCGGCCCAACTGTACCTGGCGCGAAATGCCGACATGCTGCATTTTGCGCCGATACGTTACCCAGACAACACTGCCTGTCTCTCTTTTCATGACGGAGGGATGCTGGACGCGCTAGAACGCGCAGGCGTTAATGCAACGCACAGAGGCGCGCGCCTGCGAGTATATGGAAGGACCGGCACGTACCGTGGCAACGCTGGCGTGACGCGACAAAATGAACACCGGTGAGCACGCACACAGCGTCATGTCGAAATGTATTGGCTCCTGGACTGTGGCATGAAATCATCATATTTACACCGTTAACATAGTTTGCTCATTATTTGATGCAACGTTATACGAAATTCGACGTACGTGAAGCTAGCAAAACGGCCGCGAACGCATCATGAATGTGGCACGTGGTCTAGGTAGATGACACATATGTCCTGTTTATTTTCGTTGGATGTGTCATTTACCTATGTCGTTCATTCACGTCACGTAATACCTAATTTGGTACAAGTGAAGCTAGCGAAACGGGCGCGAGAGCATCATGAGCGTAGCACGTATTGATTTTCTCGCATGGCATGCATCTTCTGTTTTTCAAGTTTGTGCCAGTCACATACATTAGTCGAACATGCACGTTCCGCATTACCAAGTTTTTTTACGTGACGCTAGCGAAACGGCGGCGAGCGCGTCTTGAGCGTGGCACATTGTGACATGACACGCATGTCATGATTTTCATAGTAAAATCTGCCCCTTGTGTTCAACGATTAATCAAGTCATACCGTACTAGTTTTCCAACATGCTCTGGAATCAAAACCACCGCAAGAGTTGCAGAACAATGAATTGTAAATCATTACTTTCATTACAATCATGTAATAACATTCATGTAGTGACTAGTCCATATGTTCTCCATTAAATCATATTATGCCATACCAAGTTTAGAATCGATGCCATTATTGAAATGGCCAGGAGCGCTAAAAGTCGTAGGTGGCTAGATAGATAGATAGCTAGATAGATAGATAGATAGATAGATAGATAGATAGATAGATAGATAGATAGATAGATAGATAGATCGATAGATAGACTCAGAGTCGCTGGAATTCGCTGAGAAATGCTTCGCATTTTACAAAAGCAATTCACGGGTCCTTGTATTGTTCACTAGCAAAGGAGTCGAGTTTGAGAGATAAGACGGAGTTGGTGCCAGTGGTTACGCAGGCCGTGTCGGGAGGTGAAAACAAACAGGACAGGGCGTTGGCGTCAGAATGCTTGCGTCCGCAGTGATATATGGCATATAATTCATACTCCTGTATTCGCACTGCCAGGGGGCTAGGCAGCCAGGAAGTTGTCAGCGAACCAACAGAATACACGGTGACACGTTACCAGGTCAATTGGCCATTGATTGATTGATATGTGGAGTTTAACGTCCCAAAACCACTATATGATTAGGAGAGACGCCGTAGTGGAGGGCTCCGGAAATTTAGACCACCTGGGGTTCTTTAACGTGCACCCAAATCTGAGCACACGGGCCTACAACATTTCCGCCTCCAGGTCGAATGGGCAACAGTACAAATTAGTGGAGAACTTGCGAATGTGCACGCACTAGAGCTAAGAAGTTCTTTATGGTTACGCAGCTTTTAGCATATGCTTTAGTGAGCCCACGACTCGCGTAAGCGAAGACGTATTCAGTGTAGCCCGGCTTACGTTGGGAGAGGACAGCGCCAAGAATCATTGCGCTAGCGTCTAAGTGAACTTAGGCTGCATTTGTTGGATCGCAATGCCTCATACCGGGAAGAGAGTTTAGCAGACTACGGAGTGTGGCAAAGGCGACGATGACTACAGGAGATCAAGAGGAAAGGCCTGCGTCACGGCGCAGGAGGTTGGTCAGTGGCAGCATGATAAGCGCGAAGGTTCGATCGAAGCGCCGAAAGTAAGAGCATAGTCCGACGAAACTGCGTGATTGTGTGAGCATAGCGGTTTTCAGGAACTAGGCGACTGCACGGAGTTTAGCAGGGTCGGGTAGGACACCAACTTTTGACATTTTTTGTCCATGATAGACAGCTCTCACGTGGCAAAGTAACGGCTTCGTACTCTGGCGCCTCCGCCTAGTGAAAAGGGGTTTATTGACGTGTGTTGCAACGATGGCTCTACGAATAAAGCACAATCGCAACAGAGCATTGTTCAGCCAGTGGCCAGCGACGATCAGCAGGAAGCGAGCGAGGCGAGTCAAAAACTTAGTAGCCAGGCGTTGGCGAGGCTGCTTGCCATTGATGCATCTTTACCTTCACATGACCTTCAAGGCGGCAGAAACAACACTTTTCTTTCGCCCCAGCTTTACGTGTACGGCACTCCTGGGATAACCGATCCTAGGGAAATTGCCAGTCGCCTTCTCCTATCTCGTTCTGTTTCTACATCTCAGTCGTTTTATATTACGTTTAAGCTTCACTGTCCTCATCTCTACTTCGTTTTCTTTCCATTTTCTCGGAAGCATGGGTTAACCTCGTGTAAATATCCTACCTTGGTATATATATTTGCTTACACTGGCTATGATACAGCTGGCGCTCGCGCTTCCTCGTGTCTCACAGCATCCCCTCCTTGAGGTCAATTCATGGAATTGCCTAGCCCCTTCACTGCCGATTGGCCCTATAAGAGGTAGTGGACCAAGGCAATTTTTAATTTCTTTCCACTAAGAAATATAACTAATTAAAATTTCACGTCATTCATTGTGAAAGCACAGATTAGAAGGCGAGAAGCATCTCACGATTCTCTATATCCTAGAGCCTTATAGAAACACTAGGCACGGGCTACGAAACCACCAACACCACCAGTGGCAACCTACTACTCGAAATCATAATACACAGCACCAGAGGCTGCATAAGCTACCATCATTTGATTGTCAGCCTGTCATCATCACAACACACTGAACAATGAACTCTGTGAAGGTTGTTGTATTGGATGGCGACCTGATGGAACTCTCCGATGAGGAACTTCTAACACGCTAAAAAGAGGAGCATTCGAAGGAATAACACGCTGGAAAGACGAGGAAAGAGAATGAAGTAAAAAGACAAAACAGGATTTCAACAAAAAGCATCATACTTACTTTTGAATCCACAACTCTCCGCGTGTAATTGATGCCAGGCTATTTCAAACTTCCAGTCAAATAAAACATTTCCTATCCGCGGTGGTGCTTTAGGTGTCAGCTTTCAGGCATGTCTTCCAGATCTGCCAAGGCCAGCGTACCTGCGTGAAATTCGGCAGGAAAGGTCATTCCGCTGACGATGACTGTGATTCTCAAGTACGCTGCGCCATGCGATGGTGACAATCCGGCATACTTCAGGTCCTGCGTGGCCGAGAAATGTAAAAAATAAATGTGTCGCATAATGTTCAAACTGAACATGACCTATCGTGAAGGGCAGCAACGTATTGCCGCGCATTATGCAGTGAAAACTTCTTACGCTGAAGTTGTGCGAGGGGAGGGAGCACCACTATTGCCTTCGGCGGGGACCAAAACAACACCTAGTGTGTCAAGGCAAACGCCATCAACCCGCACAAGAGGAGTAGCCCCCGTAGGTCTGAACCAATGCTGGCAGCTGCCAGGGCCCCTGCTAACGCTAGTAGTAGCAAGGGCAGCACCAAACTAAACAGGTCCTGTCAACTTCTGACCTGTGGAGTATAAAAACCTTCTTTGACAGGTGACGATGCCTACTCTATGTGCACAACAGTCTGGCCACTTTCCAGAGGTGATGGATATCAGCGGTGCACCACAGCAGACTGCGTAAAACAAGCGGCGAGAGTTTCTCGACAGCTCTAAAAGAGACAAATTGCTAATTACAGGGCCTACTAAAGGCGCTGTAAAGTAAATCACTTGTCTATTTTCAGACGCTAGTTTGTCCCACTTCATACACACATAACGTTTAGTATGGAAACACAATTTTTAAAATGGAACGTGAGAAAACGGCTTCGAAACCTCGACGATATCCAAATGCTTCTACACATTCTCCAAAAGTGGTGTATGTCTTATATTCCGAAAAGGCAGTGGTGTTGCTTTAGTGTTATCTAATACATTAGCCGTAACTATTAGCTAAAGCGGTTGCTTGGGCGTGTTGGTGCGACCTAGGGAAAAGGAAACACCGCGGAAAATGAGAGAACACACACAGAAGTACACGTACAGAGATCTGACCTAATACAAAAACTACATTTTTCATACCAAGTATATTATATTTACCTATGCAGCGGATCGAAAAAAATGAGTCAAAGAAAAAACATAAAAACAATTTCATAGCTCATGCAATCAACGAGGTAATAAGACGACTTTTTCGAGAGGGCAACTGGTTTATTGCAGGAGCTATGAGAATGCTTTATGGGTTTTTTTCACTCTCACTTTTGTCACTTCTTTTTTGGTTCCACTGCATATGTATATATGCGTGGTTTGAAGAATACAATTTTCGTTTTAAGTCAGAGCTCTCTACGTGTACTTCTTTGCCTGGTATCTCAATTTTCGCAGCTCTTTTTTTCAAGATCTTTCATTGTTACGGATGTTTGTAGTGGTACGTGGTACATATCTGCTCACGTGTCACTACAGCTGATTACTGTTTGAGCAGCTATTTGAATAACCTTTTCACCATCTACTCTCTATACAAACCTCCACAACGCTGTCTTGAAAAAAAAAACAAATTCCAGTTTTCATAGCTGAAGTACGGGAACCAAACTCGTCTTTGGGGCCTCCATGCGCACAATGCTTTATGGGATAATTCCGCTCTGCAACGCACACAACTTGCCCAATCAAGATGTTGCCCTTTTGTTCCGGTGCGTGCCTGCTGAATAGGAAAGAGCCAAAATACCATAGTCTCACCACCAATACTTGTTCATCCGTAGCCACAAACAATTGTATCACCATCACTTTGGACAGTACTCCAACGATATGTAATGAATAATCTGCTCAGAAGTGACAGCTTTCCCGTTTTTAGCAACTCTGTATCAGGCAAATGCAACCGACAGGCGCCTAAATGGCTCTGTGATGTTATATAGGGGCAGGGCCACTCCAGAGAGAAGTTGACAGTACGCCAGTACACAAATACACGTCACAGATATATTACCCACACTTCGCACCTATATATAAACACACACTAGAGAGAAACATACACGAGGAACACGTTATAAAACGAAGAGAACGTCCGGTTCGACGACAGACGTGCTGCGAAGGCAGGTAGTTGTGCCCTTTAGCACCAGCACTGCAGCACGAAGATACACGAAAGCCCTTTTAGACCATCGGGACTAGGCCAGGTTTCAAAAACCCCGGCTCAGTAACAGGCAGGCAGGCTCAAAAACCCGGCGCCAGCTCTCCTGGACGAGTCGTGTAGTGGTGAGCGGGTCGAAATGCCAGGTCGGCCGTCCTGGGCCTGTCACCTAGCGGAGGCCGAGAACTCAGCTTGCAGAAAGGTAGCGACGTGGCCAGGGTGAAATATATGGGCCAGACGACGAACGATGTAGTCCTGCCTCAAACACTGCACGTCACACTGCCGAATCTCGGTCCCGAACCCACGATCCAGCAGGCTCACGAGCAGTCGCCGTCTTTGTCGTCGATTCTACACGGCATATAATGCGTAACTCACATCCTCTTCGCTACCGCACGGCACCCATTCGAGGTCTGAGCTTCGGTTTCATAACCATGGCGCATATTATCACAGACTCACAGATTAAGCCTATTGAGAAGAGTTCCATAAGGTATCTCGTTTGAGTTGAACTGCCATATTATTCTTAGGCACACATATAGCTGCAGAGTACTTTACAGCTTTTATTACTGACTGCTGCGATAAAATGCATGCCGACAAATATGGACTGCCTAAAAAAGAGGCGTTCCATGAGAGCACAATGAATGTCGAAATATGCGCAGGAAACGAATTAACTATAAGCTATTTCTCCGAAGATAACCCTGATGGGAAGCAAAGCAGAAGCTGTGCACATAGTGTTGACCCGGTTCAAACGGGCGTCGACGCTAGTGCTGGAAGGGCAGTTTGAGGCGAAACTCTGTGTAGCGTTCACTCTAGTAAACGTTTGTTTGAAACGCGAAGACCCAGAAGGTGGGACGCGTTGACGACGATTGCGTTTGGCTTGCTTGGTTCCGTCTCATCAGTGTTACAAGCGCGCCGTCTTTATTCCCGAATGCGATCAGTGTTCTTAACTTGCACCTCGTCGGTGTGACTTGTTTTCCGCGGCTGACGCTTCCATTCGACTTCCCTGGCTCGCACTTCATCGTTGATGACGTCGCCAATCGCGAACGCGATCGGCTTCACTAACCCTCGAAACGCCGGCAACTACAGGGAAAGGTACGCACACAATAGAAGGAAGCATGCCACGACCATCAGTGCGATCATGCGGCAACAAGCGGCACACTGTCCAGATTGTCGGCGATGCCAGATTTTGCACGCGCGTCACACACAGCCGCCAGCTTACGCCATCTTCTCACCGACAGAGGAGAAAGGTGGCGCGGATGAGACAACTTTGAACCTTATTAGAGTGAAATGATGCCTACGTGATGAGTGGGCCCGAACCATGGTGAAAGAAACCAAAGGTTTGTATTTTATACCACGGCTCGATTGTTGAGAGGGCGAAGAGGGTGAAGCGAAAGAGAGCTGACACGCGGTGGGCGCGTGGCATGCGAGGAAGGAAGACGTAAGCGCGCACTTCATGGAGGGCGTGAGCTACTTGGCCCGGCTTCAGCTCCTGCGGTGAAGACAGTAGTACTGACGGAGGGACAGCGCTACACAGGCTAGCCAAAGAGCTTCATCGAATCTCATGAAGCATGGAGGTTGCTTTCGGACTATCTGACAGCGGGAAATTTTGCAATTTTTGAATACATATAGTCCCAAGGAAGAAGGACGCGTCGATATGCAAGAAGTAAAACTTGGTAACAACATTTATCAGGCACTATGCATCACACACAAGAGGCTCAAGTCTCGAACGAGGTCAATGATATGATGGGAATTCTCTCCCTCTTCAAAATACACAAGCAGACAGGTTGGGCAACAAGGCTGTCTTCGTAAGTGCCTACTTCTAGCAGGTCGCCCACTCGTCGCACAATTCTAAGGCATTTAAACGCTCTAAAACACGAAGACAAAATCAGAATCTACAACTCAAAAGAACAATAAATGAGAAATAGAACCAATTTTCTGGCGTGGCTGAGCTGCTGGCATCGTAAAGAGCGGGAGTACTTCGACGCCAGATTCCGACCGTGTGGAGTATCAAACGTTGAGAAACTTACCTCCTAAAACGCGACACACCTTACTTTCCTTGTACCGTTCCGTATGATTTTCTGGCGAGGTTACTACTTCTTGGAATTAGACTATTCTTATTCCAACGTGAAACAGCGCAAGCACCGTTCCTTTGTTTTATGCATCGAGTTATACGCTCATTGAACTTACAAGCTGTGTGCGTGAACTTTTTGAAAAGATGATAAACTGCCGACTATCACACTTCTAGCAAACCAAGAACCCTCTCACCCAGTCTACATTTCGTTACGGTAGGTCTACCAATGACCACTTCTACGCATCTAGGCACAAATTAGTGACGCTTTTGTTCGTAAACAATTCTTTTTTTTCTGTAATCTTATATATGAAAAAGCGAATGACGCGACATTGTGCATTGGCATACTGCGAGACCTCTCACACTAAGGTGTCCGAGGTAGCATACTGACCATAATCAAAAGTTACTTGTTGAACCGCACTTTTCATTGTCCAGATTGAGAATGTCTTGTCTCTAACATTTGTTCATGAAGCTGGACTGCCACAAGGGGAAGTTGCAAGCTCTTTTATAAAAAAATGAATACAATACAATCCTTTCTTTCTCACAACATGTTTTGTTGGGCATATATCGACGACGTGCACATTAGTTCCATTTCCTACAGTCTCAAAATGTGCGAGCAGGCAGGTACAGCTTCGTTTCAAGAGGTCACCAAATAGGCAGACAAGAATGAATTCATCCTTAATTCGCAAATAAGCAAAAGCGCTTTATTTAAAAGAAAAGGAAGTCTCCTTCACAATCCAGAGATTGATCGGCACAGTGGGCAGCTAATGAACACAAAAGATTAAGCCTAAATTTTGCCATAAAACTCGCCTGAAAAATCTCAAAATAAATCACTGAAGGCCATAAATATACTAAGGCTTTTGTCACGGACATCAAGAGGCAGTGATAGTAAATATCTTTTCAATCATTACGAAAGCCTTGTACGCATGCACGAAAATTATGAGGTGATAATCTATAACTCCGCCGCATCACGCGTTCTGCAAATTCTTGACCCTGTCCGCAATCTGATCATTAGTCTTCCTACAGGCACTTTGCAAACCAGTCACGTAGAAAGTCTTCAGTTCCGATCAAACCAGTGATTGCGCAACCTCCGTCGAAGTTCTCGTCATTTGAATGCTATTTGAAAAGAAGCGCAGTCTAGGAATAGTGATCATACCCCACAGTAAATTAGGTCTCCATTTCTGCGCTGTTCTAAAACCGTCTATCACTTTGAGAGTCCTACTTACTTCTTGTTATGGGCATAGCCAAGGAGAGAGGTGTACAGCTTGTAGACCACTTAATGTTCCCTGCATCATTACTGCCGTCATGGCAGTGGCAGACTGTGGATAGCATTGTGTCTTTCTAAAGGTTACGAAGCAAGCGCTCATTGCACATATTGCTAATCTTTATTGAAACTGCAGCATAAATACACATGTCCTCAGATCTATAGAGATGCCTAAAAGCCTTACCTATCTTCGTAGTACGCAGTAGTGAGTCCATCCTTTTTTGCAGGTAGCGTTCTGCGTACCGATACAGGCGTCTTCGCTATATAGTTCTGGTCGTTAACACATTGAACAATTAAAGCTACAAAACGCAGTGATTTACACAGTCTTGCTAAGCATGGTGATAGCTCTTCAATCTCTTTAAAAAAACGCGAAAACTCCATGCTCAGCTTGCTTTTTCGCTATTATGCCCAGTCTACAAATACAGTAGTTGTCTGGGTGCGAGAGCACTGTGAAATCTAAGGTGACGTGAAGACGGACCGGCTAGCCACATGCTTCCATGAAATAACTGCTTATCAGTATTCATACCTGTGTCAGCGTCTGACATGCTACCCTTTTCCTAAACAAAAGCTCACAACTGATTGGAAAAGCACATGCAATAGGTGCTCACAAAAGAAACCACATGTCATTCATTCATTCCTTAGTGATTGGCTGTTAATATCAAAATCATGCCACACAGAAATTACACAAACAAGGCTTACAACAAGACACAGACATAGCAAACATTCAAATATTCTGTGTTATGGCTATCCACCTTTGTCTGATAAATGTAGTGACTTACTAACTGTCAAACAAATCTCGATTCAATGCAGTGAACTGGACTATAGTAGGAAAAAAAACAATTTTGGTAGCTTACTAACAGTACGTTCCACTTCATTCTTGGATGTTCATTGTTAAATAAGAAATTTTTATATATCAGTCATTTTTTCTGTTTTAGATGAAATTTATAGCCTTCGCATTGTATATAACCGAAATCTGTAGCATAACCTCACAAGAGGGGCTGTTGCTGTGGTAGCTACTGTAAGAAGTACATCTTTCTCAGCTATACCTTTAGAGCGAGTCACAAAAGTCTGGAATTCTCAACATTGCGGCAGTTCAGTGAGGGGAAGGCGCCTTTGTACAAGGAAAAAAATTCCGGCAACTAACGACTCGTCAGCGACACCGCTACGTTTTTTTTCTCAAGACCTGCAACAAAGGGAGCACGTAAGTGTTTCGCGAGAATGACCGCAAGAGGGTGCGTACGGCCTGAAAAGATTTTGACTCAGTTGACAATGAACCAGCGAGAATCGTGGTCTTCGTGGTCACGAGTATCGCGTAGGCGGCGAGCATGAACAGACCAGAGCAGCTTATTACGACGTCTGCAACACCGGGCCCCCTCAGTCGCCGGACTAAGCTGGCGAGACCATCAGTTGCACCTCCCCAACTCCCTAAGCGCAACCACGAGCTGAACTGTTCTGTATAAAACTTTTTCTTGGGACTATATTTCAACTCCTATCTCATTACGCCCAGCTTTTTAATATAGGTAGTTGTGTGATGTGCGTCACGCATAGAAGCTCATATTTGAGAGTGCGATCGTTCTCGTAATTTTTTGCAATTTTAAAAATTTTACCACGTCTATAATCTATTAACGATCCGCGTTGTGTTTTTGCCTGTATCCATTGAATTGTTCTTTGAGAGCACAGTAGGTTTTGTAGTTGTTATTTTTGTCACTATATTTGGGTTTCTTTTCTTGGTTATTTTGGTAAATCCGACTAAGTGCCCTTGATGCAAATAATTGCTTGTTCTTTTAAACAAATCTCTGTGTATGCTTTTGAGTCCGTCTGTAACACCCAAACATCACTACACGTGCAACATCGCGCGGGTCGACCGGCCTGCAAACAAATTCGAAATTGAACACTTGCAGGACTTCAGGCATCGCAGGCCTAAATTTAAAGAGGAAACCTGGAACCTGCTGCACGCCGATGCTATATCGGTGAGGCCTCACCCGAAGTGTGTGACAAACAGTGTTGAGGAGGCATTTGTACTATTTTGCGATCAGTCACTTGTAGATACTATAAAAGTTTATCATTCGTTCCACACATAGGCGTGCGCAATGTTTTCCTTGAGAAAATGCTAAGATTCGTAGCAACACCCCCCCCCCAAATAAGGCAATATATGGCTCGGAGTTTGCGCTCCCCACCCTCGTATCACAGACCCGCCAATCCCTGTTTTGTTATTGTATAGAGCTGTTTTTCGCGCCTCCCTCTCAGGTAATGGAGGAGCAGCCGCCAGTCTCGGCTCTCTATGTGCACGTCTAAGATTGTACACGCGTACATCTACGTCGTGTACCGCTGCCATAATTATTTAGTTCAAAACACATTTAGCACTTCTATGAAAAGCTTGGTTTTAGGCCTCTATACAGTCGTATTATACCTGTCATTGCAATTATTGGTCATGGCTTACATCGCATCAAAAACATGGTGCTTTTTGGCCACATATGGCACTCGCTTCAAAGAACTTCACTGTCATTTGATTTTAGCATATACTGAAGGGTGAAATATTTCTCTTCTATGCCATGTCTACATCTTCTCTGCAATTCGTCAGTGTCTTTTAATCGCTTCTTATTCCCGGTGACTTCTTTCTCAGTTGTATGCCCCGTCCCTCTTTTCTCACATGTGTCATCTACTTTTCTGTGATTTAAATATAATGAGCGGTTGAGCTTTAGCGTAGCCGAACGGTCATGTCACGTCTTCACGTTTAAGTTAGTTATTTACGCATGAACCTGCACGACAGTGAAGTGACTTAATAGCCATGTAACACTCAATAAGGAGAATAGGTCAACAAAGGTTTGGTTTCAAGGCCTTGAAAAAACAACTGTTTTAATATGCAAGAACCGCATATCTTCACGGCAATTTACTGGACCAGACCGCCTCGAGGCAGTGTAATGATTGCCATTCACCGTCGTCTTCAGTGCCGCTTAGTTGGTATTTCTTGCTTAGACTTGTTGTTCATGTGTTGTAGTTTATTTAGCTACACGTTATATGTCATAAAAACTTCCTACCGTCCTCCCGACGCTGATGAATCTTTGACAGCCGAATCCCGCGAAGCGCTTCGCATACTCACTTAAAGATACAGAAATGCACAATTCGGTAGGTGATTTTTTTCCCTAGCATCACTTGGCCTGATCTCTCAATACCATCAGCTGAACAAAGCTTTGAAAGCGACTTTGTGAATTCAGTCTAACTATAGGCTTATCGCAAGTTAATACTACTGCAACACGCCTGATGATTAGTACATCATGTCTCCGATTTATTCGTAACAAATTATCCTAATAAAGCCACATCACTTTAACTCCCTTGAGTTATCACATAGTCGTTCTCCTAACTTAGATTTATCAGTTTCCATCACCAATAAAGAATAAAAAACAATAGCGGCTTACGACCGAGGTCACTACGACGCAATTGTGGCAAGTTTGGACGTTCTTGTGAAGATTTGCTCAGTGACTTCTCCGACGGAAACGTTCAGGGAAACTGGTGCCTTTAAAAAAAGGTTGAGTAACTAACAAAAAACTATTTCCCAATAATAACGGTTACTGAGCGATCTAATCCACCGTGGCTCAATTCATCTCTAAATCGTCTAAAAAACAAAAAACAACACAAGTTCTGCCAGACAAGGTCACTGAATACGCCTCTTGCTTGACCAAAATAGCGCAACTTTCAAAAAGAGTTTTGGTGTGTTGCTTTTATAACGAAGCGTACTTTTTTCTTCTACCCTTCTATATATGCTGGAAAATCATTCTAATGGTTTCTAGAAAATGTTAAACCCAATGTTCGCCAAATCAGTATCGCCAGGTAATCAGAATGAGTTCGTTATACCCGGTTTTAGTCTACCAGATGTTCTGAACGCACCATTTTCTTCTGCTTTCACTGAAGAGCCTGACTGCATCCTGCCTCATTTCTTTATCATCCGCCAATGTCATCAATCATTGTCAGCGCTGCAGCAATCGGAAAGGCTATTGACGCTCTTAAATGGTCCTAATTTCAGGAGTTATTTGAAAGCTCTGAAATACTAAAAGTACAAAAATGTATGTACAGTCATTCTGCAGAGAATGTTTTCAGGACTCATTGTCAAGTAGAGTAGTGCCACTGGACTGGAAAGCAGGAAATATTATTCTTATCATTTAAAAAGGTATTTGTTTTTCCCGTACAAGCTATCTATTCATGTAATTGAGGTGTGTTTGCTGTAAACTAATGTAGCACGTTATTTACTCAAACGGAGCTAAATTTCTTGTTTCTGTTGATAATTTCCACAAACCCAGCATGGTTTCAAAAAGGACTTTTTCGTGAAACGCTGTTAGCTTGATTTAATAATGGCATTAGCTTCGCCATCGATGTTAACGTGCAAGTTCATGCTTTATTTCTGGATTTTGAGAAGGCCTTTGACAAGGTACAACATAAAAGACTTTTTAAGCTGTCGTGCCAAAACCTTCAACCGTTTGTACTAAACTTGATCTACATTTTTTTTACCAACAGAAAACAATTTTGTAAGTAGGGTTTTCTCAAAGGTGTAAATATTAACGACCTACGTACAAACATTTCCAGTAGCATAAGATAATCCACTGACGACGGCATCATCTATCGGTCAATTCACAACAGTAATGACATATCCTAGCACTTCAATCTAATCTAAACCACGTGAAGGACTTGTGCCCAAATGGCTTATGATACTAAACGTAAATCAGACATCTCTCATCTCTTTTTCTTTTCACCACCATAAAGACTATCATGCACCTCCATACCTTCTTTGTAACTCCCCTCTTCACTCTGTTACTTCCCAAAGGTACCTCGGCATTGAACTCACAAGTGATCTCTCTTGGTAGCCCCGCATCACCATTAAAATTAACAAAGCTAACTGCGTACTTGGCTACCTACACCGGAACTTATGCCTAGCCCCAATTTCAGTAAACTATGAGCTTATTCCACTCTTCTGTGCGCAAAGTTTGAATACACATGTGCCATATGAGATCCCCACAAAAATAACCTGATTAAAACAATAGAATCTTTTTAGGGTTGTGCAACTACGTTTATCCTTTCCGATGATTCACACAACAGCAGCACTACAGGGTTTAATTTTCGTACCAACCTTACCAATCTCGCTGTTCGCCTCGAATATGCCCGCCTTTGTGTTTTCATAAATAAATCATGCTACCCCTGGTATATCTGTGATTACTCCAGCTAATCGCCAGTCTAGCAGACTTAACCACACCAAAGCCGTTCACCTGCCCCCTGCTCAGACCGTAGCTGACTCATTGTCCTTTTTCGTGCTGACGTCCAAAAATTGGAACGCTTTGCCTGCCAATTATTTGATTGATATGTAGAGTTTAACGTTCCTAAACCACCATATGATTATAAGAGACGCCATTGTGAAGGGCCCCGGAAGTGTTGACCACCTAGGTTCTTTAACCTGCACCCAAATCTGAGCACACGGGCCTACAAGTACCTGCCTATACCGGGCACCATTGCCGTTAGGTACTCTTCTAATAAGAAGTTGTAAACCATTTGTTATGTTAATTTGTTTTGACAACTCATTATGTAAAATCGCTATGCTGCGGCCATTGAGGTAACAGAAATATATAAATAAATAAACAGATAAACGTGAAATAGCCTTCAGCGCCATTCACACCACTCTTCTTAGGGGATAAACGTTTGCACGACGTGTATCATGGTACTGAATGGTGCGTGCACAGATACATGGTATATATGGCTAAGAGTTGTTTTGTTTTCGCGGTGTGGCGTGGAAGCGCTATAAACAGTAACGCATTGTGGTTCGCCAGTGCAAGCAGACTAACGTACAAGAGACAGCCGTCTACAAGACACAATATTTAGCGAATTCTCAGATTTTCATTCCTTATGTGGTGGGCGTTTAATATTCTGCCAAGAGGATAAAGACTTCTAGCATGTATTGTACGTTGACAGTGAATATTTGCTCACTAAACAAGTACTTTCAAAATTCTTGATTGATATTTCTATTGCCTGCTCGGAAGCAATATTTTTCTTGAGCGTCTATTTACTTGGTTGGCGCTGCAGCGTTTTTTTTTTCATACGGATACAATGGAAGTAATAAAATATTACTCTTGCACAAAATTTCGTGGTATTTACGAATATTTTGAACGTGTGTAATGCATAAAAGGCAACGTATAATCAAAGTGCATTATTAACTATTACGTTTTGATTGTTTTTTGTACATGCGTTATGTGAAGAACCACCAAAGGAGTCCACCTTAAGGGAAGACAAGTACTCTCAAATCTTGAAAATTCAACCTTTTTGCCGAAGGAACCATATGATAAACTCGGCACGGGAAATGTGTTTTTTTGTATTTGTATGTTAACGAACGCAATTATACGAGACATTCTCTTCTGGCATAGTTTTCAATGGTTTTATTTGATCTAAGCTAAGAAAGTGACATTCATGCCAGTTGGCATTGTTGCATTATTTACAGCGCTTGTTCGACGAGACAGATTCGGAGAGAGCTGAGCGACTTAGTTTGGCCAAGCGTTTGGGACTCAAGGCAGACTTCAAGTTCACGTACTACATATCACACAGAACTCTAAGTAAGTAGCTTCGAGGTTACTCCTGAAGTGTCTACCGAGAAAAACGAACCAATGTAGAAAACCATAATGTAGACATGAAAGCAGCTTTCCAGCCCAATTAAGCTTGTTGTTGGGCTAGCTGGTTTTTCGTCAAATTGTAAAAATATAGTGCAATCTTAAATTTCGCAAACACTGCCAAAAACACTCACACATCCACCCAAATGTAGTGTGTGTCTCGGGTGTTACTCGGTTTTATTAGTGAGAGTTCGTGTGAGTGTTAGTGAGAGTGAAAGCTTTCTAGCCACTTTCCTGTTGTTTCGCACTATTGTGGGATGACAAGCGTCGTCAAGTTTTGCATTTATTGTGAAAAATGCAGGATTGTGAAGAAAGGATTTATCAGCGAACGACTGTGATAATAAAGGAGTAAGGTGTCGTGTCGGAACACACCGGCGAATACTCCTACGTGACAGTGCATGCAGATGAAAAATACAAAGCATATAGATCGGCGCGAGCTAATCTCTGAGCTGGCGCCACTCGCTTAACCGGCTGTAAATACATCTGGGACAACCCCTCTAAGTTGCTTTCCTTCTCGTAACATATTTCGTGGAGTTGTGTGATGCTGGTCCTCGCCACAGAACTCCAAAGCGGACGCTTCCTCGCGGCTTTCAACACGACCCCTCAAGACTCGGCTACATCCTCCCTGTCACCCGCCCTTCTGCCTAGCCTGTCAACCCAGTGCCTACAACAAGTTTCGTGACGTTTCCTGCCCACAAAGACCTTGGCGTGTTCTAGGGCCGCGAAGGTTCCGACGTCGATCAGTGGCTACGCCTCTACGAACGCGTCAGCGCCGCTTACAGTTGGGATCCCACACTTATGCTCGCAGACATTATCTTTTATCTCCACGGAACCCTTCGTGTTTGGTTTGACAACCTTGACCATGTTATTACAAGCTGAGACAGCTTGAATAAAAATATCCATGAGCTTTATGACAACCTCTTTGGTCGTCATGAAGCTACGAAGAATGAGTTGTTGATTCGCGCACAATTCTCCACGGAGTGCTACATCAGTTACATTCAGGCTGTTCTCTCACTATGCCACCAAGCTGAAGAAAAACATGGCCGAGCCGGACAAAGTTGCGCATATACTAAAGGGTATTGCCATCGATGCGTTCAACCTGTTGGTATTCGACAATGTGTGATCTGTTTATGCGAAAATTCAAGAATGCTTTCGGTTCCAATAAGCTAAAAGCAGGCGCATCTTTCTTCAGTTCCAGCGCATTACGAAAACCGCTTTGACGTTCTCATGTCTCCACACATATCATCCACCAGACACCTGTGACAACTTGACGCGGCTCATCAGGCGGGAACTTGAAGAGACTGCTCCAGCTAAGCAGCTAAGGTGAGACCAACGTCCCCTGACCCCTCTCCTCTAATTACGTTGCCCCCCATTCAAGCAGTCATCCGGCAGGAAATCGCCAGCATGAGAATTCACTCCATTTCACCGCCTCCCAGCACCGACTTCCAGCCCCAATACAAGCCTGCACGTTCCTTCTCGACCTCTCAATCTTTTGTAATCCATCCGCATGGCAAACACACAATGACAAGCCGATCTGCTTCTCGTGTCACCGAATCGGACCCATTTCTCGCCATTGCAGAAGTCGCTGGGGTCCTCCTGCACAAGCCTTCTCTTGTCCGTTCCATGCCCGTCCTGCCTATTGCCATGAGACCAGCCATGACAATTTGACCAGGAACCTGCTACTGAACATCGCTACTCCCGCACTTCATCCCCCCATTGTCGCCATTGTCATACTCCCCAGCTCCGCCGACTGTCTTTCCCCACCCACTCACAAGGGTGCCCAACTTAAAACTAAATAATGCAGCCACTGGAAGTGGCGCTGCATCGCTAGGACTGGCAGAAAATCCTCTCTTGACGATACAGAAGAAACGGAACCTCACAGACGTACCAGTAGACGGCATACATGTCACTGCTCTTGCCGACCCCGGTGCTCAACTTTTCGTGATGACGAGTGATTTTTGCCGCAAGCTCAAGAAGGTTCTCACACCTGCGACCACTCACTTCGTCCACGTTGCGGATGGCGGAATAGCGTCTGTCGTTGGAATGTGCTCCGCTCATGCAAGCATTGCGGGTCGACACACAGTTTTTCTCTTCACCTGCCTTGATAAATGCCCCCATGACGTAATCTTTCGCCTCGACTTCCTGTCCGCGCATTCTGCCCTCATAGACTGTTCGACCAGTACGCTTCGTCTACGTTTGCCCACAGCAGAACCTCTTGCACAACGGCCGAGTCGGCTCTGCAAAACGGTACTCGCGCACTTCCCTCCACAGACACTGACCTACGTAGAGCTCGTCTCAATACCACTAGTCCGCGACTGTGACTATGTCCTGACTCCTATCACTGATGTCCTCATAAACCGCGGCATTACATTACCGCACACCATTTTGCCCATCGCAGGAAATTCTACGTGCCTCCCAGTTGTCAACTTTAGCTTGACACCTCTAGTGCTACCACAAGGGATATCTTTGGCGTTGCTCTGCACCTTAGAAGACAATGCAGTAGATGTTTTCACGATCAGCGCTGCTTCTCCCCCCACGCTCAACATCAATCTGACAGTAGCTCCGACAGCGCTATTCCGTCGATGATCGCTTTAAACTGAACGCCGCAGCATACTGACGAGCTCCACCGGCTTCTGCTGTCCTATATTGATGTTTTTGACCTCAGCGGCCGTCCGTTGGGGAAAGCTACTAGTATAACCCACCACATAAACACTGGCACTGAGCATCCTATTCATAGGCATCCATATTGGATGTCGGTGGCCGAGCGTCACGTTATCCAAAAAGAGGTCGCCAAATGCTCGCCAAGGACATTATTGAGTCATCCTGCAGTCCTTGCGCTTCTCCTAAAGTGCTAGTCCACCAGAAAAACGGTTCACGGCATTTCTGCGTTGATTACCGACACCTCCACGAAATTAACAAAACAGACATTTGCCCTCTGCCACGAATTGATGCTGCGCTTGGTTGCCTCTAGGGGTTCCACTATTTTTCCTCCATAGACTTTCGTTTGGGCTACTGGCTGATAGAGGTAGATAAAATGGACCGTGAAAAGATGGCATTCACCACCTCCGATGGCCTATATCAGTTCAAGGTTATGCCCATCGGCCACCTTCGAACGAATGATGGGCTTCTTTTTCGGAGGATTCAAATGGTTCACCTGTTGGTGCTACTTGGACGACGTCATCGTCTTTTCACCAACGTTTAGGAATTATATAGGGTGCCTCTCAGCCATCTTTGGCATCTTCCGTCACGCTGGCTTGCAGCTCGTCTCGTCCAAAGGTCTCTTTGGACGCCATCAAATCACAGTACTTAGCCATTTAGTAGACGCCATCGGTGTACAACCACACCCGGCAAAAATCAGCACCGCCAACTACTTCCCTGTACCACGCACTGAAAAATGTACGCAGCTTTATAAGACTCTGTTCCTACTTACGACGCTTCGTGAAAAATCTTGCCCACATAGTGAGGCCGTTTACGCAGCTCTTCAAGAAAGACGTCCTGTTTTCATGGTGCTCCGAAGAGGCTTCGGCGTTCTCGACTCTCAGTGCTCTTCTCACTATTCCTCCGTTTCTTGCACACTGCAACTCTGCTGCTCTTAGGAAATTTGTACAAATACAAGTGGACATTACATTGGTGCAGTGCTGGCTCAGAAACAGCATAGTCATGATTGCGTTATTGCATATGCCAGCCACCTCCTATCCGCCCCTGAACGTAACTATTCGATAAAAAGGCGTGAGTGCTTGGCTCTTGTATGGGAGGTGGCAAAATTCTGACCTTATCTATATGGACGCCCCATTTTTGGCAGTTACCGACCACCACGTGATTTGCTGGCTCAACTCTCTGAAAGATTCATCAGGCCGCCTTAGTCGCTGGGTTTTGCACCTGTAAGAGTTTTCCTATTCGGTGGTCTACAAATCTGGCCGCCAACACCATGATGCCGCATCTAAGGACCCTAACGAGACAACGAAGAACTCAATCTTGTCCGTGTTCGACTTCCTTAACATTGGGCAAGAACAGAAGCCCCCCGCAGGGGTGCCTGCGCAAGTAGGCGTTTGGTGTGTAGCGACACCACGGACCCGAGCTAACGGGTGAGTTTTTACTCTCTCCCACGCCTAGCCGTGCGCGGCTTTGCCGTGTCCTGGGAAAAGGGGATCCTGGGGGTTGAGCCGACGCTGGGTGCTTGGACCTTTAAGGCCCCCCGGCAGAGGCAACACACCCCTTTGGCCCCGGCTTCACGTAGACGGCAACCCTGGGCTGACCCACCCAGGGGAAATCGGCAGTCGCCTTTTCCTATCTCTTCCTGCCTACATCTTTGTCTTTATCTCTCACTATCTATCTGTCCTGTCTTCTACTCTTTTCTGTTTACTTCCATTTTTCCTGGCGGCAAGGGTTAACCCTGTGCAAATAGCCTACCTTGGTCTAGGCGCATTGGGTTATGGCAGTGTTGTACGTCTGACGTCTGCAAGCTTTCAACACCTGTAAACTTGCAGTGTCCCCTTGTTGGGCTCCATGGTGGGTGGCCGCCAACGCTGCTGAACAAAAATAAGACCGGCATGCATGGAGCATTCCCTCTTCTGTCTGATCGTACCGGCCTAAAGCGGGTACGCACCGAAGACATAAATTTCTTCAACCAGCCAACAGACACTTTTCCCCACTTCCACGTCATTCACTGTGAAAAAACCGGAAAGCAAGCCAGGACCATATCTCCAACTACGGTCCTGGCTGTATCAACAGCCAGGACCGCAGTTGCCAGGTGTCTTACTGAAAGTCTCGGGGCTAGATACAAAGTAACCAGAATGGCTAGCGGTGACCTTCTCCTAGAAATTCGGGACAAAACACAGTTTGTAAAACTAGACAGCCTCTCAACGTTTGGTGACGTACCAATCACCGTAACACCGCACAGATCTATGAACACCACTCGCGGAGTGGTATCTGACGCAGACTTACTTGACTTGACCGAAACTGAACTTTTGGAAGGGTGGAAGAGCCAAAATGTCAATAATGTACAGAGAATTATTATCAGAAGAGATAATAAGGAAATACCAACGAAACACTTAATACTCACGTTTGCATGCAGTAAACTACCAGATTCCATTCAAACAGGGTACACGAAAACATCTATCAGGCCGTATATACCAAACTCTCGTCGTTGCTTCCAATGCCAGAGGTATGGCCATGGTTCTAAAACCTGTCGTGGTCGCCAGACTTGTGCAGAATGTAGAGTCCTAGGCCACGTGTCTGAGAACTGCAAACAACCGGCACACTGTGTAAACTGCGAAGGAAACCATGCCGCATAATCCCGCTCCTGCACATAATGGAAAAAAAGAAATAATTACATTAAAGGTGAAGGAGAACATATCATTTAAGGAAGCACGGCGAAGAGTCGCTCCATTCTATGGACCTACATACGCTGATGCGGCACGTCAGGGGCACCGCCACATCAGCCTTCGCCGCTCCTTCGGCCCGCGCATACGGAGCCGGCGGTTGTGGCACCTGCCCCCAAGGCGGCTGAAGCCCAGGCTACACCGCCTACTCCCAAACAGAGACCGGAGACTTCAGAGTCCTCGGGTCTCAAGGCCTCGCCTCACCAGGCGAGGCCCAAAATCCGAACTAACAGCCCGCTTGTGCGGGCATCCAGTGCCTCCGAGGAGGCAATGGATTCGTCGGTACCCTTGGTGCCGAAAGAGCGACGTGGCTCCTTGGAACGCACCAAGAAAACAATAAAGCAGATATAAGGGCCTGGTGACGGCCCTGTTAAGTGAACTCATATTCCCCGTCTAAACAGCCACTCGCTTTTCGTACACACAGCACTATTTTACATTCACCATGAACACTCAAATTATACAATGAAACGTCAGGGGCCTTCTCAGAAACCTTGACGACATCCAAGAACTCTTACACGAACACTCACCAAAAGTGCTGTGTGTACAAGAAACACACCTTAATTCAAAACACACAAATTTTCTTCGTAAATACGTTATTTTTCGAAAGGACCGTGATGATGCCATGACATCATTCGAGGTGTTTCCATCATAGTGAATCAAGGAATTGCATGCACACACTTACAACTTCAATTATCCCTTGAGGCAGTGGCTGTTCGAGCGGTTCTTTTTGATAAACTAATCACAATCTGCACTATTTACATTCCTCCTAGCTATCAGCTGCAAAAACGTGATTTACACTCATTATTGATGAACTTCCGGAGCCTTATGTTCTCCTTAGAGACTTCAATGCGCATAGCAGGCTATGGGGAGACTCTCGTTGCGACGCGCGAGGTCGACTGATTGAACAATTCCTTTCTCTCGTAGAACGCATGTCTCCTAAATAGAAAAGAACCAACCTATTATAATCTCGCACATAACACCTACTCCTCCATAGACTTAAGCATAGTATCTCCATCTCTTGTGCCTCTACTCCAGTGGAAAGTCATCAGTAACCAGTACGGAAGTGACCACTTTCCCGTAGTTTTGAGCACAACTACAGCCACTGAGTGTACACCCCGGGTTCCCAAATGGCTCATAAACAGAACCGACTGGGAACGGTTTCATACCATCGCTCGTATAGATTGGAGTGACATATCTACTTTAAGCATTGATGTTGCTGTCGACTACTTCACAGCTTTTTTGATTGATGCTGCAACAAAATGCATCCCACAAACAAATGGACATCCAAGAAAACGGTGTGTGCTATGGTGGAACTCTAAATGCCGAAACGCGCGCAAACAGCAAAACAGAGCTTGGAGGCTGCTTCGGAACTCACCGACAGCCGAAAATCTTGACACCTTCAAGAAAATAAAGTCTCAAGGCAGGAGAACGCGTCGGCAGACCAGAAGACAAAGCTGCAGAAGTTTTTGTCAGGGATCAATTCATACAACAGGAGGCTAAAGTCTGGAACATGGTCGGTAGGATAGCAGGAAAACAAGTACACACACTTCCACTCGTGGACACTCGGGGAGATACCTTGGAAGATCAGGCAAACTTCCTCGGTGCACACTTCGAACAGGTGTCCAGCTCATCCCACTATACTGACACTTTCCAAAAATACAGAACAAGAATAGAAAAGCAGAAACTCGAACACAAACGCACTAGATTCGAGGCATATAACCAAGCTTTCAGTCCAGCTGAGCTGCGAATGTCTCTCAATTTCTGCAGTACTTCTGCCCCAGGTTCCGACCGTGTGGTGTATGAATTGTTAAAAAACCTACCAATCGAAACACGAAAAACCTTACTTTGTTTGTACAATGCTATCTGGTTTTTTGGCGCTATCCCTACCTCCTGGAAAGAGGCTATTATTATTCCCATTTTGTAAGAGGGCAAGGACCCTTCTTTACCATTGAGTTATAGGTCTATAGCACTTACAAGCTGCTTGTGCAAAGTCTTTGAAAAAATAGTAAACTGCGGAGTTGTACATTGTCTTGAAACAAATTATTTGCTCGACCCATTTCAGTGCGGGTTTTGAGAAGGTAGATCCACCACAGACCACCTTGTTCGTATTGAGGCACAGATCAGAGACGCCTTCGTCCATAAACAATATTTTCTCTCTGTGTTCCTCGATATCGAAAAGGCTTATGATACAACATGGCGTTTCGGAATTCTAAGAGACCTGTCCCACATTGGCGTGCGCGGAAGAATGTTTCGCATAATTGAAAGTTACCTATCAAACCGGACATTCCGTGTCCGTGTGGGCACAGTTCTTTCCCAAACATTTGTCCAGGAAGCAGGCGTGCCACAAGGTGGTGTACTTAGGTGCAAACTTTTTCTCATAAAAATGAATTCCTTGCGCTTGACCATCCGTCGCAATATGTTTTATTCTACATATGTCGATGACGTCCAGCTTTGCTTTAGGTCTTGCAATCTGGCAATGTGTGAGCGGCAGGTTCAGTTAAGTTTAAACAAGGTCTCCACATGGGCAGAGGAAAACGGATTTCGACTGAACCCACAAAAAAGCACATGTGTCTTGTTCTCTCGAAAGAGAGGCTTGCACTTAGGACCCGACATTGAACTGAACGGTCAACGTTTGTCTGTTAACGCGGAGCATAAATTCTTAGGAATAATATTGAACAACAAGTTGACCTTCGTACCGCACATCAAGTACTTTAAAACAAAATGCTTAAAAGCCATGAATATTTTAAAAGTGTTGTCACGTACCACGTGGGGTAGTGACAGGCAATGTCTCATGAATCTGTATCGAAGCCTCATTCGCATCCGCTTAGAGAATGGGGCCGTTGTTTATCAGTCTGCAACTCAAAGTGCTTTGAAGATGCTGGACCCCGTGCACCATTTAGGCATCCGCCTTTCTACGAGTGCGTTTCGCACCAGCCCCGTAGAAAGCCTTTATGTTGAGTCAAATGAATGGTCGCTTCATCTGCGGAGAACTTACATGTCCTCTGTATATTTCCTTAAGGTGAAAGCAGATAAGAAGCACCCCTCATACTCTACTATTAATGATTTGTCGAGCTCCATTCTGTTTCAAAACAGGCCTTCGATGAGGCAGCCCTTCTCAGTTAGCCTGAAACGTCTAGCTGAGGAAACTGGAGTCTCACTTGAACACAGTTTAATGGCTCCTGTAGCATATGCGCCACCGTGGCAATGGCAGACTATAGACTGCGATGTATCCTTTCTTGAAGTTACAAAACATGCGCCTATTGCCCATATTCGAACATACTTCCTGGAACTTCAACATAAATACACAGGTCCTGAGTTCTTTACAGATGCCTCCAAGTCCAACTCCTCTGTGTCCTACGCTGTTGTCGGCCCGTCTTTTTCGGATGCTGGCCCTCTACATCCAGGCACAAGTATCTTCACAGCGGAAGCTTACGCGATACTTGTGGCAGCTAAACACAGCACACAATTACAAATACAAAAAGCAGTAATTTATACAGACTCCCTCAGTGTGGTAACGGCTCTGCACTGTCATAAAATACAAAAAAAACCCGGTCCTCGTCTCACTTTACTCCATTTTATGCACACTCTACACATTCAACCAACATGTTGTAGTGTGCTGGGTGCCAGGGCAACGAGAGATTCAAGGCAACGTGAGGACGGATCAGCTCGCTGCATCCGTCCACAAAAGCACTGCCCCTACACTCATATCAATCCCGGCCCTTGATCTTAAGCCGTCTCTCAAACGAAACCTCAGGGTATACTGGCAGAGCAAGTGGGATACACACACACAAAACAAACTACGCATTATTAAGCTACACTTTGGTCATTGGCTGCCAGTATCAAAATCACGTCATACAGAGGTAATACTAACGAGACTCAGGAAAGGACACACATACACGACACACACATATCTTTTGTCCGGTGGCGATCCACCACTGTGTGACAGATGTGGTGAAGCATTGACAGTACTTCACATGTTAATTCAGTGCAAACACTTAGAATCTCTAAGAAAACAGCACTTTCCGTTACCCTACCGACATTTACCTTTACACCCTGCAATGTTCGTTGGTAGGGAACCGCTTTTTAGTTATAAATAATTGTTAGCGTTTTTAAAAGAAATTCATAATTTTTATGTCATATACCCGAGCATTCCGTAGCACGACCTCTCCAGAGAGGTTTTTTCTGCGGTGGCTACACAACAAAGCACTTGCCTCACGGCCCTTGGACGCAAGGGTACGATCGAGTGAGGCAGTTCTAATGCCAAACATGTCCGCCATCGTTTTTATCATCCCCAACTTTTGTCATCTATTTGCACCACCCACACCTTTCACGGCATGGTCATGATTTTATTACTTGTATGTTTTTTACCCGCCTCACCGCAAAGAATTTTATGGCCCTTATACAGCCGCTAATCACAATCATTGTCCACATTCCTTATCCCATGAACTGGTGCTCTTTGGCCATCAAATGGCCCTTGTGCCAAAAACACCATATATCATCATCATGATCATCATCATCAAGAACAGAAGCACGATCCTGTACTGCTTGACATCATCAGCCGCACGGAATCCTCCCCAAACGATGCTTCCGTTCACTACTTTGTCATTTAAAAGGGTGTGTTATACCGCCGCAATTTCCGACCAGACGGGCACAATCTTCTCGTTGTTGTGCCTAATCAAGTACCCTTCTTTGTTCTAACCGAACTTCATGACGCTACCCCGGCTGGACACCTTCGCATATCCCGCACGTACGAGCGCGTCCGGTGCCATTTCTTCTGGCCAGGCCTTGCTCGTTCGGTACGCTGATACGTCGCGACGCGTTACCTATGCCAACGTCGTAAAACACCGTCGCTGCTACCTGCTGGCCATCTTCAACCAATCGACGTACCCGCGGAACCATTTTACCATGTTAGGTTAGACCTGCTTGGTCCTTTTTCCCTCTTCAACATTGGGAAACAAATGGATAGCCGTGATTAAAGACTACGCTACATGCTACGCTACTACGCGAGCTCTACAGACCAGCTGTACAACCGACGTCGCTGACTTTTTGTTAAGGGACGCTATATTGATTCTCAGTGCTCCGAGACAACTCCTCACAGACTGTGACCGTATATTTCTATCCCAAGTTATCACCGACATTCTGCGTTCTTGATCCACGCAACACACACTGACAACCGCTTACCACCCTCAAACAAACGGCGACACGGAACTATTTATTTATTTATTTGTTTATTTACGAATACTGTCAGCCCCTACATAGGACTAGGACAGGGGAGGAAAAAAGTACATAAAATAGCAATCTTTCAAAAACAAAACATAATTTTCAAATATAATCAGAAGTAACAAAAAAGGAAAGCAATTGAGTCATAAAAACGCGATTATTAACCCAACCAAGAACTTAATCATTGAGTGCACTAGAGCACGAAGAGACAAATAGAGCATTAGTAATTACAAGCGAGGATATGTGCTAGGTGTTTTAAGAACATATCTATGAATGAGCTTTAAATTGCTTCATCGTTCAACGAATTGCATTCATTGATAGCTCTTAGAAAAAAGCTATACCTAAAACAATCTGTGGAAACCGAAGGTGCTGGAATGAGCATCGAATAGCGATGTCTGAAGTTTCATTTCAAAAAATATCGAAATATTCAGCATACTTTATATGAACACGGTTATTATATTGAGGTAAAGATACTTGAGTCTTTCGTGTTTTTCCTAGCTTTAATCGTGAGTAGCTTGGCTAGTGCACACAGTTGAGAAGAGGAATCTGTACATCGATAATATTTAAATATAAAATGGACTGCTAAACGCTGATTTTTTCAATGCTTGATATGTTTGTAACCGTGAATGCATCCCAGCATAATTTCGCGTAATCAATTTTTGGTCTCCTAAATGTTTTGTATGCTAAACCTTTAGTTTCTTGTGTGGCAAACGGCAAATGGCACCTAAGAATTCATAAGGCCCTAAACGCTTTTGCGCACACATCTTCTATTTGATGATTCCAGCGAAGACCACTTGTAAAATTCAAACTAAGGTACTTATATCGTTCAACTGTTTTTAGTTCATGATTATCAATATAAGTATTCTTTAGGTAATTTTTCTTTCTATTGACTGTCATACCTACTGTTTTCAGGGGATTTGGCACCATTTGCTACTCATCACACCTTTTTTTTATTTTCTGTAAGCTATTGAGTTATTTTAACTAGCCACATATTGTGTCGACTTTATTGTATATGATGCAATCACCTTCAAATAGCCTAATAGAAACACCAACTTCATTCGGAAGGTAATTTACAGACAAAAGGAATAGAAGTGGGCCCAGGGCAATGCGTTGGAGTACTCCCGACTTGACAGGTGAAACAGGAGAGCTAGCGTCATTGATTTCCTCAAATTGCTGACGATATCGAACATAGGTTGAAAACCACTTTGTGATGGTAATATTTTGATACGTAACATCCATTTTCCTAAGTATTTCCTGTGAGACACTTTTCGAAAGCTTTCACGAAGTTCATAAAAATCATATCCGTTTGAGCATGTGAGTTGTTATTTTTCAAAAGGTCATGGACTAATTCAATGAGCTGGGATGTTGTAGACAAACCCTGTCGAAATCTATGTTGGCTGTTGGATAAAATATTGGGCTCGCTGATATAGTTTAATAGACGTTTTGATATGTTCTGTTCAAGCAGTTTTGAGCAAGTACTGATAAATAAAACAGGCCAATAGTTTGCTACCTTGCCAGATCTACCGCTTCTAGGAATTGAGAAAACTTTAGCTATTTTCCTCTATTTGGGTAAAGAACTCTGGAGAAGGGAAGACCTCAAATTGTTGAAAGATATTTGGAATTTCATTCTGCGTATCTGTACAGAAATTCATTAGGGTTAGCATGGGCCCAGGAATTTTTTTCAAGTACAATTTGAGCAAGAAGTTGCAGACACCCTGTACGGTAACTACTAAGTCAGTTATAAGCGGCCGTCAAATGGCGAAACAATGTTCGGCAAAATGCCATTATTATCATTAAACACTGAAGTAAAGTATGAATTAAAACTCACAGCGGGTGAGAACTGTGCTACCTGAGTCATTGAGCGAGGTTTCGTTGATGGGTTAACGTATCTCCAAAATTTATCAGGTGCCTCCCTTAAGAATTTTGGGAGTGTGATGCCAGAAACCTTTGTTCAGATTTTTTAAAAGTAATTTGAGATTCTTTTCAAGATTACGAATGTCTGATTGATTTAGTACACAAAGATGATTTTATTGTTCTTACTTTTTCGTTCTAATTGCCTTTTTCAGCGAAATATTTAACTTGTTATCCAAGGACTTCTTTCACAAGTTTTCTTAAGTCGCTTTAGTTTAAAGCTTTCAATACAAGACATTACCAAACTGGAACAGTATTTCCAGAGATAATATGGATTCTGAATATGCTTACAGTACTCACGGAAACACTCATAGTAGTCTTCTACCAGTTCCAGGACGCCAAAATTATCTGCTCTAACAATGTAAAAACATATTTTGAGGGATAAATGACAGCAGTGGGCAAAACAGTCAAAGACAGCACTACAAGTTTGTGATCAGAGATAACATCACGAATTTCGCAGTCCCGAAGTGTGGGTAGCAATTGATTAAACACTAAAACAAGGTCGAGGATGGATGAGCTCCGCGTACTGACTTTTTTATAGCCGTTCACTTCCTGGCTTAAACCAAAGCAGAAAGCCAGGTGAAGGAGTGCATCACTATTCGAAATTTCTGTCGCTCCAGGAGGGTAGTCATTCCAGATTTTGCCTGGCAGGATGAAGTCACTGAAAGGTATATTATTATCACTTTGTTGTATATTGCTGTCCATAAAGCACCGGAGACTAGAAAGTAATTGGACTGGCGAATTTGGTGGCCTATATAAACCACATAGGCGGATTACGCGATTTTTAAAAACCGCCCTAATCCACACTGCCTCTATGTCATAAACAACAAGAAGCACAGTAAACTCGATATTGTCACGAATCAGCAAATCGACCTCCCACCTCTACAATTCCGGTCTTTCCCAACTATATTATATGATTTCGGAGTTATCTCAATGTCTAATATGCCTTTATGAAGCCATGCCTTCGTAGTCATCTTAATTTCCGGTTTATGTTCAAAAATTAGCGCTTCAACATCCTCGACCTTATTGGAAATGCTTCTAGCATTCAAGTTAAATACTTTGAAGCATTCTTTTCCAAAAATCAGGAGGAATCACTCTATTGACAAGCACGACACTCGTAGTGCTTGTTCGTGTCTTCATTCTTTGCGTAAAGAACATCATTGAGTTTAATTTTGTCGCGTATTAGTTTAACCTTTGCTCCTTTGACTGCTGCCGCTGCGAGGACACCCAAAGATTTTTCTTATTTCAACAATCCTCTCAGAATAATCCCCTCTGACGCCTATGTTACATCTCCTAAGCATGAAACAATGTCCAAGTATTTTTGTTTTATCTCGGAAGAAAGCTAATCTGATAATTATGAGACGGTCTCTACCTTCAGTTCTTTTACCCTGGTGATGTATTCTTTCAACTGAATTTATTTTTAGTTTACAAATGCCACTAAACACATCCTCATTCACCTTTTTTATCAATATTTCATCGAATTCCCGACCCTCTTCTCTAGTGCCTCTTATTCTTAGGTTATTTTGTCAAGATTCATTTTCCATATCGTCTTCCTTCCGGCTTAGCGAATCTACATTCCCGTTTCTTTCATTTAAATTTCCCTCAATGTTGGTTAGTCTGTTCTGGACAGCTTTAAATTCCTTCAGATTTTTTCCTATTGTTGACAGTCTAATATTATTTAAACCAAGCTTCCTTCAGATGAGGCCTGTTTCTCCTGAATCTCGGAAAGTTTGCTCAAGATTACCTTCAGTGTCTCAAGAAGTTCCTTATTCATTTCCGCATTCGTAGGCCTGCGTTTTTTTTCAACTTGCCGCAATGATGATAACAACATTCCTAACAATAAAAAACGTTCGCTGATGCAATTCATAATGGTATGTGAACACGGCAGCATGACGTGACAAAGGTAATCACTACGAATAACAAATTTCTGATACAATTCATAATAGCACGCGAACACGGCAGCACGACGTGACAAAGGTAATCGCTACGAATACCAAATTTCGTTTCACTAACCTGCAAATATAAATGGGCGTAAGCCATTGTTTTCACGGCCGTGCCACCGTGTTCACTCAATACCATCGCTGTCACGGCTGTTTTGAAATCCAATAACCAGACATGCCGGTTCTTTCATGGTGACGTCAGAGTGCCCGAAAACGATGCCCGGTTGGCACTGTTCACGTGTAGGTTCAGCCACGACTGGCAAAGAACGACGCTTGTGTTGCGAGAACAACTTGGTTCATTGAAAACATAGGCATGATCACCGATGCTTTTGGAGAGCTTTGCCTGCCATCCACTTGTCCTTTCGATCCGACGCTAATGAAAAGGCGCCCTAGCAGAATCTGCAAATCTAAAGGGGCGTAAGCCATTGTTGTCACGGCCGTGCCACCATGTCCACTGAAGACCGTTGCTGTCGCTGCTGCTTATATATTCAATACCTATGCAAGCCGATTCTTTCCTGGTGATGCCAAGGTGCCCTAAGATGATGCGCAGTAGGCACTGTCGACGTAAAGATTCAGCCACGGCTGGCAAGGAACAGCACTTGCGTTGCGAGAACAACTTGGTCCGTCGAAGAACATAGACATGATCACCGACGCTTTCGAGAGCCTCGCCCGCCATCCCCTGGTTCTTCTGATCCGACACTGATGAGAAGGCAGCCGAGCAGAATCTGCTGATATAAAGGGGCGTAAATCATTGTTGTCACGACCGTGCTGCCATGTCTCTAACAAACATGCTCGCAATGTACGTGTCAGCCGACCGCAGAGACTGGGACCTTTCCTTACCCTACGCAACTTTCGCGTGTAATTCAACCCATCACGACACAGCGGGTTTTTCGCTGTTCTTATTGTATGGAAGGGAGCCAACTTTACCACTGGACACAGTCATCTCTGCCCCACCTCGTCAACCAGCGAGTATGCCCGCGACGCGATTGCGCGAGCCGATCATGCCCGTCGGCTTGCTCGCGCTCGGCTGATGGCGTTGCCAACCAACCAATGCCGTCGTTACGACGCGGAACATAGAGGCGTACATTTCGCTCCCGGTACCCTCGTCTACTCTTGCACCCTTATCGTCGGCTGGGTCTACAGGAAGAACTTCTCTGTCATTTACGGGACCCTACCGTATATTGTATCAAGTAACACTGGTCACCTACGTGATCAGCCCCATCTATCCATCATCATCTGCTGTATGGTTCAGTGACATTGTACACGTCTCGTGGATAAAGTCCTACAAGAATGCGTCAGATATTGACCTTTAAAGCACCGGGACGGTGCCGGCGCCACCGGGGGTCATGCTACGTGCCATTGCATGAAGATGAAGAAGACAAAGCATATAGACTGGTGCGAGCTAATCTCTGAGCTAGCGCTGCTCACTTAACCGACTGTGAATACATCTGTGACTACCCTTCGAGTCGGTATCATTCTCGTACCAATATTTTCACTGGGTCATAAAAAAACGCAAGGAGCAGAATGTATGTTCATGATGGTATTGTTCCTTCGGGCAAACTTATGGCCAGTATTCGCAATGTCCACGGCTTATAGGCGGCGTACAGTGCTATCAAAGATGGCTGCGGAAGTATGGTTAACCCGTGAACTCGCATAAGAAAAGAGAGAACGCACGGACGTATTTCCCAGGCCGCTTTACACAGAAAAGCTCTTGATCGTCAAATGAATATTATCGAATCCAAGTACTTTAAAAACTAATAGAAACTGCTGAATGTTCGCTACCTCATTTCTCGTCCCAGTCAAAAAAGTGGTGGTGTCAGCTGATCGACCATGTACCATCGATATTCGCGAATTCTGCGTGCGCTACAAAAATCTGTGTGCACCAGAATTCACGTACCTATTCCAAAAAAATGGCAGTGGCTTAGCTCAGCTATGTGAGGACATACGTAGCGGTAGCAAAGTTTCCGCTGATCATTCTAAGCTTTCCAGAGTGTCTAGGATTAGCTTGATTATCATGCTTACAGATGTCCCAATGACACACACAGGGTATACGTATTATGTGGCACATGTATATTTATTTTGCCGGGCAACTATTTCGGGATCCAATGAGTTGAGCTTCTCCGCTCTACTGCACCGTTGAGCAGCATCTGCACTCTCCTTCTCCATGGCTATAGCACAGTGGCAAACGCCAGTCAGAGGCGCTATCAAGCGGCTCCAGCGCAGTGTCAGATGGCGACTGCACAAGAAAAGCGCACACGTCGGCGTTCATATGTCTACCAATGCTATGATGTCACTTCTCTAGAAAGCACACACCGGCGGTTGTGAGTCGCGCGCGGCCGCGGCCGAATGCGAGGAACGTGCCGGCTCCGGTGCGCGACACCACTGATCATCTGCGCAGCGCATCGAATTGCGCGCACATCGGCGGTGATCCGCGCGAGGCGGCGAGTATCATTGTGCATGCGCAGACCAGTGCCACGCGAAGTCGGCTCCGCGAGACCAGTGCAGGTAACGCTACAAAACCAACGCCTCTGCGTACCAGTGTTGAGGGTGTTGCGGATGGGAAGGAGGGACGCTGATGATGGCATCCCACCGCTGCCACCAGTTGTTGCGAGTCGCGGCGACCGCAGTCTGCGGGTAGCGGGGCCGATCGCCGTCGCTCCGTCGAGCCAAGGACTAGGGGAGAGCTTTGAGCAAACTTAACGGATTTATTTACATCATTACGGGAGTTGTCGAGATGACAGAAGAGAAGAGAAGAGCTAGTGGTTTCACAAACCACGAGCGTGGTGGTTGAACTTTACTTAGTTCAGAGCGACGTCCAGCACTCTGCCGCGTCGTTTTATGCCCTGTCGGGCTCCTCCTCTACGAGTCGACCACCAATCACGCACACACAGGTGAGGGGGGGGCGAGCATGCAAGGTCCACGTGAACACTGCACTTTGGTGGCGCCAGCAAGGCTCTCCCTCGTCGTGTGTGAGTCTTTAGTCGAGAGTGCCCACGATCCTGGCCGCATACTTCAGAGGGTCCGCCGATTATGTTCGCTCAATTAGCGGGGCGATCCGCGGCAGCCGCCGCGGTCTCCCCCAGGAAGACGGCGTCCCTGTTGTCCTCTTGGTGGCGTCTTGGCGACACTACGTCTCGTACTCCGGGACAATGCCTGGCGGGCATAGTCAGTCAGCGGGTCGGCTACTTGACAATGGATTAAACAAGTGCCGATCTTTTGAGAGGTGCCCGGTTCGTGGATTCCTCTGGGGAGAGCCCTTTGATCAGCGCCGTCGTCGTCTGCCGGTTAACGCGCTAACGATGCGTGGCTGGCGCAGGCGGGAGATAGAGCGGCGGCTCCAAAACCCTCTTTGGCGACATTCCACTCCGTTGGCGCCGCTGTCAATCAGTAGGCGACGTCTCGTGGGGCCGGCCTCTGTTGCTTCCTCCGTCCAGACGTGGCGAGACTGTCCTTTTTGCACTAATCCGGCGTGGCAAATGACTCGCTGGGTCAAGGCATAGCCCGATCGCTACAGCTCCTCCGCCGACGGGAAGATCTCGGACGTCGGGTAGTATCAGCTGCTCGACGGGAGAGATCACAGTAACCGCAGTCTCCCAACACCACTGAAACCACAAAGACCAACCACTAGAACCAGCAAGCGCCGGCAATGAGTTTCGGCAACCAGGCTGGTCTTTCAAATGTGCCACAATGCACCTACGCTTTTTTTGTTCTTTTAAATGGCAACCACACTAATACGCTTGCCCATAGCTAAAAATTTCGATTACTCCAAATACCCCTTAAAATCATTACGGAAAACGTCCCTCAACGTTCCGTATAACACGACGCTCAGCTAAAGAATTCAACTGATCCCTCAGCACATACTAAAATACAAAGGGTAATGCAATTTCGTATACTAACACGCTTATTTGCTGAATGTAGTTTCATGTCAGCCCCTGTTTTTAAAGAACGCACAAGACTTTGCTGTGCGCTCTAGCACGACATCTTACTCTCATCCAAAGAGCGCTAGCATACCCACACGCACCTAACCATAGGCGATATCTCTCTCACCTAGGTATGCTTAAACCATCATCTGAACGTGAATTTTCTCGAGGAACAAACGCAAGGAACAATCACACTTGAGGTACACGTCAGGAGTGCGTAACAAAACAGGCGTTAATTTTGCGCCAAAACCCCTGTACCGAATGTTTCTCCCCCTGAGCATTTCGAAAATTGCTTTGTTTGGTTTTATTCTAAAACCTTCCCAAACATTGCTCATTTACTCCATTGAAGACGGCATGCGATGCCGCGCTTAACTAAAGGGCACGAGCATTGAAACTCCGGCGCCGCTCGACTACGCTACCGCGCTTTCAAAACTAGCGGGCGTACCAAATCTTCATTTGCGACTTGCGTGCTCGTATCTTAAAAAAAACTCCTTTCACGCAGTCGGTTGACTGATGCGGGCCACTGCTTCCGCATAACGCTGAACAATTCAACTCTAAATTTTGACAAAGCTTACACCCAAACAAAATCTAGAGGGAAGAAAAAAAATGTCCAAGCAAACTAGCTGTGGAGATGACACAGGAACACCACTTTAAAACCAATTATAACCAAACAAGTATGTTTCCAAAAAAAAAAAAACTCCTGTGTCCAACTCTCCCTCCTACAGCTGTCGATCCCCCTTCAGCCGTACACGCGGCGGTCGTGGTCTTCGACTCTGAAAACGCGCGAGACGACAACGTGCACGAGCAACAAGCTTAACTGCAGCGCTCCGCCTCATTCGCGATTTTGGCTGTCTTCTATCAGTTCGGCGTAGGAGACCGGAGCGATGCGTGGGACAGAGTGGCCATGCTTTCTTTGGGTTAGCTCGCGTGTGGTGCTTAGCTATTGTGGCTTTTCCTTTTTTTCTAGGACCCCTTCTACAATCCCGTTCCCGCAAAGCTTTAAATCTTCTGCGTACATTCCGTCGCGGGGATGCGCGCTGGGGCCTACCCTTCCGCTGTTGGAACCTTACTTTATGCCACAAAGGACCTTTCTTTGAACTGACTGGTAACCTACTCTTAGGCCGCTCGCCCGGCTGATTGCCCCCTCTTTCACCCCTTCGCTTTGTCACTCGCGTACGCCTCTCTCGTTTCCGGCGACGTCTGCCACCGACCTGTCCTGCACCGCTTGTAAATTCGTTGCAGGTTGAGTTATCAATGGTTTTACCGCTCAAGGGTGCCTCTGCACCACCTGCCACAGTGTTTCGGCACTTTGATTTCTTGGCTCTGTCGCCCTGTCTGGCCGATTCACCTGTGCTAACGCTGTACTCAGGTGCGCCCTGAAACGTTCTGTGGATAGAACGGAAAGACCGGCGCTCTCCACGCAATTCCATTCGCGAACCCGCTTTCCTCTTACTTTTCGTCCGGTTGCTCGGACGCATGCAATGTAATTTTGACGCTGCTGCAAAGCTCTTATTTGCTACGCTGACAGGTTTTGCGCCTTCTTTTACACGCGTAGTACTGTTCGTCTTTCTCGCGGATTTGCGACGTCTCTTTCGTCTGCGCCGCTTTTTGCGTGTCGCTTCCGAGCCTCCCGATCGCATCTCACCCTCGTGAACCCTCTCACAGCTTTCGTCAGCTGTCTCAGTCACGCGGTCTAAATGATTTTCGCCCTGGTCATCTTTATTCTCACCCTCTAGACCGGCGGACTGGTCAACACACTTAAGAACAATGCAGCTGTTTCCCTTCGAAAAATCTTGCTCGCATTCCTGAGAGCTGTCTGCAACTGCACTGATACCCTTCTCTACGCTCGCTGCTTCTGAGCCTTCTCCGGTGTTCTTGCCTACTTCGACCTCATTTGCAAGATCCACCGCCGCGACAAACACAGTTGAGGTCTGTGCCAGATTGTCTACAGCTATTCTAGCTGTTTCGCTAACAGTTAACTGGCAAAGCACCTCGTCGCACTCGCTCTGGCCTTCGTCGGCCTCTCTACTCAGCGCAGCCTTATTCGCAGCACTCAAACTCGATTTGCCTTTGAATCCGCCGCTATGTTCACCCGTGCTAGCCTTCTCTAAAGCTCTGGGCTGCACCTCGCACTTCTCGTGCGCTACACTTGCGGATGGCTGAATCTTCCACTGCGTTGCCTCGACTTTTTGTTCTGACAGTTCAATATCTAGGCTGAGTGCTCGCTCAAGCTCTTCACCTCGCTCCCGTTTTTCTATCTCCCATTTGCACTCACTATTCACCTTGGTGCTATGAGAGACACGCGGACCTCTCTCAGGCTTGGTTTTAATACCAGCACACCGCCGCGCGTTCTTCAACGGAGCGTTCATGAGCTTGCATTCAATTTGCTTTCTGTCAGCTCTGATGCCGAAGCACCGCAGTAAGGCTGCCTTAGCTACATTGTAACTGTTGAACTCGTCCTCGGAAAGGTACCCTATTCTACCAATTAAGTCGCATGGAAAGACACTCAATAAGGCGAAAGACCAATAGTCTTCGTCGAGCCCTAGGTCTGTGCAAACATTCTCGTAAGAGGTTAGGTAACTCTCTATATCCTCGCCCTCTTCGAATGGATGGATCCTCGAATTTACTTGAGACCATCTAAGGCACTGTATTGATCTTCTTGTCTCTTCCAGTTTTACCTTTAGGGTTTCCTTCCACTGCTCTCTCTCTTGCTCTCGCCTTTCCTGACGCTCCTGTTCCTGTTGTTGAATCTCGTTCCACGTTTCTTTAATTTCTTCACTGGTCAGATTCAAGCCCTCGATAGCGCCAACAATTGCGTGTTTCTTCATCCCCGCATCTACTTCTGCTCCCAGCTCCTCCCCAAGAATCAGGAGCTGACTCTTCAACAAACGCTTCCAATCCATGACAGAGAACTAGTGTGGTGCAGCTCACTCTCTACCCAGAAGTTCCGTAAACAACTGCTTCTGTGGTAGCCTCTACCAGCGAAAAGATTGCACTTCTATCTTATCAGCCTGGCAACCAAAAAACCAAAGCCAGCACTCACCAGTCCACAGCTGCCAGTCTCCATGATCTCGGCGTGTTGTTCATTCTCCGTCCTCCAGGCTCACATCCAACCGCTTGCCATCCAGTTGTTGCGGATGGAAAGGAAGGTCGCTGATGATGGCATACCACCGCTGCCAACCAGTTGTTGCGGATGGGAAGGAGGGACGCTGATGATGGCATCCCACCGCTGCCACCAGTTGTTGCGAGTCGCGGCGACCGCAGTCTGCGGGTAGCGGGGCCGATCGTCGTCGCTCCGTCGAGCCAAGGACTAGGGGAGAGCTTTGAGCAAACTTAACGGATTTATTTACATCATTACGGGAGTTGTCGAGATGACAGAAGAGAAGAGAAGAGCTAGTGGTTTCACAAACCACGAGCGTGGTGGTTGAACTTTACTTAGTTCAGAGCGACGTCCAGCACTCTGCCGCGTCGTTTTATGCCCTGTCGGGCTCCTCCTCTACGAGTCGACCACCAATCACGCACACACAGGTGAGGGGGGGCGAGCATGCAAGGTCCACGTGAACACTGCACTTTGGTGGCGCCAGCAAGGCTCTCCCTCGTCGTGTGTGAGTCTTTAGTCGAGAGTGCCCACGATCCTGGCCGCATACTTCAGAGGGTCCGCCGATTATGTTCGCTCAATTAGCGGGGCGATCCGCGGCAGCCGCCGCGGTCTCCCCCAGGAAGACGGCGTCCCTGTTGTCCTCTTGGTGGCGTCTTGGCGACACTACGTCTCGTACTCCGGGACAATGCCTGGCGGGCATAGTCAGTCAGCGGGTCGGCTACTTGACAATGGATTAAACAAGTGCCGATCTTTTGAGAGGTGCCCGGTTCGTGGATTCCTCTGGGGAGAGCCCTTTGATCAGCGCCGTCGTCGTCTGCCGGTTAACGCGCTAACGATGCGTGGCTGGCGCAGGCGGGAGATAGAGCGGCGGCTCCAAAACCCTCTTTGGCGACATTCCACTCCGTTGGCGCCGCTGTCAATCAGTAGGCGACGTCTCGTGGGGCCGGCCTCTGTTGCTTCCTCCGTCCAGACGTGGCGAGACTGTCCTTTTTGCACTAATCCGGCGTGGCAAATGACTCGCTGGGTCAAGGCATAGCCCGATCGCTACAAGGGCCATGCCGGAATATGGGCCTAGTTTGGCGCCGGTAGCAGCGCTTGCCAGTGCAGGTACCGGGATCAGCAGCGTTCTAGTACTCTGCACAAAGTGCCTTCGCAGGGTTGAAACGGGGGGGCCCATTTGCTCTAAGTAAATAAATATATAAATAAATAGCGACAACTCACAACAAAATGAAAAAAAAATGAATGGATGAATGGATGGATTGATATAACTGTACCTGTTAGATCGGGCGGCGGCTAACGCCACCAAACCGTGAAACTTAGTGAACCAAAAACTATATTAATTTTTTCCCTTTACATTGTGAGGTTGAGGACTCCTACTTTGCAGTGAAAGGTTAAAGTTTCACTCGTGCCTCAACTTTACCCACCAATCAGATAACCTCCTTCTAGTTAATTCTAAGCGCCTAAAGTCAATTTTACCCTCCCTGTCTATAAACCACGGTACCATGAAAAACCCTGCGCCATCATCCTGAAATCTAGGGTAAAGCCCTTTACAGAACCTTATCAAGTGTTCGGCAGTTTCCTCCTCCTCTCCACGCACACTGTACACCATGTCTACCCTATCGTATTTGGCCCGATCTGCCTTAATTCACGATACTCCCGTCCTGGCCTCAAACAAACGTGAACTACCCCGAGCATTATCACAGGTACTATTCTTGGCAATTTCCGGCTTAAAAGTTTGATAGATCTCTAGTTCGGACTTCTTAATCATGCCAATCTTCCGCATATCAGTCTCATCTTCTTTAATCTTCTTTTAACCAATCATTTTTCTTGGTTTGGCCCCCTACTGCTTTCTAAGTATTTACCAGTCAATTTTCTCGTTCGATTCCTCCATTCTAGATCGACAATCCTCATGTACAAGTAGCTGAATACCTTCATAGCCCAACGCCCCTCCCCATTTCTTTCAAATCTTCTCCGATGTTATCTTGCTGCTAGCTCCCTGCCCTAAAATGATGTCCATTCCACATCAACTTGTACTCCCTGATTTTGTGTATTCCCTTGAGCTCCTAAGGAAAGCCTATCTTTGCCCTTTTGCTTAATTTTTAATCTCTCTTGAACTTTTGATGTCATGCACAAGACCATGTTGCCGAACGTCAGACCAGGAACCATGACATTTTTCGCATTCCTTTCAAACATTATAGCTATTGTATTTTCACAGTGTTATGTTTTTCATCACTGCTGCATTCCTGTTACCTATAGTCGTCACGTAAATTTCGTGTTTCCTTAGGTACTCGCTCCCATTGCTAATTCATATGCCCAGATATTTGTATTTATCCGTTATGTCCAGCGTGACCTCCTATTCTAAGCTCACTACCTTCATTATCATTAAAAATCACGGCTGCTGATTTTTTCTTATTGAATCTGAAATCTAACCTATCTCCCTCATTACCGCAGATATCCATCAATCTCTGCAAATCTTCCTTGCTGTTGGCCAATTGCACTATATCATCTGTGTACGTCGATGCTGGTAGTGCCTTTTCAATGAGTTTTCCTTGTTTGACGAAAGAGAGGTTGAAGCCAAGTTCAGTCCCCTCTAATTTGGCCTCTAATTCTTGTAGGTACATCATGAATAACAAGGGTAACAGAGGAAACCCTTGCCTAAGCCTCTGTTTTAGCTCTACAGGCTTGGATACCTGTTTTCCCACTTTATAACTATCTTGTTACCTTCATAGATATCCTTTAAAGGATTAATGACTCCATCTTAACACCTAGTGTGTCCGGTATTCCCCGCAAGTCCTTTTGAACCACGTTATCGTAGGCTCTCTTGATATAAAAAAATGCTAGCCACAGGGCCTATTTTTTTTCTACTATTTCGATGCATAGCGTCAGTGGGAACGGATTGTCTTCCAACCACTTGTGTTTCCGAAACTTATTCTGTATTTCCCCAGCACCCCCTCATGCTCTATCCATATCTGCAGCCTTTCCTTTATAACCTGCATCCCCAGCCTGTAGACCGCTGATGTCACTGTTATAGGACGATAGTTTTTTTATGTCAGCTTTGTCCCCCTTTTTTTTATAGATCATCCTCATCCTGCTAAGTTTCCATCCATCGGAGACTTCAACACAAATTATTATTTTGCTCAATGCCTTCTTATGATCACTTATGCTAATAAAGACCCATTGTCTTTATCAGCATGAGTGTAATGCCATCAGGGCCTGTTGATGTACTACTAGGAACCCTCTTCTCAGACTTTTTTATCTCTCGCTGTGAAAATTGAGCTTTTGAGCCACTTGATTCATCCTTTTCTATTGTGCTGCATAAGGCCCTTTTTTGTTGAACTTTTTTTGTCACCTTTGCTCACATATTTTAAATAGCTTTGCCCCCTTGTAGCGTAGTACCTTGAGCGGTAGTTATAAACCTGTGCTCCAGGCACATCTCAGTTCTGAGAGAGTTTAGATGGTTCTGAAATTTCGCAGCTGCCTTGCTATCCTTTTTATGTATCTATAACAGCCACTGAGCCCACTTTCTTGTAATCTTTTCATTGATTAGAAGGAATGCTTGCCTTCCACAGTTTAGAAAGATTTCCAATTTCTTTAAACATCCACTGTCAATTCACCCTGCTACATAGCTAGCCTGTGTTCTCGGAGGCTTCCTGGCATTTTGTTTGCTATGGCTCTCTTAACTTGCTCATCCCACCAACTTTCGGTTTGTGTCTTCTTTTGCGGGGTGACTTGTCACGTGCCATAGTGAGCTCTAGCTCAGTCTGATTAGATTCATGTATGTCCACACTGTTTTACATCCTCAGTGATTACTTTCTCAATTCGTTTAGTAGCTATTTCTATTTACCTGTCTGAATAAAAGTTTTCCTGTAGTTGCTCATCTTGCCTCCTTCCCACTTTCAGTCCTCTTCGAAAACTTAGCTTGATACGTTTGTGATTACTACCCGGATTTCTGCAGCATTTTTATCTATGTGCATTCCTCCGAGCTTATTATACATCCTATATGACATCAGTGCGTAATCTATCGTCGACTGCCGTCTTCCTACTTCCCATGTTATTGCCCTTCACACTTCTCGGTACTCTTGCAAATGATCAAATCGTGCCTTTCACACATATCCATGATTATTTTGCCTGTCAGGTCAGTATGCCCATCTATATCTTCTATGTGCGCATTCATATCTCCTAGTATAATTATCTCGCACTCTCCTCCTAACTTCATATCATATATGTCCATACCACCTGTCAAAGAGTCTCCCTTGTTTTTTTCCTAGTTTCTAGCTATCCTGCACTCCGAAGGCCCACGTGCCAACAAAAAAAGCTACGGCGCGTCCCACAAGTCACCATTCCACCTCACGACCTAGCCAACCATCGAAGTGGATTCTGCCTCGTTGAAAACCACCCCACCTATGCACGTGGCTGTTTATTTGCACCACCTCAAAGCTTTTCTTTTGACTCATTCGCCATATCTCTTCGTTTGCGTTGGCAACCGCTCCCTTAAGGTGGCCTTCACACACTGGTACCTCCGGTATCGTGCATATGACTACCTGTACTTGAGGAGAAGCGGCATGCATGTCCTCGACCCCTTTTACCAGTGTGGTCACTAGTTTTGCCATATCTTCAATTAAGACATCGTTTAAACCGCCTGAAGTTATAGTGAGGTTTCGTCTATCAGCTGTAGTTTTGAGTTTTGCGCTCGCTTGCCACATTACTGCTTTCATGTTGTATCCTGGTAATGTTTCTACTGCAACCCTTTTGTCACCTCTTACCTTCTCTTTGATTGCTTCTGTGCATCGATATAAATCACCTGCCGTGGCTTTTCAACTGCAGCGTCCTGCACCTTGGGGTTACTTCCAACTGTTACGCCGGCTGCTTTGCCCCTTGCCCGCTCCACCACTACTTCATTGAACTGGCTGAAGCAGTCTTTTTCCAAACTTGCTTGCTCTTTTTTCTCAGCCGTTCTGATTACCGGTGCCGTACCTTTCTCTCCGTTTGCCGCTCCTTTGTTCATCTCCGCTAGTGCTTCCTCGGCGGACTTCAGCCTTTCTCCCACAGCCCTCGCGTTCTCTTGTTTTGTCGCCAACAGTCTCCAGCTCAGTCATTCTCAACAGCAGTTCACTCTGGTCAACTATCATTTTTTTGTATTTTTCCTTGACCTCACATTGCCTACACTTGGCGTTAGCCTACTCTCCATTCGCTTCCGCACATGGATCAATTTTCAAACTATCCCGCATCCTGAACCTTCTACAGCTTTTTAACCATGTCTTTCTCACACAAATTGTCCTCTTGAATTGTCTCACTCGATAATTACGAAACAAATCCCTGACCTACGAAAAAGGGAAATTCTAAGCTCTACTGCAAAAATTTGCGTGTTCAATGTACGTGCACCTCCTCAAGGGGTGTTAAGAGAAAAAAACACAAAAAACAAACACACACACTTGCACAAACTAGTGAATACCTAGTGATTGACCCCCGAAAAGCCGCACAATGTAATAATGGCTAGAAAGAATTTAACTGCTCTATTATTAATTACAAAAGCAAGCTCAAAACATGCAAAACCCCTTGTCTGCGCAGTCGATCGGGAGCGCTCAAAAAACACTTCCATCCACCGTGCCACTCTAACCTGACCAGAAGAAGAATAAACGCTTCCCGACGGGATTCGAACTTATTCAGTTTTAGATTACGATTTGAATACACTACTCACTACACCACGACCGAACATACATGTTGTGTTGTAAAATAACTAATTAGCCGAAGAGCGCGTTGTTCGAGTTCATGCTTACAAGTTACACAGTCAAGATTGACGCAATATTCCTTTCCAAATAACAATTGCCTCTTCAATCGACTGTGACAATTGGCTTCCAGACGCCAAATAACGTGCGAATATTAGCAAGAGCCCAAAGTTTTTTGAAGCATCAACATTTTAATCTGAAAAATTTCAAATTGACTGGAGGAGCAGTACAGATTTTCGGCTGTTGCTGCTGATAATTTTTTTCTTTTATAGTTGGTTCTCGCAATTTCCAATGCTAAACATATACAGATGAATTAAAATGCGTTGTTTGGTAGATACCCGCGCACACGAGTGAATAATGAGTATTTTTTTCGCGAAAGCGATGATGTAGCAGTACACTACGGGCGTGCCAGATTCTATATTTGCTGTTATATTGATACCTGCAACTATGAAACCGCCGTAAAATGTGCTAAGGCAATTCACTGAAACGTATGCCAGCGTGTTAGTTCACTAACGTGTAGCAAATTACCAAGTGAAAATTGCGTGTTCTTGCATACGAGACAGAGAAGTACCGGCTCCTGCGCTCAGAAAGAAGCTTTCGGTGACAGCCTGTGTGTCTGAAATCACGACACATCGATCGTCGCCGCACTTTGTGCGGGCACCGAACACCCGGTGAAATGGTTCTTTTAGGCTCAGGGATGTCTAAACTGTACATTGCCGTCATTCTTACACTTTAGAATTGTGCTTACGTAAAGTAAAAAGCACCGCCAGCAGGTACACCGACGCAGCCTGTATGATATAGGCCTCCCCGGAATGGGGCACAAGGTAATGACGCTCTCGGAGCACCTGAGTTGCGATGCCTGAACTTTCTGCATTTGAGCTTTGCAACATTTCTAACTGTTACCTAAGCTGTACCTGGAGTAAGTGAAAAGTGATTCATTGCCAGGAATGCATTTACGGAGTGTTGATACCGAGCGACAGCCGTTTTTCTGGCCTCCACTGGCGGTATACAGTGGGCGTGTCAGTGTACAGATATATGCAGTTGTATCAATATCAACAATAAAAAGACACCTGTATAAATACTAACGCAATCCGCTGAAAACGTATGTGAAGGAGTCAGCTCACGAACGCGTACAAAATATTAACTGGAAATTGCGTGTTGTTACATATCAGTCAGGAAAGTACCGGCGAAGTGCGGCCGGCAGCTTTCGTTCACAGCTTGCGTAGCTGAAAGCGCGACGCATCAATCGTCAGCGCTTCTTGTGCGAACATTTACACAAGACGAAAGAGTTGATTTAGGTTCATGGATGTCTAAACTATACTTCACAATTATTCTCACACTTTACAATTCTGTGTACACGAAGCAAGAAGCGCTGGTATCATATACGCCAACGCGGCCGGCACGACAAGCCTAACTCTCGCTGGGCTGGGCACTCGGTAAGATCATTCTCGACGCGTTACGTTGAGATGGTTTAAGATTATGCATTTGACCTTCATTCTGCACTCTGCATTGACCTGCATTTGACTTTTACCTGAAATAAGTAAATGAAAAAAAAACATGGCAGACATCCATTAATGGGGTGTCACGGAGTCGAATGACAGCTTTTTTTTTCGCCTCCACTGGGAAACCTTAAGAAGCGATCGAGTGTGCTTCTTTACATTTCGTCACTTTAGCGGGGAATTTATTTCCTGTTTCTGTTAGTAGTGGCGTGTACCTCCAGACTTACAAACACTGCAACTTGGAATCATTACAGCAACACGGCTGATGCACTTATGGCCGGCATACGTTGAGGAAGATGCCAAAAAAGTGAATTTTATTTGCTATCATACGTACATGCGCCACAAAAGTTACGTATGCTCGGTATCTGTTTGAGTAGCATATCTACGTGCCGTCCAATCGAGCGTTTTATAGTCAACGACACCAAAATATGCCAAGGCACACGCTACAATTATGTGCACGCTGAGCTGTTAGAAACAGTGCGTGCTTCAGTATTAATCAGTGCTTGCCAGTGAAAATTCCAGCGCATCTCAGGGCACACCAGCATCACAGATGTTAAGCTAGCGCCCCTACCAGTGCGACACAGCCTTTTCCCAGTGCAACCAGTGAAGTGCCAGTGATCACAAGCGTGTACCAGTGTCTCCGACATGTACCAGTGCTAAAAAACGTACTGGCATCACGCTGGGGACGCAGTTTTTTGCAGTAGGGTATGAACTAAAGGAAACTCGGATATTATTTGTGCCAAACCTGTCTGTCCTATTTGCCGCAGTAGTAGGCCACTAGCGAAAAGCACGCCTTCGCGGCTGCAAAGGAATGAATGTTTACGTAACAAAGGTTTGCAAACATTTTACGCCGTCATTACTTGCGCTGTAAGCATAATGCAGCTGATTGTTCAACGGAACACAAGCTTTTAACGTCCCAATAAGTAACACTTGTGTCACAGCCATGATTAGACTCTAAAAGTGAGCGATTCCCTGCACTCGAATGAGGCAGGTTTCATCAGTGCTATCGAAACAAGGGTGTCGAAACGAATACACGCGTACGCCTTTCGAAACGTCAAAATTGCGAAAATTTGTCGAAAAACGCCGTTAGGATGCCACCAGAGAAGTGCAGGAGAGGTTAGCGGGGACTGAAGTTGTGACTGCATATTTCATTGTTCTAACCATTTACCTTTGTTAGTCAAGCTCGCGCCTGCTGGTGGCATGCGGCGCTTTGTAATATCCACTGTAAAGGGATCCATTCAATGCACAAGAAAACGTATTCATTTATTTTGAGCTCGCTGAAGGAGATTATACTCAATAACAAATACAATCAAAGGGACTTACAAGCGGGGAAAAAATTGGCGGATCCCACTTACAGTGGGAATTGATAATATGCGAAACACGAATGAGAATGGTTGTTATGTCTCTTTAAAATCAGCACAACGTTAGGAAGTGCAGGTGACTGATGCCGTACATGACTTCCCTGTCATGATTATCGTATTTGGCTGTGTCGTTTACCTTTGTCATTTATTCACGTCTCGTGATACAAATTTGGTTTATGTGGAGCTTGCGACGCAACCACGAGCATGCTATGAGCATGGTATGTTGTGATGTTCTCACATGACACGCCTGTAAAAATTATCATGCTTGCATGAGTCATATATCTCGTCTTTTATTGACGTCACGTAGCACCACATTTGGTATATATGGAGCTTGTAAAACACACGCGAGCTCATCATGAAGGGCGCGATATACTTCAATGTAGCGCTGACACGTGCACACTCTGGGCATAGCAACGCTACGTAAGCGAAATGCCCGCACTGTAATGTCTGACGACAGGCAAGATAGGGCCGACCAGCGTTCGTCGACGTGGCCCGACGGCAACCAGCCCGATTTGCGACATGCGGCATTTCGCGCTAATGCATTTCCCAGACAACAGTGCGTCTGCCTCTTTTTGTGACGGAAGAACGCCGGATGGATGGATGGTAAAACTTCACTTCGTCAGAAAGCAACTGCGGATGATTCCGTGTTAGATGGTCATCAACCCAACGTTGGCGGCGACCTGTGTGGCGCACTCCACGACCCTTAGCTGGACGACTGGGTCTGAGCTGGTCAACACGGCCTCCCAGTGCTCAAGAGAGGGATCACGCATATTATCCACAGGTGGCGGCACCATGCTGCATTCCCAAAGTATGTGATCATATGTTGCCACAGCCTGACACCATTTGCATTACAGCTTTAGCTCCTCCGGGTACATTTTGTTCAACACGTATAGGTTGGGAAAAGATCGCATCTGCGGTTTTTTTCCAGACGCATTCCTGCGCCTTAGTCAACCGCTTATGTGGGGGCGGATAAAACTTCCGCTCTAGTTTATAATGATTCGTTATGTAATGAAAGGACACCAGCTCATCTCTCGCGGACCTCCCCGGAAGTGGCGGCTCGCCTACCCGGCTAACGAAACCTCAAGCATTCAGGTGAGCCGCCTCGTTTCCAGGGTTCCCAGAGTGTGCTGATACCCACACAATTACTATTTCTCTAATTTCTCGTCCCGTTGCGCCATGCAGAAATTGTGCGACGGTCACCGATATTCTGCCCCTCGCCAGATTTTAGATGGCTGTCTTTGAGTCACTAAAAATCAAATCCGACTGCAAATTAGTTATAGCTAGAGCTATTGCCGCCTCCTCTGCAGTTTCCGAGGAGCGGGTTTTGACCGATTCAGAGGCGACCAAGCGTCCTCGCCTGTCCACCACCACAATCACAAAAGCGTCTTTGTCCTTATATTCTGCAACATCTGTATAGACTGCCACTTTGTACTCGCTGTACTCAACGTGTAAAGCTCTGGCTCTTGCCTGCCTGCGCTGCGTATGGTGAATCGGATGCATATTTTTGGGCAAAGGTTTTAGGTACAGGGTCTTATGTAACTCTCGCCGCACCTGTTTTTTAATGTCCCCAGTGGGAGCATCTGCTCCAATGCCAATCCTTTCCAAGATGATCCTGCCCGCTTTGGTTGTCGAAAGCTTTGCGTGCTGCATCACCAGGTGTGTCTCACATAATTCATACAGTGTGTTTTATACCCCTAGTTTTAACAGCCTTTCTGAGGGAGCGTTGTAAGGCAACCCAAGCGTTGTCTTGCAAGCTTGCCGGATCAGGGCCTCGACCTTGCCTTTTTCTGCAGCATCCAACTTCATATAAGGTGTCACGTAAGTAATCCTGCTGAGCACAAACGCCTGTACCAGCTTACAGAGTTTTTTTGTTTAACCCCGCTCTTACGGTTAGCGATTCTTCTGATTAGCCTGACAGTAGCATTGACCGTGGTCTTACGTTTCTCAAGGACCACCCTATTCTTACTGTTAGTTTGCAGATAGAGGCCAAGAATAGTAATCGTTTGAGCTTCAGCTACCGACCTACCCCCTACCTTTGCCTCAAACGGCGGTGGCGGAATATAGTGTCTTGCATGTATCCCTCTGGATTTGTCCCGAACCACAAAAAGCTCGGTCTTGGGCTGAGAGCATGAAAGTCCCGCCTCCCCTGCCAAATCTTCAAAATATGAACTGCCTGTTGGAGTGTTTCTTCCATATGCGTGTCACTACCCCTGGATACCCGTAGAGTAATATCATCTGCATAAATGTGTGTTTGAGTCCCCGTATCTCTTCAAGCCTCGGCGGTATTTTAATTAAGGCAATGTTAAACAGGAACGGCGACAAAATTGAACCCTGCGGCGTCCCTTTGCCTCCCACCGCGAATGAGTCCGATTTCATATCTTCTATTGAAAATTCTGCGGTTCGGCCCTCCAAGAATGATCTGATGTAGCGAAATGTCCTGACCCTTAGGCCAATTTCTAATAGGTTATTCAATATTGCCTCATGCGAAACATTGTCGAAAGCTTTACTCAGGTGAAGCCACAATACAGCTTTGGTGCCCGTGCCATGCCCGGAATCGACTACATCATGTTTCAACTGTATCATGACAACCTGTGTGAACAAATTGGCCCTGAAACCTATCATAGTTGAGGGAAAGATGGCCTTGTCTTCTGCATAATTCTAGAGCCTGTTGAGAACCACGTGCTCCGTCAATTTGCCCACGCATTATGTCAGTGATGTGGGGCGCAGGTTTTCCAAGCAGAAATTTTTTTCCTGGCTTCGGAATAAATATAATCCTAGCATGCTTCCATTGTGCTAGGATCTCCCCGGCCGCCCAATACTCAATTATTAGGTCAGTGATCGCCCCGACTTATTCGAAATCTAGGTTTCTCAGTATTTTATTAGTAACCCCATCCAAACCTGCGACAGACGTAGTATGCAGCTGCCTCATGGCAAACTCCACCTCCGCAATTGTGAACTCTTCATCTAGTTCTGAGTTTTCTACCCCCGAGTAGTGTGGTAAGCAACCGTCTACTCCATTAGTTAAGTACTGATTCCGGAGTTTCTGTATAAACTCTCCAATTGTGCCTTCATATTGATGCATTACCCGAGTCATTTGTCCCCGTTGCGCCGATTTTGTTGCTGCTGTATCCAAAAGATGCCTTAATAGCTGTCATGTCGTTTTGCATCCAAACTGTCTATTCATGCGATCACAAATCTGGCCCTACTGCTTGGCTTGCAACTCAATCGTATAATTTTCAATTTTACGTTCTAACTTGGCAGTCCTTCTGCGAAGGACGCCATTATGTTTTGCTTCTTCCATTTTTTCAAGAGACTCGCATACGCTTCCCACATGCGTAATATTTTCGAGCCAGTGGTAAACTCCCCTTGCTCGAATGGCACTTCTACCGTAGTATTATTTACATCCTCCTTGAGCGCCTCTATCCATGCATCCAGGTCAATAATTTTTCTGTTCACAGTGTCTGCTTTGTTTTTCCTAAATTTGTCCCAATCTCTAATTCTATGCCCCCTCTCTTTGTCTTTATGCTTCGCAGCGCTAAACGTCGTGGAAAGGATATAGTGATCACTTCCTAGGGCTTGTCCCGTGCTAATCCACTTTGCATAAATGATGCCTCAAAAAAACGTATGGTCTGAAGAGGTATTCATGCTTATGCAGTTGCCTATCCTCGTATGGTCTTGTGGATTGTTTAACAGCGTGCATCGCAGATCTCCGGCAACTTGCCAAAGCCGATTGCTCTTTGGGCTGGCTCAAATATAACCCCACTCCGTGTGAGGCGCATTGAAATCTCCTATCACTATAAGCGGAGCGCGAGCTGCTAACCGTTGAGTTTGAATCAGGAGTTGTGGTAAGCCCGATCCTTTATCTTTTGCAGAACAATACACATTAGGTAAAAACAGACGCTTCTTATTTTTTCGTTTAGGCAAAATCTCTAGCAGGACATAGTCTTCCCTGCTGCTATCTACAGAATGCTGAATGGCAGTGATGTTGCGATGGACTAGCACGGCTGTGAAGACGCGTGATACGCCCCTTGAGTCAATTCCTGGCGCTGTAAATGCCTTAAATCCAGGAAATTTTACGGAAACACTAGCCTTCTGTAAGGCTAACATGTCCGGTTTACTGTCCAGATTTTGTGCGTATAACTGCAGGTTACCCCGCTTTTGACAAAAGCCCCTGCAGTTCCACTGCCAAACCTCCATTAGCTGGCGAGACGCCATGATGAGGCACCGTGTTGACTATTGGCACTTTGCGACCCACAGGAGGCAGTCTTGCCTCCAATAGAGTATGAAGCTGCTAAAACATGTCCATGACGTGGGTTTGGTAATCCCTCAATTCAGTGGAGAGCATGCCGAGACGCTCCTCTGTTGTTTCTAATCTGGCTTCAATCTTTTTGACTCGAGCTTCCAACCTATCCTGTCTTTTCTTTTGTCTGCCTACTTTATCCGCAAGTGTTGTTAAATCCAACTTAAGTCTAGAAACCTTAAAAACAGGCTGTGGCGTGTCTACTGGTGACGTTTCGGCTAATCGTTTTGCGATAGGTTCCTCATCCCCCGGCAGTGGTCTCTTCACTGTTCCCCAATTCTCCACTTCCATAGCTGCACTCTCCTGTACGCGAGCAGACGCCTCTTGCGTCGCTTTCTTTAGGCCTTGAACTGCTGGTGCCTGTGCCCCTGTCGTTGGTCGTTTCCAAGTGCGCGTTCCATCTCTGCAATTCTGTTTCCATTCTTTTATTCAAATCTCCCCGTCGCTGAGCCAGAGCTGCTAACTCTCTCTCTCTCGAGCGGCTTCGTTCTGGGAGGCCATGCCTGACAAGCTAACAATTTTGTTGGTGTTGTGTGCGTAGCTGTTGGGACGGGATACTCGTCCACCATCTTGGCCGCCCCCGCACCCTGGCAATGGCGGGAAAGAACTCTACGGGTTCCTGCTTTTGCTTGTGCCTTCTTTACCCCTCGGTGACCACCCTGTTGCTCTCGAGGACCACTCATCATTGCTAGCTTCGTTCTCTCTTTCGATGCTCCACTGCCGGCCTGTCGGTGGCTTGCAAGCCAGGCGAAACTTGCATTTCTGACTCCTTGTGTGATGCGCACCATGGCACACGATGCAGACCAGCGTGCGCGTAGGTGGCTCTCCTTCTAGCGGGGCAGGATGGTCCTTCCCGCAACGGTGACATAGGTTACTCTTCGGACGATAGCAAAAGTTCGCTCGATGTCCAACACGTCTGCAGATGTAGCAGGTTTCGCATAAATTTTTATATGGGATCACAGCGTACAGACAGTTCCAGTAAGTAATGTGCCGGGGTATGCGTTTTCCGCCGAACATAATCTGAATCGTCTTTGACTTTCCCAGAGGTCTCGCATCCAGAATGTCTATGCCTACATTCTTCTTCAGGAATCCCGCCCGAACTTCTTCCACTGAACATCCACCACAGGCATTGTAAATCACTTCTCGCACGGAATTCACCAACTACGCCACGAACGCTGAAACCGGCAGGTCACGATCACCCAGCTTGAGCGTGTTCACAGTCGCATATGCCCCATTGTGATTTATGCACGGTGTGCTCACCGTAAACGTGATGTTTGTGCCATTAACCCACACCTTGTCTTCTTCCGCGGCAATCGCACTCGTTAGACGCGCTGCTGTTCTGTGCACATTTGAGTTCTCTCGCTGTCACAACACTTAAGTCGCAGTTCTTGGGCCTGTACACAACTATAAAATCCGTGGCTGCCAACTTGAGGAACAGTCCGTGTTTCTTCCTCACCGGTGCTTTCGCCCACTTGACTTTCTGTGCTCCGTGCGTCTTGCGCCCGTCGCTGCCGGCTTGCGTCTCGCAAGGCTTACTCTTGGCTTTGTCGCCATGCTAGGTCTTCTTAAATCGGTCCTGTACCTTCAGCACTGAAGCCCACTCTCCCGCTTCAAAATCTTCGGGCGTGATAGTCTCCCCTTCGACGTAGTATTCCATCTTCAGCCCAACAAGGCTCACAGTCACCAGGCGCAAGCCAGACGCCCGGTGGCGCGGCCCAGGCTTGGCCTAGGAGATAGGCCTAGCCTTGCCACCGCGGGGTTGATAAGAAAATCTTGAAAACTCCCAAACGGGGACAAAATTACGCAAACGAGTGGTGTCCATAGGTACAGGGCAACCTCCTGCAGACGAGCTCACTGACAGCAAGTCCAGAACAAAGCGCGTCCACCGATAGTCGGTCACGGGCTGGAGCTCATGCGAAACACGTCCGCAGAGCGTCTCAATCCAGCCGCCGAAGAACGCCGGACGCGCTGAAACGCGCATGCATCAAAGCAATGCAGCACGGTACGCGCGTGCGAGTATATCGCAGGACCTGCGCCTGGCGTGGCAACGCCGGCGTGACGTGCTGAAATGAACGCCGACGAGCACGCGCACCACGTCACGTCGAAATGTATTGGCGCCTTGACTTTGGCTTGTAGTCATGTTCTCACAAGACAAGCATCTCATGATTATCATGTTTGCACCAGTCACACACCATTGTCACCCTTTTACGTCACGTAATACCAAATTTCATGCACGTGAAGTTAGCGTAATGGCCGTGAGCGCATCATAAGCATAGCAGGTAGTCAATGTGAAATATGACGTGCACCTCATGTCTGAAAAATTGCTGCAGAGGTATTTTGGCCCCTACACAGATTTACAACGTCTGAGTGGCGTTAATTACGTGGCCGTTCTTCACAGCCCTTCAACAACTCGCCAGCAAAAACCATAAATTGTGCACATTGTGCGAATGAAGCCCTATTTTTCGGACTGATTTGCATCATACATCTACTGCACCGTCTTTTGTAAAAGAGCATCCAGACGCTGCTCTCTGGAAGGGGGCAAATGACGCATTGAATATGCTGCGCCAAGAGAACAGCGCAGGGCATGCGCAGCGAGAGAGAAAGACTAGGTTCTCAGCAGATCAGTTTGCCAGTGTTGTGGAACAAGTAAAATGAGTTGTCCTGTATTGCTGCTGTTTCTGCATTAGGCCAATCTTAGACTGAATTGTAATGTAAATATGAAGAATAAAAGGTGGGTCAAAAGATAACTTGCCATGGGCAGGACTCGAACCTGTGGCCTTTAGTTTGTATACGAGGGACTCTTGGTCAGCTGCCCATCCTTATAGGTTCAGGTGCTACGTGACGCCAAACAGGCTCAAAAGAGTGTACCACACTCGCCGCCATGGCTACTAGAGGCGCTGACTGACACTCCCAGGTTCAATTTACGTATAAACCCAATAGCGTGCCTTGAGGAATAGCTGTCGTGATAGCTCAGTGGTAGAGCATCGAACGCGCCATTCGAAGGTCGCAGGTTTGGATCCTGCCCATGGCAAGCAATCTTTTCACAAACTTTTGTTTCTCCATCTTTACAGTTTGGTCTCATATCATCCCCTATAATTTTCTTGGCATTAGTTTCTGTTAGATGTCATGATTATTGTGTAAAACACAAATACGAGCCGCCAATATACTTTTTTCTTAATTTTTCAACGAGGGTCTCTTACTGGCAGAATTAGTGCCTTCAGATTTTATACGAGGAACTATTGGTCAGCTGCCCATTTGTCATAGGTTCACGTGCCACGTCACATCAAACAGGCTTAAAAGAGTGTACCGTACTCGCCGCCATGGCTACTGGTGGCGCTTACTGATACTCCCACGTTTATTTCCCATATAAGGTCACTAAAGTAGCTGTGGCATAGCAGTCATGGTAGTTCCGTTGTAGAGCATCGCATGTGTCATTTGGAGGGCGCAGATTTAGAGCCTGCGCATGGCAAGGTATCTTTTCACCCACATTTATTTCTTCCTAATAATATACCAATTCGGTCTAATACCTCTCCGATACCTGCCTTGGCATTATTGCCTGTTAGATCTCATTCATCATAGTTTTGTAAAACACAAAAAATCAAGCCCTTAAGCATACACTACTTTCCTTTGATATATATATATATATATATATATATATATATATATATATATATATATATATATATATCGTTACAACAAGTATAGCACTGAGTACTATACAAATTAGGACGGGCCTGGCCCGTAACTCAATACTAAATGGTCAGCCAAGTTGTCCCTTTTGCGCTGTCTCCAACTTCGGCAGTCTTTTCTTCACCACACTGTCGTGCGGTCCCGTGGCGTAGCATCGTGGTGCGTGCAGGACTTCGTTTCATGGCGACGCTTTCTTGCTACTTGTGAGGCGGCTTTTACGAACGCAAATTGTGGCACGCGTCTTATGCTATTGTCGAACTGTGTCATTAGTCCCCTTCCTAGCACGCATCTCTCCGACGGGTACAGCTCTCTGGCAGTTTGTCAATAATTCACAACTTTCACAACCTAGAGAGGGTGCTGGTGCAAGCCCAACATGACAGTTATTTGGGGGAGCGTCTGTACAGTGGCATCCAACATATTTCGTTATTCTTGTAGCTCAGCAAGCAAACAATAAAGATTAAATTTGTGCTGGTGACAGGCACCATCACGTCTAATGTTGTTATTACTGTCCGACCATAAACAAGTTGAAATGGGGTGGAGGGGGTTGTGCAGTATTGTATGCAAATGTAGCATACTGTATTATGGTGTCCCAAGTCCGATTCTCGATGTACACATACATCGCGATCATGTCAGCAAGCGTCTTGTTAAGCCTTTAAGTTAAACCGTAAGTTTGTGGATGATACTCTGTCGTTCTGTAGTCGGTGTGCGTTAGTTTTATGACAGATTGTATTAGCATGGCAGTGAAGGCAGTTTTTTTGTCACTCTTAAGGACTTTAGATGTGCCATGTTGCTGCACTATCTTTGTCACAAGAAACTGACCCAGTTCCTTTGCCATTCCTTTCGTGAGAGATGGCGTCACGGCATACCAGGCCATGTAGTCGATTGCTACGACTATCCAGCGTTTCCCGAACGATGAAACAGAAATATTCCTAGCAAATTCATTCATACCTGCTCAATAGGGACTTTCGGTGGCTCTATCTGTTTCAAAAGACCTGCTGGCTTTAGGGAGGGTGCTTTGCGTCTTTGGCAATATTGGCTGTGGGCTGTACTTTGCGTCTTTTGTATAGTGCTGTACTGAACCTATATTTTTGGCAAGTAGTATTGTCACAAGGACACAAGGACGCAGGCACAATACAGGGCGTTTACTTTCGTAACCAGAGGCCAAATGCACGAACACCAGAGCACACGTCCACAGAACTACTTCGTTATCTTCCTCAGAGGCTGGCCGCTATCCGCGTCTCCAGTAATTGATCAGGCACCTAGCGGAAATATAGGGAAGCTGCGTACTGTGCTCCAAACAGTCCAAGCGCCAGTCGTATACGGTAGGAGCAAGGTAGGATGGTACCACCTATGAAGAAAAATGAACGACCCAAAAGATTTCTTGTTTTCAAGTGAGGCACCAATGTTAACTTGTTAACTCGAACCTATTAAATGACTATTGTATGGAGTGACTACAAGTCGCTGCAGCGCCTGAAGTATGTAAATGAATTTCGCAGAGAGTGGTGTGCCATGTGCATTACACACACAACGCGACGCTCCACACACAAGAACACACACAAGAACGCCACTCCCGCTTGTGTACCACTGGTGCCGACTAAAATAAGATGCTCCGCGTCAATAACCTGCTCCCCTTCTACAAAGCAGCGTGAACTGCAAATATAATGCTGAAAATACAATATTTGTGTTGACGACAGCAGACGTGGTGACCTCCGTGAATCCGCCATGCTGCAACTCTGCAACGCCCTCTCATGTTCATTTTAAGTTGCGAACTGTTGCCGGCCAGATTAGGTCAATTCTCCCCTTTCAAGGGCTACTGTTATGGCCGAGTATCTATGATGCCAGCGATGGCAATGAAAAGAGAAGGTCACGTTGACGAAAAAAAATATTGGCAGCATATCCACGGAGTGAATGATGGAGAGTGGGGCAAAGCATTCGTCCGTCCAAGCGTTTTTGCTTCCGTTCGTTCTTGCGTCCATCTGTGTGACCGTCCATGCGTCCATCCGCCCGTCCTTGCGTTCGTGTGTTCGTGCATCTGCCCCTGCGTCAGTTCATGCGTCCATCAACGCATCTGTCTGTGTGTCTGTTCATCCATCTATTCAACACCCCAAGTACTGCCATTTCGCATCTTTTCATCATATATTCCTCATATAGAAGAACCGTCATTCAGCGGACATTCCAAGGACTAAACGAGAGGTGGCACTTGCACACTTCCTTATGGCTTGCGCTTCGTGTCTACTTCCCACCTTTAACCACCTCGAGTTCATTGTATAGACTAGTTCACTGTATTCATGGCTCTCCGGCCCAACGCTCGCAAAACCTTTCGAAAATCAAGGAGGTTATGCCCAGAGAGTATAACGTAGCAACCCTTTCTTGTCAGATAGTGCTTAATGTACATGCCACTAACTGCTGAGGGGAAATGAGAGACAGGAAAATTCGGCTTTTACTTTCTTATGGCTAGCGCTTCGTATATACTTCCCACCTTTAACCACATCAAGTTCATGGCATATACAAGTTTATTGTATTCATGGCACTGCGGCTTAACGCTCGCCAAAACTTACTAAAACTAAGTCGGTATAGCCCAGCGAGTATAACGTAGCAACCCTTTCTTGTGAAATAGTGCTCAATGTACATGCCAATGGCTCCTAATGGGGAATGAGAAAGAGGAGCAATCGGTATTTAGTTAACGCGCACGCCGGTTATTGTTCGACAAAGCACAGGAGAAATGCCGCTTTAAAGGAGCTTCGCCCCTAGAAAATAACCCCGCACTGTTGTGGATTATAAGAAAAAAAATTCCGCCATATCCACGAAGTGAATGATGATGAGTGGGCGAAGCTCCGGAGGTAAACCTGGTAAACCATGAATCCTCACTACATTTTGCCCACTCGATTTTATTACATCGCTCCCCCTAGCGTACGTCACCGCACTAAATCGAACGATTGCCTTCAACCAATGACACGCGCCATATGTGACATCATTCCTATTTTATAAGATCTCGCGTCTTTCATCAACTACAAGTACCGCTTTCTAGTTTATACCATCATGCATCTTTTCATCATCAGCTACAAGTACCACCATCTAGTAAACACTACAAGAACTAAACGAGAGGTGGCTACATACAGGAGACGGTAACGCCATCTAGGGAACACTGCAAGAACTAAACTAGAGGTGGCTACATACAGGGGACGGTACCGCCATCTAGTGAACACTGCAAGAACTAAACTAGAGGTGGCTACATACAGGGGACGCACAGCCCACGCCCTAAGGAGCTTCGCCCCTAAAAGATCGAAGTGTTCATAACTCGTAGGCGTGCTAGAATTTCATTCGTACTACATGGACTACATCTGGTCGTGGACGTCACCGGCATAAACTAGTATCGGAGCGTTGGGGATTTACCTCGTATTTCACGTCAATGAGGCAGAGCACAACTTTGTAAAGGCCAAATGAGCGCCGCAATAGCTTCTCCGAAATCCCACGATGTCAAACTGGTGTCCACACTCATACATAGTCACCTGATTGATAGAGGATGTTACTTCGGCCTTGGTTGTAACAGCGAGCGCCAGTATCTTGCGAATGGGATTCCGTGCACGCTGGCGGGCTTCCTAGGTTTTCTCAATGAAGTCGTCGACGCTGTTATTTCCGCTAGTGTCCTGGTCTACTGGTAACATAGCGTGTAACGGCGTTGTGGTGCGACGGCCATCAACAAAATAGAACGATGTTAGATCTCTGGCCTCTTGCACAGCGGTATTACAAGAAAACGTGACGTACGGCAAAGTTTCATCACTTGTTTTGGTGCTCTACATCAACATACATAAATAGCTTGTCGGTCAGTGTTTTGTTTAACCGCTCCCCCAAGCCTTTTGTTTGGAGGTCATAAGCTGTTGTTTTGAGATAGATGGTGTGCGTCATCTTGGCGACCTGTTGAAATAAGTCTGCCTTAAATGCTGCTTCGCAATCGGTTATGAGAACAACAGGCACACCATGACGCAAAACAATGTCGTGGACGAAGAATCTGGCTACTTCAACTGCAGTTCCCTTGCGCACAGCTTTGGTTTCTGCATAGCGAGTCAGATAGTTGGTTTCGACGATTATCAACTTAGTTTCTGAAGGTGACGTACGGAGCGGACCAAGAAGATCTGTTCCCACTTGCCGAAATGGTGCTGGGGATGGGTGTAAAGGCTGGAGGAAGCCGACGGGCTTTGCGGGAAGCGGGGAACTTTATGTCTCTGACAGTCACGGCAGTTGCGGATATAGCGCTGAACGGACAAACACAGCTGTGGCCAGTAATACTTTTGTCAATATCGTGCTAATGTCCTACCAAAGCCTGAGTGACAGGCAGAAGGATTGTCGTGGCACGCCTGCGAAACTTCCTCACTCAGTGCCGTTGGAACGGCGAGAAAAAAGTTTTCTAAATCTCTTAAGATTACTCTTGTAGAGAACATTGTTCCGCAGACAATACAATGTTAATACACGTGAGAGCCGACGTGGGGCAATATCGTCTTCTCTTTGAAGATGCTGGATGACAGGAAGTAGCTCAGCGTCCTCATTTTGAAGTGCAGCCATCCTCACCACATCGACAATACCAAGGAACGGTAAATTTTGTTCCGTGTCGGATGACGTCGGGGAAATAGGAGCACGAGACAGGCAGTCAGCGTCTGTATGGTATGTCCTCATCGGTAGACTACCGTTAGGTCTTACTCTTGAAGGTGGAAGCTCCAGCACGCGAGGGGGTCTGATGGATTTCTTAGATTGGCAAGCCAACATACCGAGTTGTGGTCATTGACCACTAGAAATGACAGGCCTCATTGGTAGAGTCAAAGCTTGCTAATGGCCCAAACGACTGCTAGGCACTCAATTTTGGTGGTGAAGCTTCTGAATTTGTGAGACTGCGGCTTGCGTGAGCGATAGCGTGCTCTGTATTGTCCTGCCGTTAAGTTAGAATGGCTCCAATTCCTACGTTACAAGCGTCCGTTTGAATCTCAGTGTCAGCAGTGTCATCAAAGTGGGCCAGCCCTCGAGCTGTCTGCTGTCGATTGCACAGCTCTACGAAGGCTTGCTGAAGTTCTTCCTTTTTTCGTCCACCTGGTTGTGTCAGATTTATAAAGGTTCCGCAATTTTCGCGAATTCTTCGACAAAATGTGGTAGTAGGCAGAGAGTCCGAGGAATCACTGAACAGCCTTCTTGTATCCAGGTTGAGCGAAATTCGCAACAGCAGCCAACTTCTCCGGATCTGCTCGAACGCACTCCGGGCTCATCACGTGTCCGAGAAACTTTAGTTCCTGATAGACAAAGTAGCACTTTTCGGGCTTGATAGTAAGGTTTGCTCTCTGTATTGCAGTGATGACACTTTTCAGCCTTGAAATATGCTCGTAAAATGTTCTTGAGAACACAATGACACCTTCCAAGTATCAAAGACACGTCTGCCACTTTATTCCAGTGAGTACAGTGTTCATCATCCGTTGAATTGTGTCTGGCGCGGAACAGAGAGTAAAAGACAACAGTTCAAATTCGTAGAGCCCGTCGGGAACCACGAACGTGGTTTCGTCCCGGTCGCCCTCGTCAACTTCAGTGTGTCAGTACCCTGACCTAAGATTTAATGATGTAAAGAACCAGGCATGGTGTAGACGGTCAGTAGCGTCATCAATCCGTGGCAGGAGGTAAACATCGCGCTTTGTAACTTTGTTGGGCAGTCGGTAGTCGAAGCAAAAGCATAGTGTGTTGTCTTTTTTCTTTACTGGGACAACAGGTGACGCCCATGGAGTTGTCAAGGTTTGAATGACGTAATCATTCAGTATTTCTTGCACTTGACCCTTATTCACCTCTCTTTTTTTGGGACAGAAGGTATAAATCTTCGTGAAGAGGCCGCTCCAACTCCTCGGTAACAATGCGGTGTTTTGTAACGGAAGTGCATTGAATTTTCGGTGCTGTGGAAAAGCAGTCCGAGAATTCCGTCACAAGGTTTAGCGGCTGCTCTTTTCGTGCATCTGGCAAGTATGGATTAACATGAATGTGGCTGTCAGGTCAGCACAAGCTTTTGCGGGCGGTGAAGTCGTAACCGACGTGCTAACATCGGAAAAGTCGGTGATTTCACTGTGGAAAGCGACCGTTAGGCCTCTAAGGACGGGCTGAAACTCATTGCTGAACTTAGTCAGCAGAACACGAGAGCATTTATTTTCTAGCTGAACAAGGCATCAGGCTATGAAAATGTTTCGATTGAGCAGCAGCGGGATATTTGCATTTGCAATACCTTCATTGTTGTTGAATATATCGAAAACGTCGCTGGTTAACAACGTCAGCCCGCTACTCTTCGGCGGTAAGGTTACGTCATCGTCGACTATTTTCAAAGCATTGACGCAACTGTCGTGAGAATTGCGCGCTAAAGCGTGTGCCATTGAAAACGTCACGTGCGACTCTTGTGAGTCAATCACGGCTCCATTATCATGCAGAAAGTCCAGTCCGAGAATTAGGTCCCTCGAGCAAGTTGGCGTAATTACAAAATCTCCGAGATACGTTATCCGTAAATACTGACTCGCGCTGTGCACTCTCCTGCCGCAGTGAGAAGGTGGCCTCCTTCCGTACGTATGTTGAACCCAGCCCACTGGGTAGGAACCTTCTTCAGTCTGCAGGCAAGACCCATGCTCATAACGGAAGTGCCTGCTCCAGTGTCGATTAACACCATTACTTTTTCGTCGTCCACCTTTACCGCAATGTTTGATGTTACCACTCTTCGTACCACGTTTGACTGCGTCTGTACATATTTTCGCTGCCGTCTCTGTCTTCGGAGTGGAGAATCTTTCGTAGAGTCAGCGTCAGCGGCCTCGCCTCCACAGGTCGCTGAACTCAGTTATTCCGGCTTGTAGGACTGGGTGAACGGCGTCTCGTAGCGCTGCGGAATAGTCTGGGCTCCGAGACTTGTGGCGAGCAGGCGATGACGAGCGGGGCTCGTGTGACTGATGTTGGATACTGCGACGATTCGAGATGAAACTTTCTGTTTCCAGTGGCCACTCCTCAGGTCGTGGACAAGGGACATTAGGCGAAAATACATCGAGACCGACACTGTGGTATGGACATGCTCGGCAGGCGTGTCCGGCTTCACCGCCAAGAAAACAAAGTGGCCTGTGTTCGGGTGAACGCCAGATGTTAACCTTCCTCGGTCGTGCTTCCGTGATCAAAGGCGGGCTGCGAGGAGGGACGCATACTACCATTTGCTGTGCGCGTAGTTCATTCGGGTAACATGCTGGGTTAACTGCACAATGAAAGACGTCGCACTGCTTCCGCATAACTCCTTTCGACGCAGTGCCTCTGTTGTGGCGCCTCGAACTGCTGGGGAGCGTGAACGGCTTGTCGTAGCTCGGCGCCTACCATCTCCGCAACGGAGTGCAGCTCTACAGATAAAGAAGTCACCTGCATCTTTTGAAGCTGCTTCTTGATGAGAGGTGTGGTGAGCTCTCGCAACGTGCTGAAGTCATTGCCGAGAGTGACAGAAGTGGCCTCACTTGGATGTACATTACCATTATACTGCCCGGCACACTGTAAAGGACCCTCTCCATGGCAGTGGCTTCCTCATGAAACCCCACAAGTGTCTTAGGCAGGTTTTTATACAGGCCGGCGAAAATCTCTTCTTTAATACCACGCACTAAGTGGTGAACTTTCTTGGTTTTGGTCATAGAGGGCTCTGCACAACTCAAAAGCCGACCCATGTCCTTTATGTAGGTTGTCACGCTATTGTTAGGGCCTTGAACCCTGTATAGCACGTTCTGCTGTCTCTTACCTGTCTTCTCGGGCAAAGGCTTTGAGGAACAGCCGGTGAAACTCATCCCAAGACGTAAGCGTTGCTTCGTTGTTCTTAAATTACGTTTTCGTGGAGTCCTCGAGAACGCACTACACATAGCGTAGCTTACGCTCTGGGGTCCAATTGTTTATGACAGCGATCCGGTCTAAATGCTCGGGACAGTCATCAGCACCCTCAAAAGCAGCGCCGTGAAATGTCTTCGACGTATTGGGCTGGTTGACAACCAGGTGCGCTGGTACTGGGGCAGTGACGTTAGGCGGAGTTTGGTTCATTGTCCTCTGAAGTTCAGGCAGCAAACTGTGATATGGCTTAAGTCCCTGGAGAAGACAGCTGGAACTTACGTGTACATAAGTAAGCTCAACTGAGCTACTCGATGGGCTTGCGTCAGTGGTGCACTCAGGCGGCCATATCATCTGCTGTACTCAGCACTTGCACCAGTAAATATTACAAGGAATAGGAACGCAGGCACAAAACAGGGCGTTTGCTTTCGTAACCAGAGGCCAAAAGCACGAAAAAAAAGCATGCGTCCACAGAACGACTTCGTTATCCTCCTTTGAGGCTGGCCACTATAATTTCCAGCCTATCTTTAGTCATTATCACAGGCAGATTTTCGCCTAAGTCCTATTGATGCCCAAGTAACTTGTCGATGGATTATCATGACACGTTTCTAAAATTTCCGCGCACAGTCACGATGGTATCAGAAGCAGCAACGTTTCACCGGTATGTTCGAAGTTTCTCTTGTAGAGAACGTAGCTGCGGAGGGCGTAGTAACTTATTCCACGGACGAAAACTCGCGGTAATTCTACTTGCTGCTCCTACAAGTATTGAATGAGTACAAGTAATTCTGGGTGCACTCACTGATCATGAGCGAACTCCGAAACATTCACAGCTCCAAGAAATGTGGAATCTTGTTTATGCTCAGGAGATAAGGTCTGGAGTGGTGCTCGTGACAAGCAATTCGCGTCATTGGGCTGGTGGACAGACTTGCAGACTACGGCGATGTCATATTGCTGTATACGCAGGCTCCATATAGCAAGTCTTACGGAAGGATCCTTGGGGTTCGCAGCCAGCACAATGAATAATGGTCGCTTAAGGCTCAGAACGGTCTACCATATAAATATGAACGTACCTTCTTGATGGCCCATATAACGGCGAGACATTCCTTTTCTCTAGCTGAATAATTATACTCAGCTTTCGACAGAGTGCGGCTTGCGTAAGCAATACCTTTTTTTCCCCTGTTCTGCCACTGAACAGAAATAGCACCTAGGCCAACATTGCTGGCGTACGCATGAATGTCTTTTTTGGCATCCTCATCAAAATGAGCGAGCATGGGAGGTGAGGGAAAATGGCGTCCTAATTCAGAGAAGGCGTCTTCTTGCTCTTGCTGCCAGATGAATTGTACACCTTCTTTCGTAAGCCGTGTTGGTGGTTCCGCAATCTTGAAGAAGTTTTCAACGAAGTGCCTATAGTAAGCACAAAGCCACAGGAAACGTCGCATAGCCTTTTTGTCTCTTTGCCTTGGGAAGTTTGTGACAGCAGTGATTTTATCCGGATCTAGGTGGACTCCGTTAGAACTGACAATGTGCCCCTAAGCTCACAGAATCCTAAGTGGCAGTTTTTGAAATTGATCGTAAGCGCAGCCATGCGAATAGCGTCCAGTACCGTCCTAAGTCTCTTAACGTGCTGCTCGAACGTAGTGCAAAAAATTATTACGTCATCAAAGTATACAAGACATGACTAACATTTGAGGCCGGAGAGCACAGTGTCCATCATTCTCTGGAAGGTAGCGAGAGCAGAACACAAACCCATTGAGAGTACTTTGAACTCATGGGGTTCGTCGGGTGTTACTAACGCCATCTTCCTATGATCTCGCTCGTGGACTTCTGTTTGCCAGTACGCGCTCTTTAGGTCGAACGTTAAAAAAACGAGCACTGCGTAATTTATCTAACATATCATCGGCTCGTGGGAGTGGGTACACGGCCCGCTTCGTGACGAGGTTGAGTTTTCTGTAGAACACACAGAACCACAAGGTGTCCGTTTTCTTCACAAGTACTGCCGGCGACGCCTATGGGCTTTTGGAGGACTGTATGATATTGTCGTCGAGCATCTCCTGCATTCGCTTCTTTATTGCCTCCCTTTCATTCGGAGCTTCTCGGTATGGTGGTGACATACTGGTCTAACATGTCCTTCGATTACAATGCGGTGCTTCGCTACAGGAGTACGTGGAAGAACACCCTGTGAATTCTTTGATCAACTTCAGAATCTGGTCTTTCTGTAGAGATGAAAGTTTTCGGTCAATACACATTTTTTGGAGGACACTGTCTACTGTTGAGGAAGTTGTTGGGGCTTTTTCTATGGTGCAAACATCTGAGGCTTGTACGTTGTCTAAATGTGATGTTATAGTTGCTCCCTTCGCCACATTCTGTACTTAGTTGGTAAAGTGAGTCAATAGTTCATCAGTATATCCATTCCACAGTTGAAATAGACCTCTCGCCACGCGTATCCTCATTGCGAGCAGCAGTTTGAAGATTCCATCAGCTAGTCCAGCATTTTCATGATAAACGCCGCTTTTCACCGCAACTGTCACATTGCTACATGGCGGCACTGTCACACCTTCATGCACTGTACGAAGAGACAAAACGATTGGTTTCTTTGCATGACACACAGCAACAGCGTTCTCTGTAGATAAAGCAGCTTGGGATTTCTGCAAGTCGACGACTGCATTGTTTGCTTGCAGGAATCCCTTGCCTAGAATCGTCTCACGGGAACATTTAGAATGAACAATAAAAGAGCTGACTTACAGATAGCCTATTATTCCCACCCTCGCTGTGCACAATCCTACGGTGCTTAGTAAGTGCCCTCCCGCCATGCGTAGCTGCAGTCCGGTTCAATCAGTGAGCCCTTTCTTCAGCTTCTTTGTTAGCAGGCTCCTTATTACTGAGCATTCTCTATCATTGTCTAATAACGCAATGGTCTTGACGTCATCGATTGAGACTTCTAGCTCGGGTTTCAAGCCATCATTACTACACTTGATCGTCTTATCCGTTATTGTGTCAGTGTCGTCCTTTGATTCGGTAACAATGGAGGGTTTTCAGTTTTCCTAAAATCAGCTGCCTTGTCTACACAGGTCACTGGTTCTAGTTTTCCCGTCACGGGCTTGGTGAACGACCCTTCGGGAAAGTAGATATGGGCGAGGACTTGGTGACCTATTGAGCTTTGGTACCATCGACCTCGATTCATGTCGCTGAGTGTTTGGAGAGGCAAAGCGCGAAGTTAAAAATTCTTCAAATATCACCGTTACGCTCACCGTTACGGGGGTAGGGTGAATTTCCTGGAAAGCCGCATAGTGCGACTCGACCGTAGTGGCATAGCCGATAAAGATGACCTGCCTCCCACACTGGTAGCAGAGGGGCCGTCGGTCTGCAGCGCGCCAAACATCACTTTTACGGGGTCTCGCTTCTGGCATCAGCGGTGACGTATGGCAAGGAAACGTCGCTGAGATGAGGGAAGCTTGTGCAAAGTTCGGGTGTCTGATGTCTTGCCGTACGACTTGCACGTACGACAGCTGTGGCTGAAGAGCTGAAGTTCTGGTTGCGTGTGGTGGGACACCTGATGCTACGGTTGAATAATTACTTGCTGCACTTCCTAATGTACAACGTCCGCGATTGAGGGCATTGCTGGAAGAATGGGTGAGTTGCAGTTTATGGAGATCCTCCTTAACGATGGCTCTCACCATTTACCGAGGACGTCAACGTTGGTGGGAAGGGTTGTTGACTTCATCCTGAAGAGTAGGCGAAGTCTCTGTTGAACAGTCGCGCACGTTGCTGTGGTGTCCTATCCATAGTCATTGCTTCGGACCTCATCTCCACCACAGTTCGCGTTGGATTACGCACCAAGCCTGCGGAAATCTCTTCTTTCACTCCGTGCAGTAGGTGCTGCAACTTCTCTTCGGCCATGTTTTGGTCGTCTCGGCAGAAGGGCCGCGACATATCTTCTTTGTGCATGGCCATGATCTCGTTATTCTGTTGGTTCGTCACCTGACTAGCAGTCTCTGCCTTCTGTTTGTGGTCCATGTTCAAATAGGTTGCGATAAGCTCACGTCAGAAGTCGTCCCGTGACAGCAAGGATGTTTCGCGGTTGTCAAACCATGTACGTGCCGAATCTTGTAGAGCTACGTAATGTAACAAAGTTTCCAGGCCTCGTCCCAACCATTCCAACATGCAACGTGCTCGAAGCCTTCGACCTAGTCCTCGGCATCTTCAAAGGTGTCACCGTGGAAGACAACTGGCGTACGTGGTGAATCCACGATGAGGTGAGTTGGAGTTGTCATCGACTGGATGGCCATCGCAGTGAACCTTGTGCTTGAGGTCTCGACAAATGTTTATGGAATAATTAGGGGGCCACACTCGGTCTGCTCACCTTGTAGTCGGTGACCCATGCGTTAGTGTACAGGTGTTAATTCTGCTGGCTCCAATCTTCTCAGATCTCAGCTTCTCTACCTTACCTGTGGTGGGCTTGGACTCATACGCAGCTCCTACACCCGAGTGTTACTAATAAATATCGCACTAGGTACTATACAAACTATTTATTTAGGGCGGACTTGTGCCCGTAAACTCAAAACAAAATGATCAGCCCAAATGTCCTTAGCCCGCTGTCTCAAACTTCGCTGGTCTCTTCTCTTACTTCTTTACCTCAATCTCGTGTGGGTCCCGCAGCCTAGCGTCACGGTACGTGCCATGGCGGGACTATATGTATATAAATATATATATATATATATATATATATATATATATATATATATATATGTGTGTGTGTAACGGATACCTAAGGACTCGTTTTTTCGTGTTTTGACACAATAATAATGAGATAAAACTGACAATAATGCCAAGGAATGTATCGAAGATATTCAAATCCATGTACTGTATATAGGAAGAAAAAAGAAAAGTTGATGAAAAAATAGCTTGCCGTGGGCAGGAATCAAAACGATGACCTACGAGTAGCGTGTTCGATGCTCTAGCCACTGAGCTATCACGGCGACTATCACTACAGCCGCTTAAATGAGAGTATATGTCAATTTAAACGTGGGAGTGTCAGTCAGCGCCATCTGTAGCCACCGTGGCGAGTGTAGAACACCGTTTTATAAGCCTGTGTGGGTTCAAGTAGCACGTGAAGCTATTGCGAATGGGCCGCTTACCAATAGTCCCTCGTATACAACATAATGGCACCAAGTCTGTCTGTACGAGACCCTCGTTAATGATAAGAAAAAGAGGTGTATACACAAAGGCTTGTTTTCCCGTGTTTTCACACAATAATAATGAGACCAAACAAACAATAATGCCACGGATTGTATAGGGGAAGATACTAGAAGCAATCTAATGTAAATCAGAAGAGAGAAAGTTAGGCGAAAAACAACTATCCGTAAGCAGGAATCAAACCTACGACCTTCGAATGACGCGTTTGATGCTCTAGCCACTGCGCTATCACAGCGACTATCCCTCCAGCCACTTCATTTGGTTTATATGTAAATTTAAACGTGGGAGTGCCAGTAAGCGCCATCTGTAGCCACCGCGGTGAAAGTAATACACCGTTTTATAAGCTTGTGGGGCGTCACGTAGCCCGTGAAGATATTACAAGCGGGCAGCTGACCAATATTCCCTCTCCCTTTTCTTCTTCCCCTTTCTTTCTTCTTATTCATACAAAGACTCTCGAACGGTCTTTGTCATTACTATCATGCCCCGGATATGTATACGCATACTCACACTCGCACACACACACACACACACACACACACACACACACACACACATATATATATAGCCCCGCCGCGGTGGTCTAGTGGCTAAGGTACTCGGCTGCAGACCCGCAGGACGCGGGTTCGAATCCCGGCTGCGGCGGCTGCATTTCCGATGGAGGCGGAAATATTGTAGGCCCGTGTTCTCAGATTTGGGTGCACGTTAAAGAACCCCAGGTGGTCTAAATTTCCGGAGCCCTCCACTACGGCATCTCTCATAATCATACAGTGGTTTTGGGACGTTAAACCCAACATATCAATCAATCAAATCAACATATATATATATATATATATATATATATATATATATATTCGCGGTTCAACGTAAGCAGATCACCGAGACGTTCAGTCCGAGAACTGAAGGCTTGTGTTTTTATGCAGGAGTTAAGAGCAAAAGACCTAAATAAAAACACGTCGTCTTCTTCAGTGTCCCTTTTCACGAGACTGTTGGCGCGCACCTCGTCTTCGTTCACTGCCTGTTTGGAGCGCGGCATTTGCCTCTCCTTAAAAAGGTATCGCCCCGTTGCTATAGCTGAGCCATTGATTCGCGCATAAGGTCACTTTGTAGAAGCGACGGTGCTTCGCAGAGTCGCTCGCTTTCGTTTGGCTTAATGCGCGCTACGTGCACAAGTTCAGGTCGGTGCTCGCGACGCCTCGTACAGTTTGCGCTATCCGGGACGACTTTGTAGGTAACGTCACTTAGTTTTCGTAGCACCCGATACGTCTGAAGTATCTTCTGAGCAACCTTTAGGATAGTCCCCGTCTTCATACAGGCGCCCACACCCATATATTGTCCCCGGTTTTGTACATTGCAGGTGTATAACGTATGTTGTAGCGACAATGCGTCATGCTCTTGCTCTTCGTATATTCGCAGACGTGGGAGTTGCCTGGCTTCTTCTGCGCGTTGAGTAAACGCATCAGAACTCATTTAGTTGTCGTCGCATTTGTATAGCAGAATCGCGTCCAACGTTGTCCTTACTTCTCGTCCATGAACAAAGCTGAATTGGGTCATCTGTGTGGGTTATTGTTTAGCAGTATTGTATGCAAACATTATCTAAGGGAGAATTTCGCTCTAGTTTTTGTGTTTAATGTCTACATACATTGAAAGCATGCCTTCCAGAGTTTTGTTGAGCCGCTTGGGCAAACCGTTGGTTTGTGAATGGTAAGCTGTCGACTTGAGATGAATAGTACCGCTTAGCACCAACACATGATCTGAAAGCAAGGCCGTGAATGCGGTTCCACGATGTGTTATAATGATCGATGGCGCACCTTCATCGTCCTATGTTCTTACTTCCGGCGTTACGTCCGCGATTTCGCCTCCATTATCGCCCCCTTGACTAATCTTCTTGCTGAAAGTTCTGATTTGTCAGCGTGGTCGCAGGCGTGTGATGATGCAATTCAGGAACTCCAACGGCTCCTCACCACGCCTTCCATACTCCGACATTTCGATCCGTCTGCTCCGACGGAGCTTCATACAGACGCTAGTGATGTCGGGCTAGGGACCATACTGGCCCAACGCAAAGATGGCTTTGACGAGTACGCCGTTGCCTATGCCCGCCGCACCCTCGATAATGCCAAGATGAATTACAGTGTACTTGAAAAGGAGTGCCTCACCATTATTTGGGCAATCGGAAAATTTCAGCCTTAGTTTGTGAATGCCCGTGTGATATTGTAACAGACCACCATGCACTTTGCTGGTTATCTTCAATAAAGATCCTAAAGGTCGGCTCGCTCGTTGGGCGTTGTGGTTACAGGAGTTCGATATCCGTGTTATCTACCGTTCTGGCCGAAAGCATTCCTACGCCGATGCCCTGTCACGTTCGCAATTGGCTTCAGAGCCTGCCGGCTCGCTTATCTCCACCAGTGCTGCCTTGGCCATCAGCGTTTCGGACATGCCTTCTGAGCAACGCAAAGATGCTTGGATTTCTTCTCTTTTGGACTTTCTCTCAAACCGGTCAACCACTCCAGTTTCCAGGACGCTTCGCCGTCAAGCAGGACACTTCGCTATTCGGGATAACCCGCTTTACCGCCGAAACTACAGCTCGATCGGCCGTAAGTGGTTACTCGTCATTCTCAGACATCTGCGCTCTGACATCTGTGCCACGTTCCACGATGATACGCAATGTGGCCACGCTGGTGTGTTAAAACCCTACACCCGCTTGCAGTTGCGGTACTACTGGCGCGGTATGTACCGTATCGTTCGCTGTTACGTAAGGTCTTGCCTTACGTGCCAGCGACGTAAAATGCCCGCTTAACATGCCTGGTCCCTTGCAGCCGTTGCCATGTCCAGCACGAGCTTTCGATCGTGTCGAAATGGACCCTTACGGTCCGCTTCCCTATAGTTCGAGTAGGAACCGCTGCGTCATTGTCGCTATCGACCACCTAACGCGGTACGTTGAAACAGCTGCGTTACCTTCTGCTACTGCAAAAGACGTTGCATGTTTTATACTGCAAAACCTGATTTTAAGGCATGGAGCACCTCGGGAGTTACAAAGCGACCGTGGCCGCGTTTTTCTCTCTGATGCCATCAAAGCGTTGTTGAGAGAGCGTCGCATCATACGCCGCACAACCACAGCCTATCACCCGCAAACTTATGGGATGACAGAGCGTTTTTTCGTACACTTGGGGATATGCTGGCCAAAGACGCTTCATCCGGCCAGTCACAAAGGGATTGCATACTGCCTTTTGTGACATTTGCTTACGACACTGCAACGCAAAGCACCACTGAATTTTCGCCTTTCTTTCTTTTTTGTGGACGCGAGCCATCATCAACAATGGATACCATTCTCCTTTATCGACCGGACCTTTCAGAGATGACTACCGTTTCTCGAGCAGCAGCACACACTGAAAAATATTGGAAGCTTGCTCGTGCTTTCAAGTCACATGACCAAACTCGCCAAAAACATTGCCACGACGCGTCAACCACGCCTATGAGCTTTGCTCCAAACTGACTGGTGTGGCTATGGATTCCTTCTACTCCTCCAGGACTCTCCCAGATGCTCTCGTCCAGGTACCATGGCCCTTATCGAGTTGTATGCCAAACATCCCTGTCAACTACCTTGTCGAGCCGCTAGATACATCTCCGGACAAGCGCCGTCAGGGACAAGAAATTGTACACATCTCTCGGCTCAAGCCATACCATGACCCTTCTGCATACATCTGTCTTTGGTCGCTAGGATGGCTCCTTCATCACCCGGCAGTGATTGTAACGAGGGCAGTGGGCATGGAGCTCGAGTATATAGAAGGAAGAAGTCTTGCTGTTATCGAAGGGTCGCGTTCAGTTAACCCTTGCGCAAAATAAATCTCTCGTATGCTGAGTCAACTCCTGCTTGTTCAACAACCCGTTTCAAGTGGTGGAAGTGCTGGGACACCTCTGGTCCTCATCCTGGAACTTTGCAGCCGCACAATCCAACGACCTTCTACAATGACTGATCTAGGGCCGCCTCCGGACGCTACTCCAGATCTCGCACCTGTGCCTGTCTTCTGCACTGGCACTCTCCTGCAGGGCGACCCCACCCCCTATATTTTGCGGCGCAGAAAACCAAGATGTTGACAACTGGATTGCCGAGTGAGCGCATACAATAAGTGGAACGCGCCGATAAGATCACAAATATGAGATTTTAGCCGACGGACGTGGCCAAAACATGGTACAGGAATCACCAAAGTGATTTCAGCCCCTGGTCGGAATTGGCAAAAACCCTCTTGGAAGTTTTTAGCCGTCCTGCTGTCCACCGCCTTCGTGCTGAACAGCGCTTCCGGAGCACAGTACAGATGGCAGATGAAACTGTCATGAGCTACATCGAAGATGTGCTCTTTCTCTGCAAGCTCGTCGATTCGACTCTGGACGAGGCCGGCAAGAACAAGAACATTATGAAAGGAATTGACAATGGCGCATTCCAAATGCTGGTGCGAAGGGTCCCCAGACGGTCGCCGAGGTGATTCAGCTCTGCTAAAGCTATGACGAGCTGCGTAGGCAGTGCGCTTCTACACGTTGTGCTGCTCAAGACACCGCGGACATCTCATCCCTCGACTATCACCTTGACACCGCCGACCACTCTGCGCTGATGCCACTCATAAAGCGATTCACACGCGAATAGGTCGCCCGGCAGCTTTCTATAATCACAAGAACTACCAAGCCGATGGCACCCTTATCGCCTTCGCTTCGCCAGGTTAATCAGTAGCAAGTCGCTGAAGCATTGCCGCCAGCTCAGGCTGCACCAACTGTTACCGCACCACTAACGTATGCAGCCACAGTTGCTCGGCCACGTGCGCCATCGTCTCCGGCCATCTACGAAGCTACTCGCCACGTTTATTTGTCGATGCCACCTGGCTGCTCGCGGGCCGTCCCGTCTCCAGCCTTATACGAAACAGCTCAGAACGTTTATATGACGCCGCCGGCTGCACGACAATATACGGTACCTTATCCAGCGAACAGTGCCCCTAATGTCAGCCAATGGCGCACTCCGGATAATTGGCCTATAGGTTTTTCATATGGCATCGCAGGCCATGCAGCTCATCACTTCCGTCGTCGCAGCTTCTCTTCTCATGACATTACAGGGGCCTCACTTTACATGCCCACCATGCCCACTCAGCCGCGATATCCCGTTCCCGCCGATCCACCTCTAGACGTATGCTCGGTCGCCGACCATCCGGCTCAAGCCGTTCACTTTCTCCTCGTCGTTAATCTATTATTCTAATGTTACGTCGCAACAGCCCACCGCGAGGGGAGAACTGGCGGGCACAGTTCCGGAGGCGAGAACTGCGTTGGCAGCGAAAATTTCATGAGATAACTGTTGTCTCCCGAACGAAATCGAACTATATATTCATGGCATTAGGTGCACGGGCTTGGTGACACTGAAGCTCCCGTATCTGTAATTAGCGAGAAACTGTGCCGAAATGTGAAGAAAGTGACCACGCAACTTACCGACCTATATTTGCAGACAGCTACGTCCCATTATATTCAGCCTTAAGCTTTGTGCACTGCACAAGTCGTCATTCAAGGTGTGATGTACGTCGTCGCAATGGTAGTTTTATTCTGTTCTTCACATGACGTTATCCTTGGGTTGGACTTCCTTTCGTCAAATTCTACTTTGGTCGACTGCTCTCGTTCTGAACTCGCGTTATCTGTGCCGCGCTATGACCCTGACGATGGCGCTTCGTGTAGAGTGTTTGCTGCTTCTGACGTTGACAATGCGCTTTTCTCAGCTGTTGTTGTCTCGATGTCGTGTTGCCTCCCCTCCGAAATAGCGTATCTTGTTCATGCCAACGGTCACATCTGCGTGCCATCAAATTTCCATGCTTCCGTTTGCCGTCGTCATTTTTCGCTAAGTTCACGCTGCCATTTACGTGTGCTATCCCTCAGACAGCCCGTCATCCCTCCTACGCGGAAAATGCCTGGGAAGCTACGAACCTCACGAGTGCATTCTTCTGGCTACTATACCCGATTCTACGGTTTAGCTCCCAATTTGTGCTGTCACTCCTACCAACGTGCCTATTGATGTTCTGGAGGTATTCTCGGATTCTATCGACTCTAAGCTCGCATCAACTCAGCGCCAAAAGATTATAACTCTTCTTCTCCGCTTTCGCTCTTCATTCGAACGTGGCCAGTCAGGCTTAGGCCGAAGCTCTGCGGTCGTTCACCGTATTGACACTGGTCAACATGCCCCACTGAGACAGCGTCCATACCAAGTGTCATCTGCTCAACGCCGTGTCATCGACGAACAAGTGCACGACATGTTGTAACGTGGCATCATCGAGCCCTCCAAGAGTGTCTGGGTTTCACCGGTTGTTCTCGTCAAGAAAAAAGACGGATTTCCCGGTTTTGCGTTGACTACCTCCGAGTCAACAAGATAACGCACAAAGACGTAGACCTTCTACCGCGCATAGATTATGCTTCGGACTGCCTACAAAGAGCAGAATTTTTTTCTTTGTTAGATTTACGCTCCGGCTACTGGCAGATAGCCATGGCAGAGGGAACCACCCGAAGACAGCCTTAGTAACACTGCATGGACTAAATAAATTCACCGTTATGCCTTTTGGACTCTGCAATACGCCTACCACTTTCAAAAGGAAGATGGATACCGTCTTGCGATGTCCGAAAAGTTAAACGTGCCTTCTTAATTTGAAAAATATTGTGGTATCTTCAAGTGACTCAGTCACCCACCTCAGCCACCTCGAGTAAGTTCCTACGTGCCTTTCCAGGGCGGAACTTCAATTTAACTTCAAGTAATGACACTTCGGCGCTTGCAAGCTTGTGATCCTCAGCCATGTGGTTTATAAAGACAGCAGTCTCCCGGACCCTACAAAATGTAATGCAGTCGCGGCATTCCCAAAACCAACCACCATCAAAGAGCCTCGAAGCGTCATCGGCCTATATTCGTACTTCCGGCGCAACGTCCGCAATTTCGCCTCCATTATCGCCCCCTTGACCAATCTTCTTGCCGGAAGTTCTGATTTGTCAGCGTGGTCACAGGCGTGTGATGATGCATTTTAGGAACTCCAACGGCTCTTCACCACGCCTCCAACGCTCCGATATTTCGATCCGTCTGCTCCAACGGAGCTTCTTACGGACGCTAGTGGTGTCGGGATAGGGGCCATACTGGCCAAATGCAAGGATGACTTTGGCGAGTACGTCGTTTCCTATGCCAGCCCCACCTACAGTACCGCCGACAAAAATACAGTGTAACTAAAAAGGAGTGCCTCGCCATTATTTGGGCAATCGGAAAATTTCGGGCCCTATTTATATGGACGTCTATTTGATATTGCAACAGACCCTCATGCCCTTTGCTAGTTATCTTTACTGAAAGAACATATAGGTCGGCTCGCTCGTTGGGCATTGCGGTTACAGGAGAATAATATCTGTGTTATCGACCGTTTTGGCCGGTAATGTTCCGACACCAACGCCCTGTCACGTTCGCCATTGGCTTCAGAGCCTGTCGGCTCGCCTCTCTCCACCAGTGCTGCCAGGGCCATCAGCATTTCGGACATGCCTTCCGAGCAACGCAAAGATGCTTAGATTTCTTCTCTTTTGGACTTTCTCTCAAACCGGACGGCCGCTAAAGATTCCAGGACGCTTCGCCGTCAAGCACTGCTTTACCTGCTGTAGTTTCGCGGGCGATCGAGCTGTTGTTTCCGCGGTAAAGCAGGATTACCTGCTTTGTCACCGAAACTACCGCTCGATCGGCCGTAAGTGGTTGCTCATCATTCCTCGACATCTGCGCTTTGATATCTGCGCCACGTTTTACGATGATCCACAATGTTTCCACACTGGTGTGTTAAAAACATACACACGCTTGCAGCTGCAGTACTACTGGCGCAGTATGTACCGTTTTGTTCGCCGTTACCTAAGGTCTTGCCTTACTTGCCAGCGACGCTAAATGCCCGCCCAACATGACACAAGTCCCTTGCAGCCGTTGTCATGTCGAGCATGAGCTTTCGATCGTGTCAGAATCGACCTTTACGGTCCGCTCTCTATACTTCGAGTAGCAACCGCTGGGTCATTGTCGCTAACGACCACCTAACGCGGTACGTTGAAACAGCTGCGTTACTTTCTGCTACTGCAGAAGAAATTGCATGTTTTATACCGCAAAACCTGGTTTTAAAGCATGGAGCACCTCGGCAGGTACTAAGCGATTTTGGCCGCGTTTTTCTCTATGATGCCATCAAAGCGCTGTTGAGCGAGTGTCGCATTATACACCGCACTACCACAGCCTATCACGCGCAAACTAACGACATGACAGAGCGTTTTATTCGTACACTTGGGGATATACTGGCTATGTACGCTTCATCCAACCAGTCAAATTGGGATAGCATACTGCCTTTCGTGACATATGCTTACAACACTTCAACGCAAAGCACCACTAAACTTCGCCTTTCGTTCTTCTTTGTGGACGCGAGCCATCATAAATAATGGATACTATTCTTCCTTATCAAGCGGACGCTTCAGAGATGACTACCGTTTCTCTAGCAGCAGCACACACCGAAGAATATCGGAAGCTTGCTCGTGCATTCACGTCACATGACCAGACGCGACAAAAACATTTCAACGACGCATCATGGCTTTCAAGGCGATCATGGCTCTAGTGGACGCCATTGATTTTGTAGCGTTGGCCTTTGCGCCTTGCTTTGACTGTCGGGTGATGTTGCCTCAGACGGACACCAATGTCTTGGTCGTGCTAGTCGTTCCATGCCTAAGAGAAGAGCAGGCAAACGAAGTGTACCTCCACGTTTGGACAGGTTGTTTTATTTGGCCTTCACAGTTTGACGCGGTAAGCTCTAGGCTGCCGTCACAACAGTGGTGTTTTGCGACTGCGAGCGAGCAAAATGATAAGCAATAGATACCTAGCACGGCGGCCATACAGGTGGACGACGCCATGGCTGTACACCTCGCCGCGGCCGCCAGGGTGGCACAAAGGTGTCATCTAACTCCTTCACGCTAGGTCATCGCCGTCTTGTTGATCCGCATTGAACTTGCTGTTGATGAAACTTGCCTCATGGTGATCCATGCGGCACTGAGGCGGTAAGCTAGCAGTCATGCTGACCTGCCTCTCTTGCTATCAGAGCTGCACGCCGCGATGAATATCGAATGCTGATGCTGGCTTCGTCTCCTTTCCATGCATCGCTAGCTTCGGCCAAGGCATGGTGAACAGAATCCGTCAAAGCAGGCGTGCCTTCCATAATTTTGTGACTGATTGAGTTGTGGGGTTTAACGTCTCAAAACCATCATATGATTATGAGAGACGCCGTAGTGAAGGGCTCCGGAAATTTTTACTTCCTGAGGTTTTTTAACATGCACTTAAATCTGAGTTCACGGGTCTACAACATTTGCGCCTCCATCAGAAATGCATCCACCACAGCCGGAATTCGACCCCGCGCCCTGCGAGTCAGTAGCCGAGTACCTTAGCCACTTGACCACCATGGCGGGGGTTCCATAAATTTGTTAATCACAGCAACAAAGTTATTGAGCGTAGCACTTGTGCACTCGGTAAATGACTACCTTGCTGTTGGTATATGTGCTTCGGGCAGCTCACTACAGTTTCTCTCGTTTCTGGACATCTGTGGCTGTGGTCTTCCCAACGAATAGCCTGCGGCCAAAAAAGTGCTCGTAGTCAAAGAGTGGCGCATTACCCTGACGCCATCAACGACAATCTGAACAACACCAGACAAAAGGTAGTCAGCTCCCAAAATTGTGCTTGCGTGCAAGTCATTGAACATTGGAACGCTGGCAAGAAACTAGCTTCCAGCTTCGGTGTGTATCTTCAACCCAAGTGCGCCGACATGTGACACGTTCCCGCCATGCACACCGGCGTGACCCGGTGTGGCTCAGACGAATGCTGGAGGGCTACTAAGGCATATCGGCGACGTAGACCAGACTGTGGGTCTCGCGCCTGCACCACAGCCGTAACCTAACCGGTACCGTCGACGCCGACCTGCATTATCGGGAGAGGTCACGTTCCGTTTTTTTTCAATCGATGTCACACGTGTGCTGGTACTATGTGGTCAGCCTGGTGCCAGAAGATTGGCGGGACATTTTTAAAGACGATGGTCTTTCTTAGGGACCTTCAACGGAAAAATTTTGGTCTGTCTGTCTGTCTGTACATTTGTCTGTTTTTCCGCCCTAACGTTAACTCAAACGGCTCACCCCATCCAAAGCGCCCAACCATACAGCTCAAGATACAGCGCTCATGCTTGTGCGATTGTCAAATAAAAATCAATCATTGCGCAAATTGGAGTTACCATAACAGCAAGTCGGTGTTTTGTATGTGCGCCTATAGTAGATACTAGAGAAGGCACACACGAGTGATTTTAAGGACGGTAGCATTAAACACGCTGCGCTTACAGTGTGGCAGGATGCTCAAATAGGCAAGTGTTAACAATGCTTTGCTAAAATGACCCGGTGGTGGCACCTGCCCGCCGCTTTGCGTTCAACACCTTATTGCCTCTGAGCATGGCACACATCTTTCTCCGCAGCCGAGCACGCCTTCCTTCGTTTTCGAAGATAACTGCCAGATGGCGCTCGTGTCTACCGTGGCTCGATGCACTCTTTCACCTGCGCTGCCCGCTCGGGGCCCTCTTGTGCAGTGCCTTTAGAATACCATTCGCCAATTTTCTTGCACAGAACATCAAATAAATGTTTTGTTCACTCCCTTCAGACGCAAGACTATCGTTTTTCGACGTCATTTTCAGTGTAACATGCAGGTCTGGGGCCATTTTTTTAACGGGCTGTGAGTAGAAGCCGACTATGAAGCTCGTACGAAAGCAGAATTCCCAACCACCTGAGGAAAAAATGCCATCTGTTGCTAGAAGGTTCCCCCATGAGCCAAATGCTCGGTATTATTCCGTTAAGCATGCCTTCCGGGCACCTTTATGAGGAAAAGCTTTTGTTTTAGGCGAGTGATGGAAAGGAGGGCGGTGTTAGGGCTTGTTTGTGACCTATCGGCAGCACTTCACCTTTCACTTTTTAAGTTTTTTATGGGTATTTTCTTTTTAGTTTTTTTAAGTTTTTTGCTTTGCCTGAGTATAAATAGGTGCGTCCCGATCTAACAAAGTTAAGCTGGAAAAATGCGCTGTGTCCTAGTTCCATCACTCGTTTGTTATCTGTTGTTTGCGCTGCCCTTTGTTGTAATTGACTTGTTCTGCTCACCAAAAAGCAACGTTACTCAGAACAGCCGGGCTACTCAACCGGCGTTTTATATATGTATCTGTTTTATTTCATTAGAATGGCGCAGTCGTCGGAAACCAAGCCTTAGGGCAACGCACCCTGGGAAGACGTCAGGTAACAGACGTCATGCACGGTTCCTGGGACATGGAATCCGCAAGCTTGCTGTCGCAGGGAGCCCAGCTTGGGATGCGTTCTGGCCTCCTCGGCTCCCCCTTACGTGCCGGCGCTACAAGCACCATCAGGCCAAGGGGGCTCGGTGGCTCCACATCCGTATACCGACGCTCATAGTAATTGTGTTAACCATGCTTTCACCATCGAGATCATCGCCGCCGCTCTGATTGCTGCCATGGCGATATATTCTGCTCACGCCAATAAGGGCCCCCCAGGTGGCTCCACCGACAATGCAGCGCAGATTATCTGCACGAGTACGCGCCCGTCGCAACAACCGGGTATCTTGGCGCCTCCTTACTGCTTTGAGCTTTGAACTTTATTTTTTCCAACATGCTATCATTTGGGATGCTGAGGACCGGGGTCAAAAAGCCTCTTTACGGGCTTGACTAGGACCACGACCTCGTACAAAGTGGCAGGGATAGGCGAGTGTACACTATAGTATAAAATAAATCAGACAACAACTATTCATTGATTTATATGTGGGGTTTAACGTCCCGAACCCATCATTTGATAATGAGAGACGCCGTAGTGGAGGGCTCCGGAAATTTCGACCACCTGGGGTTCTTTAACGTGCACCCAAATCTGAGCACACGGGCCTATAACATTTCCGCCTCCATCAGAAATGCAGCCGCCGCAGCCGGGATTCAAACCCGCGACCTGCCGATCAGCAGCCAAGTACCTTAGCTACTAGACCTCCGTGGCGGGGCAGACATCAACTATGTCGGTCAATTAGATATGTAAAAGAATTCATAATATAACTGTAAAAGGAATGCATAAACACTTACACATGAAGATATATAGACAGAAAATGCAAGTGAAACAGATCCAAAATAAACCTTTAAAACAATGTACCAACTTCAAATTTGATAATCACATAAAAGCTAAATGGGAGTGGAAAAAAAGAAATACAATGGCATTTCACAAATATGAAAAAAAACTCATATTTAGCAATATTTTTAAGGTGTTAGTTGATTCAGATGAAACGGCAATAGAAAGCGCAGCATCTCCTTGTCGTAGTTCGTGCGCGTGTGTAGACGAAACCACGTGTGAACATGACGAGTGTTCTTAAAAAGGGTCCACTGGTTTATACGAGTAAGTGTGCCCAAAAAGTTATCACTTTTCAGTCCTGCGTAGTAGCGTTTCATAGGACTTCTTGAGAGTAATATGGTAGGGTTATTAAGTTCATTTCTTCAAAAAGCTGTGACGTGTGACTTCCATACGAAACATCTGCAATGACGCGAGCTGCACTTTTCTGTATGACATGTAATTTGTGAGTGTTCGTTAGTGTTGTTTTGCCCCAAAGCAGATGACAATAATTTATGTGTGATAAGAACAACGATTTGTAAATGAGAAGTATAATTTTTTTAGGAAGCAGAAAACTCGTCATGAAAGCTCGTCATGTGACGCCCCTGTGAGTACCGGGGCCACCGCCGGTACGGACGCAAACACTATCCAGGACTCAATGAGAGCCTCACCTGATAATGACGCGGACCATTTGTCTATACTCACGCAACTATCCCAGCAGCTTGACCATTTGGCATCGTGAAACTTCGGGTGCTCGCCGGCTGTTTTGCTCCCAGCAGCTGTTTGGGATGTGCGGGCGTTCTGTGACTTCCAAGATTATGTCTTTGGGTTGGTCGAGACCATCAACTTCTTGGGAACCCACTATGGGTGAATAGACCATCGAAAAAGGTTGATGGCCATTCACCACCTTCGCGATGCCGCCAACGCAAGGGATTTCTACAAAAGCGTTTGGCAGTGATCATGTTTGGAAGGGTGTAGTAAGTAAACAGGCCTTTTCCGTCCGCTTTTTGGTACAAGCGACGCACTTGAAGCCGACACCATGCCTCCGTTCCGAACGAAAGCTACGAGACACACACACTAGATCACGCAGCTCGGGCTTCCATCATTGTGCCCTCCATCGAAGACCGAGATTATATAGGGCACCATTCCGACGCTGAAGCTTTGCCCTATGTCTCTCCGGTAGAAAACATCCACAACTTCCTTAACGGTGAAACTCACCCCACATGCTGTGCACCAATGCTGCTAACTAAGTGTGCTTTGTTGTGGGACGCCTTCACCATACCACCGGGGGCTGAGAGCATTAACCACAAAGATCGAGCGGATGCTGCTGTCACGCTAAGCATCACTTCAACATGTGACTGCATCGACTGTTGCCGCATGGAATCATTCAGCAAACAGCTCGGCATTTTTCGCAGGTCATCTGACTGGCCGACTACTCAGGTCAAAAATATTGCCAATCGAGAAGGCAAAATTAAGATGGTATTTGGACCACACTGGTGCAGCCAGTGGTTCTCGTGATTTTCGGCAACTTGGCTAGACAACTGGCAGCATACACAAGTACAACCACGAAGGCACAGTACGCAGAGTTCCCTACAAAATATATAGTCAAGTTGCAGCGTCGGGAAGACCTTGCACCAGGGGCATATTTCATAGTTTAAAAAGCTAAATCACTGCATGGCCGAGACATCTGCTACCCAACAGCGAAAGCCGATCTCCTGAGGCATTCTTGGTATGTCATCTGAACAAGTCGCTGTATGGCAGTGAACGACCGACGCGCAACAACGAATGCCGGCCTCCAGATGCGATTGTACAGCGGGCGTTGCAATGCCATAGCGTGGCCTAGTGTAAGAAAATAAGATCGGCGCTGCTGCACTGGTGTGAGCGAGGCGAGTGAAAAGACGAGGATTGAGAGTAGAATAGAGAGGCCGGCCTGCTGGGCAGGTGTTTTGACTATGTCTTTGTGTGTTCTCTTACAATATGAGTAGAGCGCAAAAATTAGGGGAACATAACGCTTCGCCTTTAGAAGTCAAACACAATAGCAACATCGAGTTTGTAGTGCGTACTTCAAACACCTATTGCATGAAACGTTTTCGAATTCGCTATCCACGCAATACGTGGCTTCAAGAAAACAGGCGTAGTAGCGTATGTGCATTTTGTAGTGTGATACTGGCTTGCGACCACGGAGTCCTAGTGATAGTGGCATAATCTGACGCCCATTGGCAATGAACACTTAACCGCGCAATATTGCTGCAACATTTCATGTTGCAATAAGAAGCATATATACTGGACGCGTGTGTTTTTGAAGCATGAAAGCTACTTTCACTGCATTTTGAAGCAGAAAAATTTCTTATCACTGTTTTCCCAAGCAGATGCAAGGCCGTTTGGTAGAATATCTGCTTACGCGCAAACCACCCGGGTTGAATCTTTACTCCGACCCCAAGTACCCTGATGTAGTCTGTTCTAGGCTTTTAGTTTTCGTTTATTTATTTTATTTTCATTGTTCTCATTTTGAGGTCATGCATTACATAATGGTTTTTTGCTCACAACCAACGACACCTGTGCCGACACCGGAACTTCTGCGAAACGAGCTTTTTAACGCTTTCGCGGTGAAAAAAGACGAGACTCTGGCAGGAAATAGACAGAAACAAACGCTCACTACATGCAGCTTCATATACGAAAGAACTATGGAAAAAGTATAGATCGTATGTCACAAAAGAGGGTGTGCACTTCGGAAAGCTGCTCTTATCAAAACCTTAAGCAACTTTTGGCATAGCAATTGGAATTTGCACTTCCGAAAACCTACTGGCACCTAGCTGACAAAAAATTCAACATTGAATTTTATAAAAAACGCCACTAACAGTTTGCGTGCAACCGTTTTCCTGCTGCGTCCCAGCACCTTGAGTTTATAGAACAGGTCCCGACGCCGTCCTGTAGTGACTAGAGTACTCGGCTGCTGATTTGCAGGTGGTCGCTAGATCTAATTCTGGCCTGTGGCTGCTTCATTTTTGATGGAGCCGAATGTGCTGTAGGCCCGTGTGATTATAATCGTATTGCACGTGAAAATCCCCAGGCGGACGAAATTTCCGGAGCCCTACACTACGGCATCTCTCATATTGATATAGTGGTTTTTGGACGTTAAACCCTACATATCAATCTTCAATCAGTTTTGAAACAGAGACACACAGCCACACACTGTACAGTGCACAGGAAGATGCGCACTCTTCTCGTTTGAGAACGTCAACTCATGCTCCCGTGGCCACTGATATCCACACCTGCACGTTCGCCATTGCGTGGGAATGAGAATTGATATACTACTCCCACCACAGAGTCTATGTGATGTGTAGTGTGCTTGGACCCAAAATGTTGCTTCTGTTTAACCTCATCAGGAATGCGCGCACACAGCTTGCAGATCTTGCGCGGCGCTGAAAATTCGATCGGTACAATGTGCCTAGCTGGAACCAGGTGTGGCTAGTGAAACTGGCACACTTCGCATTGCCCTGTTATTTCTTGTATGCTCACAAGTGTGCAAAAAAATCCGAGGGGCGCAGCGACCGGGTCGCCATGAAAAGCACTCAGATCTTTTAGACAACGCTGAAGGTACTACGATGAGCTAATTAGCCCAATGTGGTGAGATGTTTTTCTTGACGAGAATACCATTACGCGTAGAAAACGCCGTCTGTCCTCACCTGAATACCATTAACACGATTTAATCCTTGCCCTCGAGGTATTGCACGACGCCCTTTTTTTTAGGGTCGGCTTGTTTTCGTTCTGCAAAGTTATCGACGCTTAAAGTACTCAGAAAGCAGCCGCCCTCCTAGCAGTCCTGAGGAGGTGAGTCTATAAGGGCACGGGACAGGCAGTCGCCGCCAGAGTGCCTTCGCCCCGACTTGTAAACAACGGTGTCAGTTTCAGTTTATACTGAACAAGAAACAACGTAGAGTATTGTTCTGGGCTGTAAACAAAAAGCCTCTAAAATTAGCTCGAAAGTGTCCACTGACCACAACAGTTGGCCGTCAGCCGTACGTAGCAAGCAACGTTGTAGTACAGACGTACTAATAAACAAAACAAACACAATGCACAAAAAATTGAATATTCCAAATTTACATATTCCTGTGTTCTTACAAAAGTGAAAATGGAGCCATCATACAGGTAGTGTCAGATGCAGTCCAAAACCAAAATTTAAATACAGGCTAAGCTTCACGAGCTAAATTTTGCCTCTATAAGAATCTTTGAAATAAAAAGAAAGCGAATAGCAACAAAAAAAGACTAGAAGTGTAAAACGCTAAAGACTATAAAACGCACCCACTACTAAAATTACTTATTTAGAAGACGTGGTAATTGCACGCACAACCTTTGTTCCCCATAAGTAGTTCTGCAACGCGGAACCTTCCAAATCTGCCGAAATGAGAGGGCACGGCACGCATCCGACGAACAACATGCCTGAAACTTTGCTTGCACTTATGCAGGTTTTGCTGTGTCTTTCTGCCTTCACATTGCCGTACTGCCTCGGAACTCCCATCGTTCTACCGGACGGACAGCGACACGAGACTGGGATTTATGTACCGGCGAATACACAGTCACGGCGCATTACGTTATCGGCGGCGGATCTACTAAAGGACCAGTACGACAGCAGATTCTTCAGTGGGCACGGCACGCATCCGACGAACAACATGCCTAGGACTTTGCTTGCACCTATGCAGGTTATGCTGTGTCTTTCTGCTGTCACATTGCCGTACTGCCTCGGAACTACAATCGTTCTACCGGAAGGAAAGCGAGGCGAGACTGCGATCTATCTACCGGCGAATACGCAGTAACGGCGCATTGCGTCATCGGCGGCGGATCTACTAAAGGACCAGTACGACAGCGGATTCTTCAGAGGGCAGGGCACGCACCCGACGAACAACATGCCTAACACTTTGCTTGCACCTATGCAGGTTGGTTACTTTACGAATGTTGTTTGTTATAGAAGTGACGATAGATTTTTGGTAATAGTGCCGTGCCCTGGCAGATGTTTCAGTATTCTTTGTCATTGCTGTACAACAATTTCAATCCTGCTGTCGAACGATGTGGAGGAAAACCCTGGGCTCACAAATACTCAAATGCTTCAAGCTATTTTAGACAACCAAAGGACCTCGTACCGTAAAATGGATGCAATAAAGGAAGAAATAAGTGCATTGATTGCTAAAACTAAAAGTTTAAGTGGCTATCTTACGGTACTACAGGACATGAATAAACGATTTGAGATCCTAGAGCGTATCATGTGGGAACAAGCTGCTAAACTTGCAGATTATGAAAACCGCAGTCGACGCAATAATCTCTTGGTTTTTTGGTGTTTCCGAAAGCAAGGGAGCTTCAGCTGTTGATTTGAACAAAGTCGTGGTCGATGCGATCTTTAAATAAACCCTTGCTTTGAAATTTGAATTATTGAAAGAATCCATCGACTTGGTAAGGAAAAACCTGGGAAAGATAGGCCCATAATCATGAAGTTTTATGATTACCGTGAGAAAGAAAGTGTTCTAAAAAACTGCAAAAAACTTAAGGGGACCAATATAACCATAAGCCATGACTACACCCGAGACCCGGTTCAGATAAGGCGCAAGCTATGAAAAAGTGCAGCTTCAGATAGGGCTAAAGGTGCGCAGGTTATGTTGGTGCATGATAAGATTAAAATAAACGGTGATATATACGGCGGCAATGTCACTGGAGAAGAACGATACCTGTATCAATATCATGCAGATAAACAGAAACAGAGATATGCTCTAGAAGCTGCCGGTGCAGGAAGGGGCACTACGAGAAACTAGAGCATGTCATGCATCGTTAACAAAGTAACTGAACTTGAATACGTTTTGCTAACACGAAGTCCTCATGTGGTGGCCATAACTAAAACGTGACTACACAGTTGTGTCCCTGATAACTGCATTGTGCCAGAAGGCTACAAAATCTTTAGATCCGATAGATATTCGCGAGGGGGCGGGGTAGCTAACATAGTAAAAACTCTGTTGTGGCCGCGCATGTTCGAAGCAATGTACCAGAAACAGTGTGGTGTAAAATAAGCCGTTTTAACACAGTATACCTTCTGGGTGTCGTGTATAGACCACCCGCCGCAGCAACAGACTATCTTGATAAATTGAATAACTTCCTTTGTGCCCATGTAAATGGGAACACCAGGCTAATTGTTACTGGAGATTTCAATCTGCCTCACATTAACTGGGACGCTTTTTTTCCTGGACATGTCGAGATTGATAGTGGAGAAAAGATGTTAGAAATTGTGTTCACTCATAACTTAACCCAAATAGTGCGCAATTATACACGAATGACATCTTCGTCTCGGTCAGTGTTGGACCTGGTGTTCCCTTCAAACAAATTGTGCAAATGTAATATCTGTGTTGATGAGAAAATTTCTTATCATAGATTGGTCGCCGTTACTATTCCACTGAGTGTTTCACGAGCTAGAATATATAAGACCGTGCAAGTAAAAGATTGCACAAACGCAGATGACACTTCGATTCTTGACATGCTGAGGTATTCGTTTGATAATTTTGCGCACGCATCCGAGCGCCAAACAGTTGACGAATTGTGGCAACGTTTTAAATATATTAATAAATAATGCATCGACAATTTCGTTTCTAGTAGAGTAAAATAGACTAAAAAGCGCATTCCATAGATAACACGAGATATTATTCACAAAAAGCGAAAATAAAGAGGCTGCGGAGGAAAATAAACTATGACTCCGAGAATATAGCACGTGTACGTGTACGTGCATATATCACGTGTACGAAAAGAATTGAAGAAATACTTGGTGGACTCTAAGCGTGCTTTTTTGGTCAAAAATACAGTTCTTTTAATAAACATTCACCTCGCAAGTTCTGGCTTGATATGTCCGATCGGCGTGATAAAATTGAACAGCTGAAATGTGGAAGTCAAATCGTGACGAAGAATGTTGATATTGCAGATAGTCTTAACATTTTTTTCAGTCAGTTTTTACAAGGCGCAGATGTGACACTGAAACAGATGATGTAATATGCCACTTATCTGAGCCAATGGGTGAGATTACTATAGGTCGAGAAGGAGTATTGAATAGTCTATTGTCTCTTGATTCCAAAAAAGCATGCGCACCTGATGATATACCCACCCCTTTTTTGCAGCGTTATGCGGAGTGGATATCTTGCTACTTAGAAGTTAGTTTTCAAAAATATATTTGTATTAGTTCAGTGCCATCGGACTAGCGCACAGCTGTAGTTGTCCCTGTGTTTAGGAGTGGTGATCGGTTGTCCGCCAATAATTACCATCCCGTATTGCTCACATCTATCTGCTGGAAAAAATTACAACATGTCATTGTCAAGCACGTCATTAAATTCCTAGAAAATAAAAATTTCTTTTATCCTTATCAGCATGGCTTTAGAAGCAAAGTTTCGACTACAACACAGCCTATCGAAACTATTCATGACTTTGCGTCAGCTTTAAATATGAATGAACAAATTGATGTCATCTGCGTATATTTCGCTAAGGCCTTCGATAAGGTACCTCATGACAGATTACTTTTACTTAATTGGATTAAAGCCTACCTAAATGACAGGAAGCAATTCATGAAAATTGATAACTCTATGTCTAGCTCACTATAACTGTTTTCTGGGGTTCCACAAGGCTCGGTTGTTGGCCCCTTATTGTTTCTGATTTATGTCAGTAATATCGCAGATATCGCAGAACCCCAGGTTAAGCTCAAACTGTTTGCTGATGGTTGTTTTATTTACGCGCGGGTGACTGGTAGAAAAGACCAATTGAACATTGCCGAATGCCTAAAGGAATTACACTCATGGTGTGAAGCTTCGGGAATGGAAATCAATTATTTGAAATCTACCGTCACCCACATTTCTAGGAAGAAAACGATAATTCTATTCAGATACTGTATCGTGGATCACACCTTGTTGACAGTTAATTCGTTTAAGTACCTAGGTCTCACAATAACCCATAACCTAATGTGGCGCACACATAATGATTATGTTTGCTCTAGGGGCTCACAAAAATTGTACATATTGAGAAAAAAACTGCAGGGTGCTAGTATGGACTTAAACCTTCTGTCTTTTAAAACTTTCATACGGCCGATACTGGAATATGCCAGTATTGTCTGAAGTCTCCTCCAAAAAGTACTTGTAAATAAACTTGAACGCATACAACGGCTTGCAGCTTGCTTTATATGCTCGAGATATAAGCAGAACGACTCAGTCACAGAAATGCTACAACTACGTGATCTGGAGATGCTCCACAAGCGCAGACGCAAAAATAGAATAAAGTTTTTTTTTCAATTATTAGAAGGTGAGTTTAAAATTAACAGAAATGACTACATGAAACAACCTGGGAAACGAAGCGAGAGGGCAAACCATGCACGAGTACTGCACCCTTATTTTGCACGAACGAAGGCGTACCGTCATACTTTTTCCCCGATGTCATTGAAAATTGGAATGGGTTACCGAGTAACATAGTTAATGTGGGTGATGTTAATGAATTTCTGCATATACTCAATTTACACCTATGAGATTTGTTGTAAATATTATTGCGATTGTTATTTGTTGTATTGCGAATCAGGGTGTGTGTTTTTTTGTGTGAAATGAAGAGCTTTCTCGGATTTTTATATATGTATACCTGGTTTATTATTGGGAGATGTATAGTTTTATCCTGAATTTAATTGTACAGTATGTCGTAACTTTCCTGTAATGACCCTAATTAGAGGGTTGACAGTATTTTTAAATAAATAAATAATAAATTTAGTATCACGTGTATGCACGTTAATTGACAAGTAGGCGATGCTTTTAAGGGACTGGTATTTTTATGTGACTTCTTATTCATTGGGTTTAATGATGATATGTTCATATACGTTTGGAAGTGAGACAAAATTCATCTCGTTAAAAAGTGGTTCTCAATAACTCTCTTGTGAATCATTTGCAATGGCTCGATATACTTGTCTTGTTCAATCTGTTATTCATTTGTGTTAGAAGAAACTGTAGTACTTCATACTAGAAGCAGTAACTTAAAAACTGAGATAAATAAAGAGTTGTAAATGAGGAACTTCACAGTTCTGTTGAGTAAATAACGCACTTCACACAATATACCAGTAACTCGAGCTCATTTCATCGCCGTAGCGTTTACGCGAAGATTACGTGACAGGTGCTATCAAAAAAAAGCAGCTAGACAGTTAACTGTACATACTAAGTGATTATGCCATTCTTAAAACTTTAGCACAACTTCGGTATCAATTTTACAATTCTTGGGTCTAGAAAGAACGGCTCTTGTTTTAGTAGCGTTTACTGCAAAGGAAGCAGCAGCAGATCAGGCCAATCATTTGTTTAGTACTTCTTTCCTCTTCTGAAGTGCATCACTTAGATTTCTTGATGTAATTAATATGGTACTATCATCTGCATAAATGAAAATATCAACAGAATTTTCAGTGTTTACAGGGTCATTATTATAGTAGACAAACAAGGCTGGTGCCAAGATCCTTCCTTTTGGCACTCAAAAATTTAGAGGTTTCTCTTCTCGAAAAAGGTTCTTTACTATCACTTTTTGCTGGCATCAGACAATGCAACAGTGAAGTCATCTTAAATATACACTACAGGTACCATAGTGACTGCGGTTTTTGTTCAAAGTTACTTGCTATTAAGGTCAAATGCTTTGTAGTAATCGACGAAAATTCCCAGGGCACATTGCTCGCAAACAAAGGCATCAAGTATTTTCGCGTTTTCTGTCAAAAGAGCTCATTCTGTCGAGAGTATTTTCTGAAAAATAAATAGCGACGATGCTATTATATCGTGCTTATGGGGAAAAGAAGTCATGCAAACGTGAATTACCTTTTCCAGACCCTTTGGATATATTGGTAAAACGGTTATAGTCCTGTAATGGGAAAGCACAATCCTATCTGCGCCTTTGTGTAGGACATTTACCTCAGCCATTCCCAATGCTTTTGAAAACACTTCATGAGCGAAAACAACATTAAAAAGGTGTTTAGGTAATAGAGCTTTGATCTCGCGGACTCACTCAATTGAACTAATCTGAAGTCTATCAACCTGACTACAGTACCTGTTTTTAGAGATCTAAATACATGAATTGTTTTGTGTTCTGATGTAGGAACCAGACACGCGCTTTTTTTTGCATGTTATTAAGAAATTTTGTGCAGTTAGGTTCATGGGCTCGACTTGGGAGAAATACAATATAGTTTTCCATTGTATTTGTCAATTTCACCTCTGAAATTACGTTACCAGCTGCGGGATATCTGGAACTGTATTTGCTTCACTTGCTTGCTACCCAAGAAAGCTATTCAGTTACTTCCATGCTAGCTCCAACTTATTCATTACCTCGCAGGTGAAAAGTTTACGTAAACATATTTCGTTTTTCATTACCTCGTAGGCTGCTTACCTTGTTTCCATACACTTTCAAATTCCTAAAAGATTCCTCACTATTTGTGGTTAAAAACAATGAATAATTTATTTTTTGCATATGTCTTTCCTGCATTGCTTCGTCATCCTTTTGCGGTAAGGTTATAAAGTCCTGCATAGGAAACATTTATTGCAGACACACTTGAACATAGACAAGAAACAATTATAGGCTAATTTATTATGTCCAACGCCATAAATCTTTGATTAGTTCAATTCTTACACTTGTCTTTTGAAAGCTTCTAGGGAATGTTCATTCATGTCTCTTAAAAATACTTCTGAGCTGTATTTGCTGGCAGCAGTGCATACTTTGTACCATACAGCCATTTTATTTCATATCATTTTTATTTCCTTGAGGACCCCACTGGGGGGTATTGCATAAGGGGTAGATACACAGGAAAAGAGAACATTTGAACACGTTAATTTTCGTAGCACAGGTGATTTGTAACATTTGTCGCGAAGGATGATGGGCAGGTGGTTGAAACAATAAAGCAGGGAAGGTCGTTCCAGTCTTTTACGGCGCGGGGAAAAAAGAAGCCCATAAAATGGCAGTTCTGTTGCAATAACGGGACACTTGAAGTGGATGGCTTGTGCGGTGTGAATTGTATGTCGGGGGGACGATGTGAAGAGCTGCATTGAGGGAAGAATGAGTAAATTTATGAAAGAGAGAAAGGGTGGCGGTACGGTGGTGAACAGAGAGGGATGATATGCCGGATTGTGCTTTCAAGGTTGAAACGCTGATGTTACGAGTACTGGGAGTAATGAATCGAATGGCGCGATTTTAGACAGATTCGAGGTCGTTAATTAGGTATGTTTGGGGCGGGTTTCATTTGGAGGAGGCATATTTGTGTTTCGATCTGATGAGGGACTGATATATCAGCAACTTCGCGTGCTTTGGTGCATGACGTAGTTGACGCTACAAGAAGCCCAGAGTTTTATTTGCCGATGAGATGACGTTAGTAATATTCGCATTCCAAGTGAGATCGCGATACAATGTGACACGTAGATACTTGTAAAATGGTTGTCATTGTACAGGAACGTTGGCGATAACATATGAAAAAAGGAAAGGATTCTAACGGCGGGAAAACTAAAAGTTTGCATTTGTTAGGGTTAAGAGGCAGAAGCCAATTATTGCACAATTCTTGAATGTGGTTAAGATCGTTCGGGAGAAGATTTTTATCGTGAGTGTTAGCTACTGTCCGATAGATTACACAGTCATCTGCAAACATGCGAATTTCGCAGGATACACTGAGGGGTAAGTCGTTAATATATATCAGAAATAAGAGGGAACCAAGAACGGAACCTTGAGGCACGTCTGATGTTACTTTGAGATAAGCAGAAGATTTATTATTGACATGCACAAACTGGAAATGGTTAGTTAGAAATGCTTTGATCCAATTTAGTACACTTGGGTCTAAGTTTAACTGGGATAGCTTTAGCATTAGTCCTTGGTGGGGTACTGTGTCGAATGCCTTTGCGTAATTTAGAAAGATTGCGTCAGTTTGTAAGTTCTTGTCAGGGTTAGCATGCAGAATGTGAAGAAATAATGCTAGTTGTGTTTCGCAGGAGAATCCTTTCCTAAAACCATGCTGGCTGGGGTGGAATATGTTGTTAGAATCTAGAAAGTTTACAATCTGTGAGTAGATGACATGTTTCATTATTTTGCACGGGACGCTTGACAAAGAATTGGGACAGTAGTTCAACGGACAGTTCTTATCACCTGAGTTGTAGATAGGAACGACCTTGCCCATGTTCCTGTAATTTGGAAGAATGCCTGTGGAGAGTGACTGCGCATACATCAAGCACAGAAATGGGGCGATGGTGTCATGGATATTTTTTGTACACTTTTGAGTTAATATCGCCGACGCCACCTGATGAGGACAGTTTCATGTTTTGAATGACACTGGAAATACCACCAGCGCGAAAAACAATTGAGCACATATTGTTAGTTATTTTCCAAAAGCCAGTACCCTGGTGACCTGCAAGGACTAAGTTGAAACCATTCTCGTCCACTCAACTGAAATATTTGTCAATAAAAGAAATAAAACATCGAACACTTCCTGCAGGTGGGCGATGAAGCACTCTAAACACAATGTCATTGTATAGCACATTCAACAATTCATAAGTATATCTACAACAGCTGTAACGTTCTACAGATGGGCAAGTTACGGTAAGCTTTATCCTGAGCATCACACCACTTCCTAAATGCGATGAACGATTCAGGAGGTAGGGTGTGCCACCTGGTCGCTTAAAAACATCGGAATCATCTCTACTGACATAAATATATGTGGGGTGTAACATCTCCAAACCACCATATGGTTAAAAGAGACGTCCAGTGAAGGGCGTTCGGAATTTCGAGCACCCGGAGTTTTTCAACGTGCACTCAAATGTCAGCATTGGACCTACAGCGTTTTCAACTTCATCGAAAATGCAGCCGCCCAGCCGCAATTGGACCCCGCGACCTGCAAGTAAGAATCTGAGTGCCTTAGCCACTAGACCACCGCGGTGGAGCAGAAGCACTATACGGGAGAAGAAGCATCTCTATATCACGTTTCAGCCCTATTGAAAGAACGTCACCATAGGAATGGTGGAGTTCACCTTCCACCATTTTGGTGGATTACGGTGGTAAAATAGTTGGTGGCACATGGTGTATGGGGACGTAAGGTGGAGCGGATGGGGGATGGCGTGCTACAGGCGGCCGGACTGGAGCGCGAAGCAGCGTCAGAACCACCTTGACAAGCTGCCACTAAAGAGAGAATGAAAATAATTGTATAAAAAATGAAGAAAAAATCACCGCAAGAAAAGGTGCGACAGTGCCTATTGATCTTGCCGCCTTCGTATTTGTAATTGAGCACACTAACCACTGCGCCACGCCGATAGATAGTTGTAGCGGAGTTAAAGAAGTAGCAAACACTCAAACTCACTGTTTCACTTCAGCTTTGTTTGTCACTTACTAGAAATTGATGGGATCTGCACCTGTTACTAAACTTTGCGCATTTGATAAACGCGAACAACTGCTGCCTCTAACGATTTCCGCTGTGATAATGGCAATGGTGCTATGTTTTTTTTTGCAATTTACAACCGCAACATAAAAACAACTCACTGGACTGAGGAGCAGGTAGAGTTCCTCGGCTATTACTGCCAAGTTTATTATCTCTTTCTCGCTCCTTCCAAAGGGTGATATCTGTTCAAGCTTTATGACGCTTCTATGCTCATTTAATATTCCTACATGCATGTATATTGATATTATAGGGGGCGACGCGCGTGTGTGCCTGACAAGGAAGACGAATAGTTGGCTCCGCTCAATCGCTAGTGAACCGGGCACGCCATTACCGCTGGTTTTGAAGATATCTAATCTCAAGTCCGTCGTTACGGCATCTCTTCTTTTCCGTAACATATTTAATGGAGGTGGAACATTCCCCGTCTTCACCACGAAGCTTCGCAGTGGTTGCACCATTCAGTCTCCGGCCATGGCTACCAATGCCGACAGCCTGTCAGCGTCTCCATCTGTAGCTCCAGTCACTACATACCTGACGATGCCCACCCCCCGTGATCCCGGTACATTCTCCGCACAACCTGGGATCGACGTCGACTACTGGCTCCGTATGTACGAGCGTGTTAGCAACACACACCGATGGCACCCTACCATGATGCTTGCCAACGTAATATATTACTTGGACGGCACCCCACGGGTCTGGTTCGACGCTCATGAAACCGAGCTCACCAGCTGGGATACCTTCAAGCAGCGACTGCGCGACAACACTGGGGACCCGTCCGGTCGCCAAATGGAAGCCCGAAAAGAACTCGCCACTCGTGTGCAGTCGTCAACAGTGTCTTATGTCTCGTACATACAGGATGTGCTCGCGTTGTGCCGAAAAGTCGACGAGCAAATGACAGAGAGTGACAAGGTGGGCCACATACTTAAGGGCATCGCGGACGACTCCTTCAATTCGCTCGTCTACACCAACGTCACGACCGTAGATATGACTATCAAGGAATGCCGCCGCTTCGAAACGGTTAAAAGCCACCGTGTTCCGCCTCAATTTACGCGGCTACCAAACACGGCTGTTACATCCACTTGCACTGATCTTGGTGCCGCACCACCCATGCAGAAAAGCGTGACACGACTAGTTCGACGTGAGCTTGAGGCGTCAAGTCCGGCGCCATTTCCTATACATCCGCTCGACCATGGCGCCGCACTAACGCCTCCGCCGGTCTCCGTTATTCAAGCCATCGTGAGGCAGGAAATTGCAAAGCTTAGTTTTCCTGTGGCCTGCTCTGTCTCCCGACCCGTCTTCAGACCAATGACAACGAATGCACCACGCCATACCTTACACTTTATTCCGTGATCCCGTAGTCCGGCGGAATGGAGAACTGCAGACGACAAGCCGATCTGCTTCCGCTGCCACCTAGTTGGCCATATTCCAGCTACTGCCGCAGCACTTGGATGCCCTCAAACTGGAGCCAATTTTCCACTAATCGATCATACGAGGACTCCCGTCAGTATTCGCCCAGTCGTGTGTAATCTTCTTCCGACATTCCCAACAGCCGCACGACTGCTCGTTCGCCGCCACCTCAACACCACCGTTCCCCATCGCCCCAACCACGCCGCTATCCGTCGACGGTCAACTATGGATTCTCTCGGCCAGAAAACTAGATTATGCAGCTCCGGGAGGTAGTGCCACATCGCTTGCGAATGATCCTAATCCTCCATTGACTCTCCCCACTGATACGAACTTGATTGAGGTGTATGTGGACGGTATTTCTTTGACGGCTTTAGTCGATACCGGAGCTCAAGTGTCCATAATGAGTGGTCATCTGTGTCGCCTGCTCAAAAAAGTCCTCACGCCTGCAGCAACTAAAGCCCTCCGTGTCGCTGATGGTGGAACTGTGGCCATCACTGGAATGTGTACCGCCCGCGTTAGTATTGCCGGCTGCCATGTTCCCGTTTTATTTACGGTGCTCGAAAATTGCCCCCACGACCTAATCTTCGGCATGGACTTCCTATCGACGCATTCTGCCCTAATCGATTGTGCCGCTGGTACTCTCTGCCTAGAACTTCCTGTTCTTCCGGATTCTTACCCTGAACTCCCGAACAGCTTGTGCACCACTGACTTTTTCCGGATACCGCCTAAAGCTCTTACATTCATCGAATTGGCAACACCCTCTCCCGTGCTCGGCGGTGATTATATCGTGACGCCGATTACTGATGTTCTCCTGGCGCGTGACATTACTGTTCCACACTCTGTCGTAAGCATGACCTCTAACCAAACATATTTACCTGTTATCAATTTCGGTTTTGTAAAACAAGGGCTACCCCGAGGAATTTAGGTTGCCACACTAAGGCCCCTAATTGACGACCACGTCACCTGTTTTACGGCAGACGTATGTCGCGAGCACCCACATCACTCGCAGGATGCCACTTGCCTCGATGCGACCTTACGCTGCATGATCACCCCGGACCTCAAACCTGAAAAGTCAACCGCGCTATGCCGCCTTCCGGTTTCATACTGCGACATATTCGACATCGCCCACCGTCCACTCGGCCAGACTTCACTCGTCAAGCACCGCATCAAGACAGGTGATTCTCATCCCATTCATCGGCGACCATACCGAGTGTCTGCCCGCGAGCGTAAAATAATTCAACATGATGTAACCAACATGTTAGCCAAAGAAATTATTGAACCCTCTTCGAGCCCATGGGCGTCCCCCGTTGTGCTCGTTAAAAGACAGATGGCACGTGGCGCTTCTGCGTGGATTACCGTCATCTCAATAGAATCACGAAAAAGGACGTTTACCCTTTACACCGCATCGATGACGCTCTCGATTGTCTCCATGGCGCCCGATACTTTTCTACAATAGACCTACGTAACGGCTACTGGCAGATTGCTGTCGACGAAAAAGACCAAGAGAAGGATGCATTTGTAACTCCACACGGCCTATATCAGTTCAAGTTTATGCCATTTGGGCTATGCAATGCCCCAGCGACGTTCGGGCGCATGATGGACCCTCTGCTACAAGGGTTCAAATGGTCAACATGTCTTTGTTATCTTGACGATGTCGTTGTATATTCCCCAACATTTGAGACCCACCTTCAGCGTTTGTCAGCTATTCTCGACGTATTCCGCACTACAGGCATCCAATTGAACTCGTCGAAGTGCCGCTTCGGACGCCGGCAAATTACAGTGTTGGGCCACCTTGTCGACGCCTCTGGTGTGCAGCCAGACTCCGAGAAAATTCGTGCAGTCACCAGTTTTCCTGTACCCCCGTCAGCCAAAGACGTCCGGAGTTTTGTAGGACTTTGCTTCTATTTTATAAGGTTTGTGAAATATTTCGCAACCATCGCTCGACCCCTCACAGAGCTTCTAAAGAAAGACGTCACATTTATGTGGGGCACCGACCAAGCTGCTGCTTTTTCTCACCTAATCACGCTACTGACGACTCCACCCATATTGACTCCCTTTGACCCCATTCGCTCCGACAGAAGTTCGAACCGATGCTAGTGGTCACGGAATCTGAGCCGTGTTAGCCCAGCGCCAACGGGGACACGACCGAGTTGTCGCCTACGCTAGCCGCCTCCTGACAGCTACTGAGCGCAACTCTTCTATTACGGAGCGTGAATGTCTAGCTCTTGTTTGGGCAGTCGCAAAGTTCCGCCCATATTTATATGGTACTAATTTCTCTGTGATAACTGACCATCATGCGCTATGTTTGCTTACGTCACTGAAGGATCCTACTGGCTGGCTCGAGCGCTGGGCTCTGCGACTGCAAGAGTATACCTTTACAAGGACGTACCAGTCCGGACGCCTACATCGGGACGCAGACTGCCTGTCGCGCTACCCGGTCGCTGAGTCCAGCACTATGCATGACACCGACACCGAGCCTTGCGTCTTTTTCCTTTCGCAAATGACAGGCATCGGTGACGAGCAGCGCTATAATGCGTCCTTGCGTGCTATCATTGAGCGCCTCGAATCACCATCTTCCAGTCAGTCCGATCGCTCATTCGTGCTCCAAGATGGTGTATTATACCGCCAATGTTTTGGGCCGGATGGACCGGCTCTGCTGCTTGTCATTCCGAAACACCTTCGCTCGGAAGTTCTACATGAACTTCATGACCTTCCGACTGCTGGTCACCTTGGTGTGTCACGCACTTACGACCGAATACGCCGACGCTCCTACTGGCCAGGGCTTGCACGCTCTGTCAGAAGATACGTTGCGGCTTGTGAGAATTGTCAGCGCCGCAAAACGCCATCGACACTTCCCGCTGGACGCCTTCAACCACTTGATATTCCGTCAGAACCGTTCTTCCGCGTTGGATTGGACCTATTGGCCCTTTCCCCTTTTCTTCCTCGGGTAACAAGTGGATAACCGTGGCCACCGACTACGCCACGCGTTATGCCATCACACGAGCTCTGCCAACAAGCTACGCCACAGATGTCGCCGACGTGCTCCTCCAGGACGTGATTTTGCAACACGGAGCCCCACGGCAGCTGCTTACAGACCATGGCCGCACCTTTTTGTTGAAGGTAATAGCCGACATCTTGCAGTCCTGTAAAACGAGGCACAAGCTGACTACGTCATACCACCCGCAAGCTAATGGACTCACGGAGCGTCTAAATCTAACTCTTACGGACATGCTCGCTAAGTATGTTTCTTCCAACCACACCGACTGGGATCTCGCGTTGCCATACGTCACATTTGCCTACAATTCTTCGCGTCATGACACTGCCGGTTTCTCTCCATTTTTTCTGCTGTTTAACCGAGAACCAACATTGCCTCTAGACACCATCGTACCGTCCCCTGGAGTACCGACCAGTGAATATGACATAGACGCTATCACTCGGGCCGCTCACGCACGCGAAATCACCCGTACTCGCCTTCTGACCTCTCAAGAGAAGCAACGGCGCTTGTATGACCAACGACACCGTGACGTACACTTTCCGCCCGGTTCTTTGGTACTGCTCTGGTCTCCGACCCGTCAAGTTAGCTTGTCAGAAAAACTGCTTACTCGCTACACAGGCCCATACCGAGTCCTTCGTGTGGTTACTCCTGTAACATATGAATTTGGTCCTGCCACCACGTTGCCTTCATGTGCCCAACAGACTACCGATATTGTACATGTTGCGCGCTTGAAGCCCTACAACTCTCCTAGTGACGTTGACATTTAAATGCGCCAAGGCGGCGCTGCGCCGCCGGGGGTTATGCTACATGCATGTATATTGATATAGGGGGCGACGCGCGTGCGTGCCTGACGAGGAAGACGAAGAGTTGGCTCCGCTCGATCGCTGGTGAACCGGGCACGCCATTACAGCTGGTTTTGAAGATCGTTACGGCGTCTCTTCTTTTCCTTAACAATATATACGCCCACACGATTGATTGTGATGCTTTTTCGCGCGACGAACAGTGCAGTCGTGCAAGTGCATCACTGTCGCTCTTTCGTTTTGAACAACTACATAAAGGCCTGTTAAAAACGAATGCCGTGCGCCAGACACATTATGCTATCATGTTGGTTCAGTAAACGTATGAATTGATGAGTCTGTGTTCTCGAATAAGAGCCAGTGAAGTGCCAGCGAGTGCAGCCAGCGGCTTTCGGTGAGAGGAGGCGTACAATTGGTGGAAGCGCTGCAAGCGCGGAGCGTCGATACTTGTCGCTTCTTGGGCGGACACCGTACACAATAAAAATGCTGCATTTAGGGTAAATGATACCGCAGCTGTGCTGTATTGTCATTTTTACTCATTGAAAGTGTGCATTCTGAAACTCAGAAGCACCGAAAACACTTGTACGGGCTCGGTAAATAGGATTAACCTTAGAAGGAAATACTGGTGGAAGAACAGAAGCGTGAAAGTCAAATTCGCTGGGACTCGTCTTGACGCATGTCGACAGTGAAAGTTTATGCATATTCACACGCACTTTGTTAACTTAAATGTACGGCTCAAGCAATAGAGTGTGCAAGAATATCCAGGATTGCGTTTTTCGCGTGTTGACAAAGTTACCACTGTTTTCTGCTCTATAAACTTGAAAAGGGCGATTGCGAACTGGAGCTAATTTATTTCTCGGCAACTGCGCGTCGACGTAGAATATTTATTGTCACTGTTCACAGTGACACCTTTAGACTTCTGAACGTCACAACAAAGAAACACATCGCGGATGTCAAACTGACGTAAGTACGTGCGCAAAATGTAAACATGCCCCACCACAGTGGTCTAGTAGCCAAAGTACTCGTCTGCTGACCCGCAGGTTGTGGGTTCGAGTCTCGGCTGCGGCGGCTACATTTCCAATGAAGGAGGAAATGTAGGCCCGTGTGCTCAGATTTGGGTGCACGTTAAGTACCCCAGGTGGTCAAAATTTCCGGAGCCCTCCCCTACAGCGTCTCTCATAAGCGTATGGTGGTTTTGGGACGTTAAACCACACATATATATCTAAATGTAAACATAATTACGGCCGCATATTCTACGCTCCACAAAAAATTGAAGCGTTTTTGAAGTGCACCACTAGAATAAAAAACAAGCGTGCTAGAAAGCGCAATGAGTAGCGTTGGTTTCTTTTGACCATAAACATATATCTCAGCGCATACAAGACTGAAACAATAAAAATAAGTGATATTACATACTGTCATCATGCCAACATCATTCACCAAGCTCCCATTACGCCATTGTCATCCACTTTGCTTACCAAGCCTTCCACAAAACACGTTTTGCCTCGCCACCATCAGCTGGCAGTTTCCGCCGTCACCACCATTGGTTCGCCACCACCACCGCCATCTGCCACCATTTTTTCCCTCTAGTCGTCATCAGCCGGCGCTTTCTACCGTTACCACTATTGGCTTGCAAACACTACCACTATTGGCTATCATTTTTTCCACTATCGTCATCATCAGCCATAATAACAACTGCAGTTTCCACCATATACACTAATATTTCCACCATATCCACTAATATATCCAACTTATTCCCCAAAGGTTCCAGCATTCACAAACCCAGGATTTTTAATAGAGAGTTATTATGAATACATCAGGTTTTAAACCAATTTTGGCTGTCAATACAAGAATGTTATCTTCCCTGTTTCAGGCAAACTGTGCATGCATGTGAATGAAGGTTTGCGTTTCAAGATTATCTGCATGCGATTGATTAAGTTTACTTGGGGTGAGATAAGCAGTAGCCATAGTGCCTTTAGAAGTAGTAAATAAGCAATAGTTCTGTCATTTATTCATTATTTTTCAGATCATCAACATGCCCATTACGCAGCGCACGTGTGGATTCAGTCTGCATTGCGAAAATAGATCCGTCTTTCATCCACGCAAAGCACCAGTTTTATTTTTTTTCATCGTGGTAGTTACACCAGGCATTCTTTTAAAGTTCGGCGCGTTGGTGTTCGTTGACAAACAGCCTTGCTTGAAATTTCATAACGCTCTGTACAGCCTACGATTTGAACTACAGAGTTATACTTAAATTTATCATTTGTATCAACCGTATGACAAGTCTCCACATCATCCTCAAATGTTGGCACACGTGTGGCTTTGCGAATGTTCGTCAAAATGTGAGACAGGTTTTGGGTGTCGTTGACCGGAATGCCTTAGATTTTAAGGTTTGTGTTTCTGCAGTATTGTTTCAGTTGAAGATTCTTGTGTTCGCTTCCAAATACTGGCTTTTCCAGTATGTCAAACTCTGACAAAAGTAAGCGTTCTATGCACGAATTTTAGCATTGTCTTATCTGACAGTGTTCAATTTCATAGAAACATGGCCGACCACTACCAACAACAGCAAATGAGATGACTGCATGGATGGACAGATGGTCGCTCTTAGTGACTTAAGCGAATTCTATGTTTCTCGTGAGAAATGTAGTTATAATTTCATTTTTGATTGAAAAATGTGAAAATAGCTTGTGGCGCACTCTGCAGGCAGAAGCTCTGGTGGCACACATCATGAGTATGAATACCAGTTGCCGTTGAATCGTTGTCCGTAGCACGAGAGGTTTATGTTCAGTGTTGCTGTTTGTTCATTGGTCTGTATAAGTGGCATAGGCTTGAAGCAAACCTAAGCAGTTCACTGTTTATATATATATATATATATATATATATATATATATATATATATATATATATATATATATATATATATTTGAGATTCAGTCCTTGCACAGCAGGAGTGATTCTACTCTGGGATGGAGTTTATGCACTATTGCCCGACCAGATTGGAAAACTCTGCGAGAGAGTACCGAAACTACGAAAAACTGTATGAGCTCCATTCCAGAAGCGTGACTGTACTTAGACGAGAGCACTCATTTAGTTTTATTCAGCCAGTCTACCGTCACACTGTCGAGAGAGTGTGCCTATTCTGTGCAGCAGAGAGTTTCCAGCACTCCTGAAAAGAGTGTAAAATATGCGACAAGCCTTTACTCCTGCAAAGAGACTTGTCAACACTCTCCTGGGGCTGTAAGTGTAGAACGTGTTCGTTCTTCAGCTTGGTATAAGCCTCACGTGTCCTCCTGTGTTTGCTGAGACGTATAACATCCAATGGAACATCTCCTACTTCTTCAAACAGGAAAGCTAGGCTAGCCTCACTAGATATTGTGCTAGTGTTGAAGGTAAAAAAGGTCACATTCAAATGGCGGCCTGTCTGTACCCAGAGAATATAGCATTCTCCCCTGCGTCGCTGGTCTTAACCGTCGCCTCAGACTGCTGCTTTATATCCGCTGCGAACTGAAGTTCGAGGGTAATTGCTGTAGTCATGGGAGGCCGTGGCGAAGTACTACACCAGTGTGGCCCATCCTGCTCTGGGGAAGAAAAGCCTATCAGGCAGGTGGTCTCCAGTGAGGCCGCCACCCCAGACCTCTCATTTTTTTCTTCAAACGATTCCTTTATCACGCATTTTAAGTAAATATATGATTTCGATTGGTCAGGCATCTGCATTCGAACCCAAATTTGTCATTCCATGCTACGTTGCTGCGCTATCTATGAGTAGGAGGTTCTGTTGCACTTTCATAGCACTGTGACTGCAACTTCACCGCCTATCTGCTCTCAACTTCATCGGACTGTAGCTCGCCTGGCTTTCTTTTTTTACTGTTTGAAAGTCTGTTTTTTTTTACAAAAACACCCGGCGGGGTTGTGACCTTCTGACCATGTGACTTTAGGCCGGCTCAGAGCCATGAATTACCGGCACTTTCACGCGTTCGTTTGCTCCTAACTTCATCCTGTCTCGCTCCTTTTTTAAAACATTGCTGGTTTAAAACTGCCCGCAATGTCGGAGTGTCGATCGCACTCCTACATTGATGTTTCCTGTCAACTGACGGGTTGCGCGCACCCGTTTTAGGAACTAATCGGCTGCTTCTATGTAATCCCTACGTTGAGCGCATACGTCATGGGTGGTTGGAGTCATCAAAAGTAAAGGTTAAATGTTTCCAACTTCAAGAGAGTAGACTGGCACTGCCTTTCAGACTGCATCCTGTTCCGTTAGCGTATTGCAATACTAACTAAAACTCTAGTAAGTAGATATATATCTGTACAGGGGCCTTCTGTAGGTGGTCAATTATACGCACTAATATTTACATGTATGGTTACTCTTATGATGTTATATGGTGAATTGAAAGATAATGAGCCAATTATTGCTAGTTCTTGAAAGCGGCTAAAGGCAAGAAACTTTGTACGAATTTGACTGATCGCTCTGTACGAGTTAGGTGCTGAAAGTCGTCGGGGTCCAGCAATTCAAGATGACGCTTTGTGGTGAGTGATTGAACCACGTCAATATTTTCGTACGTAAATTCCTGCTAGTATGCGGAAGCACCTAACTATTTAGACCGGTGGAGAAAAAGAATAAACGTTAATAACTTTTATCCTAAATTTTAACTAATTTTAGAATACTTAGTCATCATCATCATCATGATGACTACGTCCACTGCAGGACAAAGGCCTCTCCTATGTTCTGCCAGTTAACCCGCTCCTGTGCGTGCTACTGCGAATTTATACCCGCAAGCTTCTCAATTTCATCTTCCACTGCAACTCAACTTCCACTGCACACTCCATAATGATACTCGTCAGATTATCATTCATTATATCTATGCTAAGGTTGGTTTCCTCATTAAGAGCCGAGTACCTATTCTGAAGCGAGACTCTGAATTCCTGTACTTTCCCTCTCAGTGCTAGGTCATTGATTGGCTTCTTGCGTATCAGTTTCTATCGTTCCTTTCTCAAGTCTAGGCGAATTCGAGACCGTACCATTCTATGGTCACTGCATCGTACCTTGTCAACCACTTCCACATCCTGCACGATGCCTGTGTGTGCACTTATTATAAAGTCTATTTCGTTCTTAATTTCTCCATTAGGGCTCCTCCATGTCCTCTTGCGGTTTCCTCGTTTTTGGTAGAAGGTATTCAAAATCCGTAAATTATTGCGATCTGCGAATTCTACTAGTAGCTCTACTCTGGTGTTTCTAGTACCGATGCGATGATCTCCTACTACCTGGTCTCCAGCCTGCTTCTTCCCTACCTTTGCATTAAAGTCTCCCATCAGTATTGTATACTGTGTTTTTACCTTACTCATTTCTGATTTGACGTCTTCATAGAAGCTTTCAACTGAAGCATCATGATGGCTGGATGTAGGCGCGTAAGCCTGTACCACCTTCATCTTGTATCTCTTATTCAGTTTAATTGCAATACCTACCACCCTTTCATTACTGCTATAGTATTCCTTTATGTTGCCAGCTATGTTTCTGTGAATTAGGAGCCCCACTCCCAATACTCTTCTGTCAGCCAGCCCCGATAGCAAAGAACGTACCCATTCTGTAGCACCGTATAGGCCTCATCTGTCCTCCTGACCGCACTGAGCCCTATTATATCCCATTTAACACCCTCTAGCTCCTGGAATAGTACAGCTGGACTTCCCTCACTAAATACGGTTCTAGCGTTCAACGTTGCAAAGTTCAGGTTTCAATGGCAGCCTGTCCGGATCCAGAGATTCTTAGCACCCTCTGCTGCGTTGCAGATCTGACCGCACCGTGGTCAGTTGCCTCGCAGCTGCTGGGGACTGAGGGCCGAGAGTGATTTGACGTATGCATGTGCGAGGTAGTGGCCGGATACCGCACCAGGGTGGCCAATCCTTCTCTGGTGAGGGAGTGCGTTCCTGGCTGTGATTACCAGTGAGGCCGCACCCCAGGTCTCGTAATGCAGTTCCATCACCACGCGGATTTTTTTTATCCGGTTGGGAGGTGCGTGGCACCAGGATTTGAACCACGGATCTTTTGCATGCGAGGCGTATGCACTGGCCACTACGCCATCGCTGCTTTCTTCGCAGTGCATATTTAGTACACGTAACTAACTCACTTTCCGTTCGCGACTCGAACTCAGGGCTTACCACCTGGTGACCATGCCTGAAAACAGGGCTAACAATGTCAACCTTGAAAAAAGATATGTTCACACAATGTGCGCAATGAGAAGCGGCAGCATAGTTATTCTTTTTGCTATGCATCCCGCAAGAGTGCGAACAAGAAACTAGCAATGATCTAAGACCTGTGCAGTGGGCCACGATGCGTGACATCACCGTGTAAATCGGCAACATGTCATTCTATTGATTCCCGAAAGATGCATGCAGATGACACGTGACTTATGCATAGAAACGGAGGCGATGGACACTACGGTAGTTTGTTCCAATCAATTTGCTCGCGACCACTTTATCCTCCTCGGTTAAAACAACATTAGTTAGCGCGTGTGCATGCTGTTAGTACTCGGGCTTCTCTTAGCGTGGCGTACAGTTTTGTCTATGTAAGCAAGCGCTTTAGAAAGATCGTTGCATTAGGTGCGTGACAGTGTTTTCACATATGTTTTTTTTCTCTTGCGCTAGTCGTATTTTCACATTACCCATAGAATTGTTTATTTTGCATGTGTGTATATATATGAACAGCAAAGCGCACGCGAATGTCACGGGTGCATTGCAGGCCTGTCCATATGTTACTATATATATATATATATATATATATATATATATATATATATATATATATATATAT